>CP139506.1:377255889-377855889 GCA_021014915.2 Artemisia tridentata subsp. tridentata
GCATAACAGGTTGTTTGGTGGGGCTTGGGATAAGCTTGTTGCTGATTTTGGAATCGAAATTGGTCAGCCGATGGTGTTCACTAATTTAGGTGATTATCAGTTGAATCTGGCACTTTTCCGACACAATGGTACCTGTGTGTATCCAGAGACTGTCCGGCCAACATTGCTGAGGGTGCTCGGGCGTGAGATACCAGGCTATGCAATGGAAGGTTTGAACACTTTCACCCGTGAATCTTTTTTAGAAATACATTGACTAATATTGCCTTGGTAAACATATTTTTAGAGGAAATAGACCACCATACGTATTATAACGATTAACCTGGTGTTTGTAAATGTAATCTTAGATGAGAGAGCTCACCACAGATGCACCTGGCGAGGACACACGCAGCATAACGATGAGAACCATGTGTTTTATGTTATGCTTGATGGGACGGTGCTGGAGTTTTACCACGTGGTAAGTAATTGAGGGATACAGTAATAATGAAATTTGTATAAATTTAATTTTGATTGATTATAATTTGTCAAATCTTGTTAATCCACAATGTCTGAACAAATTATATATTTTCAACAGTCTGTACCAAAGAATTTCTCCGCCGATCATGAAATGCACAGATATAGGGTGGCGATTCTTATGCACGCTGATGAGAGGTTCATTGTGAAGGTTGCCACCGTCAACGACTCTCAAAGGCCGAACAGGCAACGTGCAGTCAAGTTGAACGGGAATTTCAAGGCGTTTGCAGACATTTGTGGGTTAAGGCATGGGAGGTTACTTCGTTTTAAGTTGGTGAACACCATTGTGGACACTGTAGTGGCTGAAAACAATGAGATTCCGGTATTTCATGTGTGTTAACTTTGCAGTTGGTTGTGGTGGGGCTAAGTACATTTGATGTTGGTTCATATCTGGTTTGTGACATTTGAATAGACAAACACGTACGTGTTTGGCTCACTATGGCAGTAGCGTTGTAACTCCAAACACAACACACGTAATCACTGGTGTGTGCCTATTTTGTTCTATGTTTATATGTGCAGAATACACTATGTATGGTAACTGCAGTAACATTTCTGACAGCATCAACTCAATATGCTGTAATTTTGTAAATGCTAAAAATGCTCGTTTTATCAACAGATGTTGCTTTGTTTAATTTGTCTGTTACTTTACATGGAGCAAGTTAGTTTAATCGCTTAGAATGTATATGTGCAACTGCTAAGATGCGACAACAAACAGATAGGCATTGTTAATGAAAGGTTAGTAACGTACCTGTTTAACGGTAAACTGTATAATTTAACAACAATCTTTAGATGCGAAACAATGCTTCTTTTTACACAACGTTCGTCGTTGATTTTGAGTATTGCCCATCGTCATCACAACAAAGGATCTTCAAACCTTTTTTGTTCTTGACGCGAGATACTGCCACATAAAGCTGGCCGTGTGAGAACACTGGTCATTGGAGAAACAGCCCAACTTGCGTCAATGTTTGGCCTTGACTTTTATTAATGGTCATAGCGAAGCACAGTGATACTGGGAATTGCCTTCGATTAAATTTAAAAGGGATTTTGGTTTCTGATGGACTTAGTACCATACGTGGTATAGCACAAACAGTACCAACACTTCCGCCTGATATAATGTTAGCCTCAATTATATTAGTACCGAGTCTGCGAACTTGTAGCCTTGTTCCATTGCATAATCCAGCTGTTTGATCAATGTTTCTCATGCACATAACAGGGGTGCCTATTTTCAGAGTCAATGAATGACGTGGGAGTCCGGCTATCTTAATGCTGTTAAGAAATTCACACGTGTATAATTCTGGATTGAAAGTCGTGTCTTCATCAGCAATACCAATTGAGTCAGAACTTAGATAGGTTGTTGGATCTCCATCGAGTAGTTTAAGCATCCTGTCGTTGATCATATCCACAAGTTCATGAGTTGGGGCGAGGATGGCCCTTTCTTGAAAATAGGACGGACTGTAAAGGTTCTTGAGCAAATCTGGGTAAGTTTCTTCTATTATAGTACCAACATGATCTTCTGAATCCGGGATGAGCATACCGTCCGCGAATTCAACTGTCGATTCTTTGTTTTCTTTACCTCCGATTGTTCCATTTCCAATTGACAGTATCCAGTCCGCACAGTCTTGGATTTCTTTACGCTCGGAATTATTTTTACTTGTTCCGAGCCTCATGTTGATGTTCAGTCGTAGTACCGTACAATGCTCCCACAGGTATGAAGAGTTTATTGATGCATGTACGATTTGTTGTCTTGAACCATTCGTGATGACCGGAAGGATTTGGCGAAAGTCACCTCCAAATAAAACCACTTTTCCTCCAAACACTTGTCCAGATGGTGTTGATAGGTGCGGCCTACATATGTCTCTTAGTGTCCTATCGAAGGCTTCGTAACAATGTCTATGTGTCATTGGAGCTTCATCCCATATGATTAGTTTGCATGTCCTTATAAGCTCAGCAAGTTCACTATCTGCTGGGATGTGGCACATAGAATCATCGACCACATTGATGGGAATTGCAAATCGAGAATGTGCCGTTCTTCCCCCCTCCAACAAAAGCGCGGCTATACCGCTTGATGTGACATTTAAAACTATACCTCCTTTCGATCTAATTGCTGCGGACAAGGTCTTGTAAAGATACGTTTTACCCGTGCCCCCGTATCCGTATACGAAGAACATGCCTCCTTTTGTTTCGTTGACAGCGTCCATTAAAGTATTATATATATCTCTATGTTCGTTTGTTAGCGTACCAAAGAGCTTGGTATGTTGTTCACGTAACTCATCTTTGTTGTATTTTAACTCATCCGATATGAGTCTATTGTAATGTGCCATAAGCAACATTTCGTTTGGGAAAGGCATGTTTGGGATGTTCCGCAAACTTTTATTGTTACAAAGCAGCATGTGTTCGATATATGTAAGACATATGTTCTTTCTTTGCTCGTCTGAAAGTTCCAAATCTGCAAAAATTAAATGCGCATTTGTTAGTTTAATTGTAACACACAAACTGATAGACATATATTATTTTTCACATGCCTGTAACTTTGTAATAACAGCCCAACACACACACACACACATTTGGATGGTTAATTAGCGAGCATTACTGTGAGGTAGTATTTTTGTGTGTGTGTGTTCATTTCGATTTATTAGTTTTATAAATAAAAGTTCCATTCCAAAGGCACTAAAACACTCATTCTAATAACAGTATTTGGGCGTTTTTTTGTGTGAACGTTTTGGGAAATATAGGAGGGTTCGAACTGGTTTATGGAATACCACTGGTTTGTTATCGATGGTTCATGTTGTTTATTACACTATTATAAGGCTGAAGTGGTATCATTGTGTGTTGCTGGGTAATTTTAGAAATAGTGAAATTCAATAATTTGGGGTTAGTTTCATAAAACTATGGTATACAACCACACCTTATTTTTGGGTTAGTGTTTTTTTTTCTTGCCTGTGAATGTGTATTTTTAAATGTTTGATATTTTTAGTCAGGGTTTTTTGGTGTTTAACTCACTAAATCTATTCGAAATTTTTTCAGAAACATGGGTTCACAGTTCTTGATAAAACTTGACAACCATTATTGGGAAGGTTGGGTGTGCATAAAGGAAACCGACAGGAACGTTTCTTACAGGAATATTAAGGCAATATCCCAGTGTTATACGTTTGATGTTGCTGCCTGTTTGGTATGGTACTGATGAATAAGTGCTTTAGGTATGTTTTTTGTTAACCTAAAATTTTATTATGGATAATGTCATTAGACGTCAGGATATGTGTGTGTAAACTATGTGTATTTGTTGTGCTGTAAACTGTAGTTTTTTTGGATGCATTTATAAAGAATTATAATGATATCAGTTAGACAACCGAGTAGGTATTAAGAGACTGTATTACAGTGAAAATTTCATACCTGGATCATTTCTTTTTATTCGTTCCGCTTGTAGTACGTCAGTAGCCATCACCTCCCACGTCTTCTCGTAAACAAATTCTGGTCGAGACATGCAATCTGTTAGGATAAGAATGACATAAAATTTTCGTAGGTAGTTTCCGGTTCCCCATAGGCTGGCTTCTAACAACCCGTCAATGTATTCTTTATCGTCTTCCAATAGACCTCGTGCCTGGCACGCCTCTTTGTATGTGTTGTATGTAACACCTTCAAATTTTTTAAAATCGATCCAATCTCGTGCGCCCAGGACCTTGTTAATAAGGACTCGCAGGTAGAACAGTTCATCGGTTGATGGTGATACATGATGCACACGTCCAATTGACGTGCCTTTTTGTCTTTTAACCCAAACTCTATCCTCTTGTTTCCATACATAGTGTTGTGGAAATTCGTGGTAAAGTAAAGTCCTCGCTTCTACATCAGTCTCATTTGTTTTCATCCACTGTACGAATTTTGTGTCATTTATGGATGCCTTATCCAACGTACAGTCAATGCTTTCCGAAGCATCAAATACGACCGAATGTTCGCCTTCTAAATGAAACGGCAATCGTTCAACCGGAGGGAATCTGTAATGTATGTCAAATTTGTAAATCCTCCATGCTGCTTCACAAGCCGAAAGATATCGACAGTCGTAGTAATCACTGACTTCTTCTATCTCCTGGTCTTCTACCGCCGCTGTAGCCCTATCTGGACCCTTGTTTATGTATTTGAAAAGGTATTTTATAGAACCCATTTGGTTGCACCACTCCACGTTAATATGCGATTGGTACCGCCTCAACAACCCCGGGTTGTAAGGGACCACGTATCCGTTGTGTAATTCTGAACCACTTTTAGTCACTGTACAACCGTCGTTCCTCCTTTTATAAAGTGCATAACCGTTCTCGTCTATGACTGTTGAATCGTTAAACTCTTTGGGGAATTTCTTTGTACATTTGTTTTTAACCGTGCATGGACAAGTAGGGCGCTGTGGGCCACATGGTCCATGCATCATATGATCGGTAACGATCTCGTATAGTTCAGGATCTTCCTTTTTATCAGGTATTTCCGCCGAAATAAAACGATCAATTTGGCGGGTTGTCTTGATTTTATCACGTTCTTCCAGAAAAAGCAAAATATGAGCATGTGGCAGCCCTCTTTTTTGAAACTCGACAGTATAAACAGCTGTAATAGGTTGATAGTGTTAAGCATGACATACAATTAACTAATAACGGATTCAATTACTTTGTATTTGTTAATAAATGTATAATGATTGTACCTGCTTTCAAATGTCCAAAATAATGCCGGTCTTTAAAATCCCTCATTAAAGAGTCCAGTTTTTGTTTAAAGACTCTTGTTATGGCGTCCGGTCTGTCTTCAGGCTTTTGCCCCCTTTTTTGCGACAAAACGTGCAATTTCCGGCCAGTTTGGGTTGCACGTGAATGTTATAAACAGGTCAGGATATCCGTAAACCTTGCATATTGTCATGGCATCCAAATAATTTTGCATCATGTATCTTGGACTTCCAGTGAATGACGACGGTAAAATAACCTTTTTCCCTCGTAACATGACCCCGGAATCTTCCTGCTCCGCCAATTTCGCAAAGTTTAGAATATGTTTCACTTCTCAAATCCTTCTGCTGATTTTTAATAAACGACATTCTTTCAGATTCTACCATAGTGTATGCGTCAACAATAAATTGTTGGCATAGTCTCCTTGCGTTGAGTATCATCGAGAAAACACCCGTCCTTTCCTGCAGCCGATACGCAAAATACTCCCTCATTGTTACCCTTGTTTTCTTGTTTGTTGGTGTATGATCAGTAACACCCACGTGGTATATATCTGTCCAGTAACCATCTTCTGCGTAAGGGAATAGCAGTGGGTAGTGCAATGCTAGATACGATGGGTGCAATTCACTTATTCTTTTAAGACCGCCTTCCTGTGGGTGTAAAATGATGTCCCTTTTATTAGCTGTTGTGTCAAAATCACCAACTATTAGACCTCCAATTTCATCAGCTGTGGGTAGGTTATAGTTTCGACCATCTCGTTCTCTTGTACCGATAAGGCGTAGTCTGAACCTCGTTTCATCATGTTTCCTAACCAACTGTTCTCCAGCCATTCTAAACTGAGCAACCAATGGATTAATGGTATCCAGCATGTCGCGTAAGTCAACAGTCAGTTGATGGTCGATGATATAGGTACTTGATGTTGTTGCGCCATCGTTTGGGCTGTATAAAACAAATATAATTATACTAATATAGTGTTGCTTATCTAAGAATGAATGAACAACGTACATGTACTCATGTAATAATTATTGGTGGAATACCTGACCGAATTAACGCTGTTTTGTATTTCGTTCTGTGGGTCATAAATATATAGTTGCGCAAAAACAGGGGGTCTATCGCCCTCAGGCAAGAGGCTCCCCATCCTGTGGTAATTTTCTCCGTGAATCCTGTAACAATATGGTCCATATCCCTGGTTAACAGACGTATCCTGTTTTGCACCCATGGACGTGAATGAAAACATTGAATTGTATCGCCTAATGTTATCAACAAAATCCTTGCTCTTTGGATGTTCACCATTCATAAGTTGTGCTAACAATTGTGGTGGATTCTTAACTTCCGTTCCTAATTTCACCTTTCCCTTACCACAACATATAGAGTATGATCCAGTGCCTGAAGCTGTCGCCCCCACCGTAGATTCAGCATGCCACAACAGTGCGTCGCAGGATTCGCATGTGTAAACGGGATCTCCATGGTCAAGATAATCTGAGAATAGCCAAGTAATTAATTAAATTTCAAAGGAAAAAAGAAAAACCATTCATTTTGTTTTTGGCACAAATGTTGTCTTTATCAGGGAACTGTCTAATGAATGTACCATTAGATATTCCTTTAAACATGTTTATCTGACCATCATGATTGTGTGCTGAGGTGCCATTGTTTAAACCTTCGCGCCTAGGGATTTTCTTCGTAGGTGGTATTATTTTGTCCTGCAGCCTTTGTGATTTGCGTTTCGAAGTGTGCACACCAGAGTGGATGGTTCCAAGGTACACGGGCTCTTTATCGATTGCTACAGCAAAAGTGAATGAATAACAGTTAATGATTATAATATTTATTAGCTACTTGTTCAAAAAATTGAAAATGTATTACGTGTTTTGGTTGGGTCTTTGAAAGGACGCCCTCTTGGTCTCTTTATTGGTGTTGGATGTTCACAGCCTGTTTGTTGGTTGATTCCTTTTCCCGTGTTTGTTTTGGTCTGAGAAGGTGTGCGCGTTGGCCGGATACTAAAGCTTCCGACATCTGTTGCAAAACAAAGACACATTAATATAACTGATTGCTCGTTGTTGTAGGCAAACATAGAATGTAATTATCATGATATGCAGTTTCTATAAATGATATAACATGTTTGGATTGGGTATATTGGTGGTCGTTCCCCAGGTCGTATTGGTTTCACAACTTGCATATACAATGTGTTACCCGTATGTTCATCTTTCTGTTGTGGTCTTCCACGTGGCCGTATTGCTAAATCATCTGATATAGCTGCCATGACAATCATAGAATAAGTAAACCAATGAACTGCTTTTAAGTCACCCTTTATGGGTTACTCATAAGAAAAAACTAAATACCTGAACACTACAATTTAAATACTTATTTGTTATATTCTTCTTTACAAATAACTAATGCTTTCATTTAGGAATACATCTAATATAGGTTGACCGTAATAACCTTACAATTTGTATTTGTACTTGTTAAAATTATACTTTGGTCTACTTTCAATCCCGTTTGACCTTACTCTCCTTTATTCAATCTAACGTACCCCCCTTGACCTGGCCAATATTAAACACTATAATAGAATCTACCCATGGGTAAGTTTTTGTATTTTTTTGGAACGACCCATGTTCACTGCAACGTTGGCATACTGTTAATACATTCTTTTATAGACAAAATGGATATATTCTGTTGTAATCACCGATGTTCAATACAATGTTGGCATACTGTAAATATGATGGTGTGTAGTTTCAAACAATGTAATTACCTGTTTGGAGTTGACCCGTCGGTTGAATGGGCCTTACACTCTGTATATAGGACGTGCTGCCTGTTATTCTATGTGTTTTTTGTGGTCTTCCTCTTTGTCGTATTGCCAAATCTTCTGATACAGCGACCATGTTTATAACACAACCTGTATATTGTAAACTTGGCAGTGTTGTATAGTATATCAAAATGGTGTTGAAAAGGTTTGTAGATGTTTAGTTGTTTTTTAAGTGAAATTAGTGTTTATTAATGGTTGAAAAGTAACATATTGCATAACCATACTTATCTACTACTATATAGTAGCATATATGTTAACAAAATATTTGTATTTTACATCTAACACCCGAATTGTGGTATTTTAATTTTAATATTTGCTTATATTTGTTAACAAAATATTATCATTAGGAATTGTAACATCTTTATTTAAATATTGCTCCTATCACAGACTTGAAAATAAGATAATTACTGGATTTTAATTTTTTTTAAACATGATTTCGTCTATAAATAGCATACCAAAAGGGAAAGGATAACCATTTTTTGGAAAAACGTTTTCAATGGCGCCATTCCAGGTTTTAGAGGAGCTAAGCAACCTCTCTGGATCGTCCAAGCTACATGACTGCATGCGTGTTTGGTTTGTCCAACAGGCATGTGAAGAAGCCATTTGTGCAGAATTGATTCACACTTGTTGCGAGCATCTGAGGAGAGTTATAGCAAAGAACCAATCAATGATAGTTGACTTGGAAACATTAGGACCTCGTGGTGTCGCATTGGATTCACTTGACGCATTGAAGAAAACTCAAGAGAGGCGCCGGGTACTGCTCGAATTGATGGGAGCATTGCTTGCCCAAACAAAAGATGCAGTGCGCGAGGAAGAATCCAATGCAATGAAGATGAATCTTTTTAATTAAGTTGTTTTATTAGTGTTTTCGTATACAATGTTCAACAGGCTCTTCATTTGGTTAATCTGTTTGATAAATAGTTTAAAATATACATAACAACCACATCAATAAGTTAATTTATTAGTTATCTGTAGTGTTGTCTTTGCCACATTGTTATTTTTTGTTGACATAATTATCAAATTCAACAACAACGACATATGAGCAGTACAAACCGCAATCCAAAACTTGTACCTTGTGTGTTTCTATTCATCTAACTGCTATCACATTCAGTACAAAGTCATAACTTACATAACTACAAAGGGCAAATCCTTCAAGCATAGCAAACTGTGTGGGCATACAATTACAATTAGTAGTTATTGTTTCATGAAAACTTTTTTAAATAGTAATTGCAAGCTTTATTATTCAAATAAGCAAAAGAACGTCACAAATAACATCATGAATCTTAAAGGGGAAAAAAAAAAAAAAAAACTAAGGAATAACATGACTGTTCTCAATATCTTTGTAAATATCAGCAACTTTCTGCTGTTCTTCTGCTATTTTTATATTCCGAATTTCAATTCTCTCTTGGCGTTCTCGTATGATTTCCTCATCCTTTCTGTTTTGTTCCTCAAGAAGCCTTATACGGTTGTTGTATAGATCAATCAATGATCGTTCAGTTGCATACTTGCCCGATTCACACTTAGCCAACGAATTCTTTGATATGTCGAAGGATTAACATCATTATCTCTTTGGCGTTTTCCTGTCCTTGTATCACTGTTTGATTTTGATGAGGCCATGGAATTGTGAAAGTAGGAGATAATCTATAACTGTGAGAGGATAATACCTTTTTTTTTTTTTTTGGTTGGATCTTTGTATTCTTAGACAATTTATTATGTTTGTAATCAAACAATAAAGCACACAACTATTTAACACACATCAAATTGGTAATCAAATAATAAAATTATGCAACCATCAAAGAGTGTTAATCAATTCAAACCTATCTCAAAATAGTATAGACACAATAAAAAAATTCACTACGAAAGTTCCATTTGTTTCATGATATTGTTGATCTTTTCTTGGCACTCCAATATTTTTCCGCATCGGTGATCAATATCATCTTTACACTTTAGCATTGTTTGTTCGTCAATTCTGATTTCTGCTTCCAACCATGCTACATGTCGTCTAAGCTGATCAACATAACGTATAGGTAGAAAATACCTTACAGGCCCCTGGTCACCTCTTGAATTAGATGATAGCTGTTTTGGTGGGGAATTACTTCTTGAGCGTTTTCCTGGTGACTTTGATGGGGAATAAACAAACGCCCCATGGTTGATCTGAGCTCGTTACTAAATGAAAGTGAGAAAACCTTGTAGATGTTATATAGTTTGCGATATTGAATTCTTATTTGTTAAGAGATATATTCAATTTATAGAATATATAATTCCAATGATAAACATAGCATGTATATTTTTACCGAATATGCTAATAGATATATTTAATTTATAGAAAATATAATTGGGATGATAAGTATAGAATGTACATATTGTACCAATCTTATAAGTTTAGTTTCAAAGAAATTGATGCTAAGAGATATATTTAATTTACAGAAAATACACAAGCCTATACTATATTTTTTCAATAATATTTTGTTTCTTTCTTTAACTTGAATGTTTAAAAACTTCGTGGATTCAATATACGCATTTTTATAAAGTATATGAAATATTAACGTATAATAAGTAATAAAATAGGCGAAACACATCAAATCCAGAATCAAATGACAACATAAATTCAAATCAGAATAGTTCGTCAACTATTTAAACTGAAAGAAAAACAGCCTGTGAGCAACGCCTTGTAAGATGATGTTGAAATCTCAATCGTCATCACTGAAAAAGTTTAGATCCACAAGGTAGTCATCGGTCACCTCATGACCCATCTTGCGCATTTCGTCAATTAAGGCTTCTGTTTTCATAAGTTTCGCTTGGACGCCATTGAGAACCTGTTGAGACTCCTGAGGATCTCCAACATTTAACTTTAGCCAATTGAGGAAAACAGATTCGTCTAGCTCTTCTATTAAGTCAAAGATAAACGGGCTTATAAAGTTAACACGAATGATTAAATTAATTTCAAAAGAATTATAAACCTTATACACTTTACCTCTACTACTTTGAGAAGGTCCACCTTCTTCAAAGACTGATGCAAGAAATCTCAATGCATCGTCGACCTTAGTGCTTGGATCTCTATTGTCTTGATCATGCACCTCACCTTTTGTCTTAAGATCTGCAACAGGCTTTCGTGCATGAGCAAACTTTGGTTCTGTCACGGGGATTTGTGGAGGAATGGGTTGATCCTCGCACCGTGAATCAGTGTGTGGGTTGGGTGAGGCTGAACCATGAAAGGTTTTAAGGTTTGATGATGCCATGGGAAGAGTATATGTTGATGGTTTACATTATGTAAACAATCATATATATATAGTTATTAAAAGCTTGATATCATTGGGCCTTCTCTTTTGGGTCAAAATTTGTTATATTTGTATTTAATGGAACAATACAATGTATATACGTCTAACATAATGAAAGCTTTAGAGGTAATTGAATTTATAATTCACCAACTTAAAAAACGCAACAATTATTCATAGTAATAAGGTATTATTTGCTGGATGACAATAAAGATGGACAAACAATATAGGATAAAACTCTTAAAAACATAATCTATGGAAAATCTAGGTATGTGTCATTATATTTCATCCTCACTATCATCATCGTCACTTGTTTCATAATCAGTGGAGCTGTCGTTAATAAAGCTACTCATATCATCGGTATTGGAATCATAGCTGACAGTATACGTGTTTGAGCCAACTTCCCATTCTTCTTCATCGAGATTTCTGTTGCAAATATTTTGACCATTCACAATTCCGTCGATATCAGGCATATCGTTCCACATGTCATAATCGACTATGTCAGCCTCATCCAGTGCTGTGCATTTGAAATCGCATGTTCAAGTACAAATAAAACATAAATAAACAAATACCAAAAAACTATATACTTCTAAATCTGTGTTGCGGTTATAAATATGTATGTTGGGTTTTTTACCATTAACATCAGTATAATCTTCATCGACGGATGTATACTTTGAATCACCTATTGAGAATTTCAGATAAAAAAATTCATAAGTAAAATATAAATTTTAATTTAACACATATTTAGTAATATACAAATTTAAAAAACTATACAATTGGTTTCCAAGCAACAACCTGTAGAGGAGTCTTCAATGATAAGCTCATCAGGGATAGTATATCTAGGTTTATATTCTTTTAGAGGGTAAATTGGATCAGGAAGATCATCGATGTTCACCCAAACACCATCCTCAGAATCTGCTTTATTTTTTTCAAAATCGTCATCCGTATCCTCATCAATCAACATATATTTTTTACGACCTGTACTGTGTGTTGGGTGCGCTTCTTTAGATCCTTCTCTTATAACATTGCCATCACCATCAGACTTGTGGGTTTAAGGCACACATCATAAAAAAATATGTTGTAAGTTTCAATATATTTATGTGTTACACAATGTCAGAACATGTTATACTGCATAATATAACAATACAAATAAACAATCTAAGATATAACCTTAACAAAAGTGGCGTCTACAGATGTGCTTGATTTTACCAATCTACGCCGTTTAAGTGATTGTAAAACAGGCTGGGAAGAAAAAACAACAACAAAATAAAACAAATGTTTAAGTGATTAATTCCATTAAAAACACATGCTAAGCAAGAACATATCAAGCTGATAATAAAACTACTCGGACATAGTATTAAAGATACCTCTTCATCGTCTGATATATTTATAATTGGCATGTCCTTGGTTGGAGATGGAATCTCATGTTTTTTAACCATATCAGCATGGCTAGGCTATAATTATGAGGAACGTAATCAGATATTTTTATTTCGTGTATAACTTGAATGAATGCTTGAGTTAGATATTATACCTCATCATCATCTGATAAAATAATGAATGGTACATCCTTATTCAGCGAAGTATTACTTGGATATGGCGAATCATAGTCCTTTCTTTTTAGTAACCTGTTAAAGTTCTATTACTTAAAATGATGTAAACTTACATAGTAACAGATAAAGCATACGTAACTTATAAGTATATACCTTGTTTGATCGTTTATATGACATTGTGTTTACTTCTCGTCACCAATAAATGAAATTATAAGCTCAGCAGCTAACATGTGGTTTAATTTATAGAGTTTGAAGATGAATATTAACTTCTAAAGTTTTAATATAGATAAAGTCTGTGAATATATTTAAAATATATTATGTTTTAAATATACACGTTTTCTTTTTTTAAAAAACTTATTTTGGGTGCTTATCCTAAATATATACATACGATTTTATTATGAACTCTTAATAAGAGCAACTCGTTTTATTTTAGTAAGTATAATAACTCTATGGTTTTGGGTTGGGACATTTTTTTTTTATTTTCTATTTCCTGTGTTTATACTACATACATGTATGATTTCATGCCTATATTTTCATAAGTATAGTTTGGTTACTTTTCTAAATGAATATGGTTTTTACTATAGTTAAAGATTGCGATTATATTGTACAAAAAACATGCTTTTATATTTTATATTCTACAACTTAAACTGTACATAAGAAAACTCGAATCATCATAAGTTGCCTAATTTGTTATACAATGTACTTTAAATATATTAATTTAACAAATGACTGTTTTTTGGTTTGATTACTCATTGTCCGTTAGCCATTGATGAAGCAAACCAAAATGTAAAATTGTAAGCAAATACTTAAATAAAGAAGCAACTGATAAGAACATTTCATATGTCGTGCATAGGCAAACAGGTCGGTTCGTGTTAAAATTTACTTCAGACGGGTCAAAAAAAGAACTATCAAAAGCCGTATAAATGTGTAAAATAACATGTTCATTCCATTAATTTAAATTCTTAAGCAAATAAAGCCAGGATGAAATTACAAATCTTCTGATGAGAAAGCAAGACGAACTTGATCGTAAGAATAGACTTCCAACTTGTGTTTCTTCCTCCTCTGTTTCCTAAAAGGACCAAACTCTCTCACAAACTGCTTATACTTTTTTCTTTCTTCTCTTAATCTTGCCTCTTCATCCTTGACTTGCTCCCACTTCCTCCGTTTAATCGCCTGTTTTTCTGAAACCATCCAATCGTAAACAGATTCTATGCTTTCTTCCTCACCTACATGGATGTTCAAGCCCTTTTTAAAACATGCACATTACATCTAAAAATTGCAGTTCAGGAAAACTAACATCTGTTTATTTACCTTTGTTTTCATGCACTTCTTTCCCTTTACTTGCTGCAACATCATCGAACCTGGTGCAAACATGATGTTAGCATCAATTTTTTTTTGTGAAATACATGAAATCTTAACATAGATTAGTTATACAGTTAGTAGGTTTATCTTGGATTATTTACAGCTGTTACCTCTACCATCTCGTTAGCATTTTCTTTCTTAGCAATGGAAGCCATTCTCAGATTATTGCAAAAAAGATGAGGCGTGCAAAGAGCAAGAGTTTTTTTTTTTTGTTTTTTTTATTTTTTTTTTATTATTATTATTATTTTTTTTTTATACTTTGAAAACGTTTATGGAAGTTAGAATGGGTGATTATCTAAATGCATTTAACCACAAAGTTGGGGATGGTAAAAAGTCAATAATTAATTTGCATTTTATCTTGGAACAAACACATCTTTTTTAAAAATATATGGATATATTTTTGCTTATATTTTGACTATGGAAAACATATTTTCTTTAAACGTTTTACAGCTAACAAATTTTTTTAAATATTTAGTTAAATTACAGATTTTACAAAGTGGATACATATCTTTTCTTAGGCCTTCTCACATTTGATTTAATTTTGCAACTGTTTACAATTTATTTTGTGTATAAGTTGAATAATTTTTAGTTTATTATGTGTATCCACAACTATAAAAAAATAAATAATGACAAGTATAGAGGGTTCACTACACTAATAATGACATTAGTTGCTTTATCATTTCAATGTGTACATATGTACTAAAAGTGAAGAAAAAGGACATTGATAAGAATATTCACAACAATTATAAATTGCAAACATTGTGTTGTAAAAAATAATATGAGCATCCATAACAATCATAAAATGTAAAGGTTTTGGCGGGGAAAAACGATACGAATATTCATAACAATAATTACTTGTAAACCATAACTAAAGCGTTCACACATCTCTAAAAAATGAATTAAACATCAATCATCGTTATGCTTGTCCTGTCCATCGAGTCCATTTGCTGGTAATTTATCCTCACATGTTGCTGGAATACTGCTATTGTCATTTGGCATTCCATCATCTGCATTTTCCAATGGAGGTATAACATCGGCCGTGGCATCATCAGACAATGTTGCCATATCGTCTAATGTCCCTGTGTACGGAGTTATAGGTTCGTTGCTTTGTTCCTGATATATTTTGTGGGAGGAATTAAAACTTTAGAATGTATTATTCGTTAAAATTCAATGGTGTTTGTTGCCACTAAATAAATCATTAAACAGTACCGCGTTTTTTTCAGGAGAATGTGCATCCGTTTCATCGTCCGAGCACATAGAGTCATAGTCCAAACTCTGCACATCATCATCGTCGTCCTATTTTAAACAATGTAAAACGTTTAGTATATACGTAATTGTAAGCATACCTCATTGTTACGTATATTAAAGTAACAAATGGACCAAACCTCATCTTCTAGGAAGCCACGCTTGAAATAGTTGATTGTCTCAACATCTTCGGTAACCTTTTCAGCTCGGTATATGTGACTGTTATTCTCGTTGTTAAAGTCAGAAAATAAAATCTTGAAAAGATACATCCTCCCAACAATCTGATTAAGATCTTCCGGAAAGTACTCGTCTGTGTTTATTCCTTCCCTTTCCATGATCTCCCATGCGGTCACATTTGTCATCTCATGTACGTTCTTGTCAAAGATTACCACTTGCGCGGTTCCACTATCATCAAATATGCGCACAATGATTTTGAACCTACGAATATAAAATATACATCGAAAGTATAAAACATGTAAACAGTTACATTATTTATTATACAGTTATATATGGTTTCAAATACTTATATCCATGTAGATACGCTGTTGCACATACTTAGAAACAACTGCATATGTCTCCCCGTGGTTCTTGCAATACGACAGCTGTTTCGGATTCTTCGAGCGTGATTTGACTTTCGAAACAATGGGTATCACTCTGGTACTACATGTCTTACAGCCTGTATAGACCCATCCATTTTCATATTGTATACTATGCACTCTTGCATAAACGACGCAATGTGATTCCTGTATTTAAAAAAAATTCGTTTGTCAGCAATACTAATGTGATTTAATCGAGTGAAAAACAATATTTATATTATATTTGAATCAACTAATTGTATCTTACAGGTTCAATTGTCCTAATCGATCCAACTCTTCTCTTCACGCAGCCGTGCATGAACTTTGCAGGCGTGACAATAGGCTTCTCAATTGAATACTCTTCAATTTTAAACTCCCCTGCACTATATCCGTCTTGCTCTTCGTACCTGTAATGTGTATAAATAAGTTTTCAAATAAACGCAACATATAGTTAATTCAAAAGCAAAACATAACTATAGCACAACATCAAAGTAATCACCTCTCCCGGAAAGCTAACAACTGTGGCACATCTCTATTTATGAATATTCTTGTGCCAAACAAAGCATTATGTATGGACGGTTTGTCTGTGTTGGGTAAAAGAGAAATGTAAATTTTAAAATTAATACTGCGAACAAAAAAAATAAACATCATGTCCAAAAATTCACTATGCATTTGTAAAACTTACTATTCCAATACTTCACTTTTGCTAACATTAACAGTATGTCTATATGCCCAAGTTCATCACGCTTGTTTTCATAGTCATTCCACAACAATGCCCAATTGTTCCAAAAAGTACAGTCGATTCTTAAAGATCTGCAGAGCATAGTGTATAATCAATCCATGATGACAATTGAACATTATTCTACACACATTATTTCAAAAAAATTGTAAACGCGCACAATATACTTACTCGGCATCCTTAACAACTATTGTCCTTCGTATCATAGGAGTACCAGCACCGTTGATAGTAACTATTTTTCCAATAGCTACAACTGTACCAACAATATCTGAAAAAACATCTTATAAAGTAATGCAAGAAATCGTTTCAATAATGTCAAATTATGCAAACATTTTTTGAAAAAACACATACCAACACAGTCGCGTTCGTGGTACTGATTATCTGTATCCAGAATACTTGATAATGGCTCATTAATGAAGCCAACAAAATTGTCATCAATTTGATCTATCCGCGTGACCTCGGTCCCTTTATAAAAAGATATTTTCCATTGATTTGGTAACAAAGGAAATCTGCCACCGTTTTCTGCTACTCCAAAATTAGATATTATGTAACATTGTCCCTCTTGTAAAAGAGGTTCAAATTTGTACATGAATTCCTTCTTGATATAAATCTGAACACGGTTTGACTGTATATACAATTCAAATATTAATATTATATGTAATGAAAATACATACAAACATAAATAGTTGGTAACCTAATCCATGTTACCTCCTCGTCCTGTAGAACACAGTCTAGACTGTAAGGATCATGCTCCTTACCAAGTTTGTGTGAATGCCACACGGAAACGCACCTACCTCTAATAGCCATGTTTAAATTCATTGGATTGATGTCTTTAATGAGAGTAATTTTTCGTTCTCTATTGGTTTTCATTGGCTGAGAATTTCCACCTATAATCACACAAATATACTACGACCATGTAATGTACATAAACCAATTATATTAAAGTAAGCACTACTAATAATCTGGGTACAAAACCTGTCGGAAGTTTTCCATGTGACGATGTGTGCATCACATTTTTTTTGCTTTTTTTTGAAGGTACGGACGAAGAGGTTGATTGATACCTCAAATCACGTTGTTTATTTTTAACATATGACAATCTATTAGTCTCAGCACTTGAGTTTGCTGCCTCTGCAAAGAAGTGTAAAACAGATTATTGTATACATATATGTATGCATTCTTGGGGGTTTCAAATTAATACCTAAAGGAGACTCAAAGGTGTGATGGGTCTCAAATGTCTCGGTCTGAGTCTTGCTTCTTCTTTTCAATGATTGTCCAGGGCCTGTTGTTTAATTGATATAGATTTAATGTAATGTATCATAAGCAAGCATAGTTTTTCAATATAGTACACTCAAAATTTATCACACGGTAACAAATATTTTAAAAGCATCACTGAATAGCCCAAAAAAACATCAAACAAAACCTACAACTAACAAAATTACCAAGCCCTGTTATTCGTAGCCGAACAACCAACTATATATCTAACTCACTACCAACTCAAACTCGACTTATAATCAAATCACCACCACTGCAAAAACCTCGAATAAAGCCCAACTATAATCAAAGTACACAATCATAGATCTTCTTTGCAACCAAAGTATTGGATATATAGTAACAGATAGTTTAGACACACAAAAGCAAAATTCATTATACAGTAACAAATAGTTTACACACATACCACTCTCACGAAGTAACTGCCGCTCAGAAGATGATGAGGTGTTACTAAATTTTCTCTTTGGAGGCGGGTTAGATGCTGAAACAACTAAAAATATATAAATACAATATATTTTTGATACAAACAAATTTTGACTTACTATAATACCTGTAGATTGTGAAACAACATCGGGTGTATCACTCTCAAACAAAGTATTATCCAACTCTGAAGATGAAGACTGTTGAACTAAATGTGCTGATTTGCCCGTTCCCTTGCTCCCAACAATTGTCACCGTCTGTGAACGCTTACCTGCCGACAATACATGAGCATAAACGTACCATCAATTCAATCAAAATTTTGTTGAATATACTACCTCTGGATTGTGAAATAACATTAGAAACAGCTGCCCTGGATAGGCTGCTAGGTGTGTCACTCTGGAACACGGAATTTTCCAACATAGAACATGAAGATTGTGTAACCAAAGTTGCCGATTTGCCTGTTTCTTTGCTTTCAACCATTGTCAGCCTCTGTGGATGTTTGCCTGTAACAAAAACACGAACATATAGTGTAATGTTGTCAACACAATGAACACGTGTTAATACACAACATATGTAAACACATATACCAATTTAATACAGACCAAGTAGTTATAAATTAGACCACACTTTTGAAAAAATGTATATAGTGCATACAATAAACATAATGCATATTTGTTAATAGACAATTAATGTAAACTTATACAATAGCAAAGTACCTTGTGAAGTGCTCTTGGAGTTTCCAATATGCATATCAGTATCGTTGATTGTTGCATCTTCTATAACCAACCAAAAACCAAATACGCAGACAAACATTAGATTTCTAGTACATTCAACACTTTTAAGCAGATAATAAAAGTATAAACAAATTGCTACTGCTACAACTAATCTGAAAACAATTGTGTAAATAAGAGAAGTATATCAAAAAACTATTGTTACAACAATTTAAATGACAATCATGCAGAAGAATATTAGTGTGCATATCAGTATCCTTGATTGTTGCATCTTCTATAACCAACCAACAACCAAATACATAGACACACATTAGATTTCTTGCTACTACTACAACTAATTTGAAAACAATTGTGTAATAACAGAAGCATTACAAATAAACTACTGTTACAACAATGTAAATAACAATCATGCAAAATAATATTAGATTAAATGTGCACATAAAATTAATAAGAACATAAAATTGCTGTTGCTGCGACCAATTAAAATCCAATTATGTAAAAACAATCAGATACACAAACAATACATTAAAGCTACATACAACATTAATATATAACCAATTAAGAAACAGTCATGTAGACAACATTAGATTAATTATACATGCAACATTAGTAAGAAATAACAGCAGAACAAACAAATGGCTCATTAACAACATACGTTCTGAAGGGCCATGTGTGTTTTTATTCCTGGATACTTTTGCAAGTCGTTTAGAGTGTCTTTGAGGCTGCATATTGGAATTCAGTTTCGTAGATACGGGTTTTTGATTTTTGGTGGAAGATCAGGTGCACATTACGAATTATATATATAGTCCCAACCCAAGGCAATGACATTTAAAAGTTTTTGATATATACACAACTTAATTATAGGCATAAAAGATGTAGTATATCTTCTACAAAATAAATCTTATATGTTTTAAATATACACTAAAAAAAAAAAACCGTATATCTTCTATAAATTAACAATATTTTCGGGTATATATATGTATAAGAAAGTATATACTAATCTATTCCATAATTATAGCTTAGCAACATCATTTTTTTAAGCATGACATAAATATTTTCTTATGTAGATCACAAAAAAATGCTTGGTCCATTGGTTGAAGTATTCGTATGTGGATCAAATGGCCAGGGTTCAATTCTTGCAAAGGCCAACTTTAATTAAATTTTTAAATGCGAAATTTCTAGCAAAATCAATGATGCTTATGTGGCAAATCCGAATTTTCTACTAAAATCAATAATGCTTATGTGGCAAATCCGAAATTTAAAAAAAAAATAATTAATGCTTATGTGGCAAGAAAATCAAAAATTTTAAACATAATGTGCTTAGGTGGAATTATGACATGGCATTACTGGGCAATCTAACAATTAATGACGTCATGCGCATATTGTTATATATATTATGTAGATATGTATATGTGTATATATATATATATGTGTGTGTATATATATATATATATATATATATATATATAGATGGGATATTATGAGAAGGGTCTTAAAATGAGAAGGGTGGGAAGGATTGTGGGAGTGACATGTGTCACTTTGCCGCATCATCATTCCGCCAAAAATTTTACTGCATCGTGATGCAGTCAAAATTTTGGCGGGAAAAAAAAAATTTCCGCAAAAAAAAAAAATTTTTTTTTGGGCAAAATTTTTTTTTTCCCGCCAAAATTTTTACTGCATCGTGATGCAGTAAAAAATTATACTGCATCGTAATGCAGTAACCGTAATGAAGTAAAAAAATATACTGCATCGTGATGCATTAACCGTAATGCAGTAAAAATTTATACTGCATCGTGATGCAGTAAAAATTTTGGCGGGAAAAAAAAATTTTTTTGCCCAAAAAAAAAATTTTGTTTTTGGCGGGAAAAAAAAATTTCCCGCCAAAATTTTTACTGCATCATGCAGTAACCGTGATGCGGCATGATGATGTGGCATGAGGATGACACATGTCACTCCCACGATCCTTCCTACCCTTCTCATTTTAAGCCCCTTCTCATTGTATCCCTACCCTATATATATATATATATATATATATATATATATATAAATATATATATATATATACATTATATATAACAGGAGGCGTATGACGTCATTAATGCCACCTCAATGCCACCTCAATGCCACATAATCATTTAAATGCCACATAATCATAAGCAATGCCACATAAGCAACTATTTTTTTAAAAATTCGGACATTATTGTAAAAATTTGCCATTTGCAAGATTCGAACTTAAGGTGTTGGTAACATCAACAAAGTTGATTACCACTAGACCAACACATTTTTTTGATTATATCTTGCAAGCTCAAATCTATAAACCTATGCAAACAATTATATTTAGGAGAATCAAGTTGGGTAACCCTAAGCAAAAAATATACTAAAAACATATACGTAAAAATAAATCACACCTCATTCATAATATAATTTTTCTCAAAAAACCTACTAATATTTTTCTCACAATCTCCTCTAATGATCGGTTTTCTTTTCTGATTTGATGTGCAGGTTCTTCTTTGTTGGTAATATGTATTCAGGTATGTTTTTTTATTATGGCTTCATGTATACACAAAAACTATTATTCAATCGTGTGTTTTTTTTCCACAGCACCAATCCGATATCCAGGTATGTTGTTTATAATAATTTGATATCCAGGTTTTCTTTTCTGTTTGATAAAGCCACCTTAAGTTCGAATCACAAGGTATTAACAGCACCGATCCTTTTTAACAGCACCAATCCGAAAACTTGATGATGGCTACGATTGATCACCAGGTTTGTTTCTAGAGAATCAGTGTCTCTATTCTCTAATTCAATGCATGCAATGTTTAAATTGCAGTTGATCGATCAGTTATGAGGACGTCGTCATCATACCATTTGCTGCTAGGGCTCAATTTGGGTATATCCATAATAAATCTTTTGTTAATTCATGTGTTTATGATTTAAAGTTTTGATTCTTATTATTGTTTAAATATAAAGATTGGATTTTGCTGGTTTAGGGAGTGTTTCAGATTTAGGGTTGAAATTATTGGTGTCTCTGCTGAAGGAAGTGGAGTTGTCGTTGAGGGATCTTCTTCATTCCCAGAAGAGGCGATTGCAACTCCCCATGCTGGTGAGACAAAGGTAAGTTTGTTGCAAGTTTTATTATCTTAAATCTGATAATTTTGCATATTGTTTTCTGACCAAAGTTTCAATTGGTGTATGATCTTTAGGCTGCAGCTGATGAGGATCATGACAATGATGTTGATCTTTTCGATGAGGAGACTGAAGAGGAGAAGAAGGCTGCTGAAGAGCGTGTAGCTGCAGTAAAGGCATCTGGAAAGAAGAAAGAATGTGAGTTAAAATTCATTTTGACTTGTCATTAAGTTTTATTTTCATCAAACTAAGAGGAGGTATTAGTAATGGAATCGTTACAGAAGATTGGAGTCCTGAATTGGATGTTAATTTGACATTAGATGGTTACACTAATTACTCTTTAGAAACTCTTGATACTTGAAAACTACAGTACAAAGCTGCATTTCAATAAGAGCTCGGCTTATCCATTTGTAATAATGTTTTAATAATTGGTTTGATCATAAGACTAGATGACTAAAAGGAATTTAAACAAATACCCATCAATGTCAAATTGATAATGGACATGATTTTATTAATTTGGTGTACTTATTGTGTACTTATTGGCAGATGGTGATCAACAAAGCTGTAAGTTTAAAATTTTTTCACACTTATGATTCTGAGTATTGTTTTATGATGATCAATTGTTAAGTTGAGGAAAATTAATGATAATTTGTTCTTTATCATTAAACCATAGGTATCAGTCGTTTCATATATTACAATCTATTTGGTTTGGCGATATGATTATAAGCTAATATTTGCATATGCAGGTTGGAGATGAATCATACGATTCCTACTTTGCTGAAAGAGATGACATCCTGCAATCACTGGCAAGGCGTGCAAAGGTCAGTTCAGATCAGCAAACTTACAGATTAGTATTGTTTTATAATGATCAATTGTTATGTTCAGGAAAGTTAATGATAATTTGTTCTTTATCATTAAACCTTAGACATTAGAAGCTGCACTGAACAGCTTAGAGGGTATTACTTGCAACAAAGCGAAAGGTGCAAGGTATCTTTTCCCACGCATTCAACTGCCCAACAAAGACATCAAAGCAGCAGAAGAAGCTAAAAAGGCACTGGATGCACTTTCTCATATGTCCTGTTTCAGTCATTGTACTCATTGTACGTTTTAGTGGTATTGTATTCATGTATGTTTGAAAAAAGTAACTGTTATTTCGTTATTCAATTATGTAAAATAAAGTTTTGTCGTTAAACTTTGTGATTTTTGAGTTTATTCTCAACTTTGATGTAATTTATTAAGGTGAAAGTGGAAGAGGAGAACTTATTGGTGGTGAAAATCAATGGAAAGAGGAAGCGTGACAAAAAGGATGACGAGGAAGAAGGGTGCAAGTACTTGCGACTCGAGAGGTGGCTACAGAAGAACCTCATGAGGAAATTCCGTTTGCCTGAAAACTGTAAGATGACTGCTATCAGTGCAAAGTGCGAAAACGGGGTTTTGAAGGTGGTGGTTCAGAAGCTCCCTCCTCCACCTAAGTCCAAGACCGTTCAAGTTGCGGTTTCGTAAATGCAGGCACGGAAGTTGAACAGTGTTTGAGTGCAAGTACGGGTCTTTCAGTAATGGAGGCTATGTCAAGCCAGGGTTGTCTAAATTGGAGAATTGGTGTTACAAAGCTACTGAAGGCGTAAGACTTCTTCGTCCTCTTTTATTATTTAGAAGAGTTTTGGGAATACACATGCACAATAATCTACAATTTAATAAGCGACATTTTTAGTTTTAAAATCTCCTGAATGCATATGCACAATAACACTAGATATTCAATGCATAACATAGGGTAAATCCTTTAGATATTCATTGCTCACGTAGATAGGTATGAACCATGGTAACCTGTATCATTATAAAAATCCGATTTTTTTTTATTGTTTTTACTATTTGAGCTTATTAGGGGTTTTGTTTCATAATGGGTTTATTATTGGTGATGACCAGGGATACAATGACAGCTGCAGCCATATTGAGTTAGAAAGGTATGCAGCTTAATATTTTACAATGTAGCGGCCACGTCTTAGTTTATAACATGATAATGGTTGGTGTTGTTTTAGGTACAAATGAACGGGAAGCGGCGGTCTGTCATAGACGCAAGCGTTCAACGGCCCCAGGTAATTACATTTGTTGAAACAGAAATGAAAACATGTCAACATAGTATTATTGATGTTGGGCAGATATGCAGCTGCAACTGATGTGAATACAGGTGATGATGCACTGAGCACTATTATTGCAGCACTGATTATTCAGGTAAGTTTTTTTTTATATCAAGTATATGAAACTAAAATAGGCCAAATAAACAGGCATGAATTTTAGCTGGCTCTTTCTCTATTTACACGCACTCCGCCTTAAGAGTTTATCAGGCGGGCGGTTTAGGAGCAGATAAGAGACCAAGAGCCATAGAGCCCTAGAGGTGACGAGCAGGAGATTAATCGAACTCTTTTGACACCGGCCTGACTTCAGCAGATAAGTCACAAGTAGTCTTATTTCTAGGATTACACGGTAAATTGTTAGGGCGTATTTACCGGAACTGACTAAAGAAGAAAATCCTTCGTCTTCAATGGGGTCTGCTCTACAACTATGTTTGCTCACAATTTTTCCTGCATGTTTTTATTCAACATGCTTGCATTATTCCTTAATAAGAACATGGTTGCATTATTCCTTAAGCTTTTGTGTTTGTTTTCAGAGTGGAAGAACAAGTGTAGGGGATACAATATACAAGTGCATGACTTTCGCAGGCAGACTCTCCCCTAAATACGTACCTGATTGTCTCAACATAAGCTCAGAACATGAGGAATTGGAGTTACCATATTCTATTGAGGCCTCAATGTATCTCACTTGGCGTCAAAGAGAGAACACTGTCTATGGTGCAGCAACAGGTCTGTTCTTCTTGGCCTGCTGTGGATTTATGAATGAGGTACATTTGGATCAGACTATTACATAAGTGTGTTTCGACCCGACCAAGTTACTGAAGTAAGATGATTTTTTTTTGGATCAGGTAACTACAGAGATAAAGTGTTTTTGAATTAGGCTGCTGCAGCATAAGGTTTTGTTTGGTTTAGGCTGCAGCAGAAATAGCATGAGGTTGGTTGAGGTTACGATAGGAATGCGTTAGGAAGGTCAATCCCTCCCCTACGACAAAAAAAAAGCCGGCCGAACTTCTAACAGCCCGCCCGCTTCCATCGAACAATATTGTGGCAACGTGTTCCATCTTTGCAACTTGCAGTGCATAAGTATGATGCCTTTTTAACTTTCGAATTTCAGTTTCACTCATTTAAGGTCAATAGAAAGTAACTAAGCTTATTCATTTTTTGCTCCTATACGCGTAAATGATTTGGGTAACATAATGTAATGAGTTAAAACTTTTATAATCGGTCTTGGAGTAGCTGTAACAAAAGTGATTATTTTGCCGTCTTTTTGTATGTAAAAACTTTAAAAATCAAAAATTTGTCCAACACTCAAACAACTGAAATTCTGTATTTTCTGATATAACATAATCACTACTAAAATGCAGTATCAGTTACTCTCTTGGTATAGCTTTAAGTTCGTTATTTGTTGTTGTATGACAGTGAGTGTAATTCCTTTTTTATGAAAACGCTTTTTAACTGCATATTGATAAAGGTCCTTAATTTGCATTTTAAGTTGTGTATTGGTACTAATGTTGTTAAATTATGGGCGTGGTTAATCTTACTGATAGAACGACACCAATAGTATGCTTTGGTTGTTCACGTGTCGTGATGAATAGAAGGACCGCAGCCAACTGACGTTTGTATTTTTTTCCCAGGGAAGCAACCACCAGCCGTTTTTGCATTATTTGTGGATGTATCAGTTGTGATGTTATGTTCTCAGTCAGTTTATATCAGCTGAGAGGCTGGTGCGTTGCCCATGCTTGCTTTACTGATGTTTCCGAACAAAGTATCGTTGCAGCCACACATGTTCCTCGGTCTTAACATTGGGGTAAGATAGATGCTATTATATAAGGGTTGCATTGGTGTCGTTCTATCAGTAATGTTAAACATGCCGATAATTATTATCACCATTAGTACTTACCAACTCATACTTAGTTATACTTTTTATTTGCTCATTGCATTATGCTGAGAATGGAAAATGTGAAGACACACCCCAGCATGAGCCGTGTAGCACCTCTGAAGAACCGAAGATAGTACTGGACGACCGACTTCATGGGGAATTGAAGCCGTCTAAGGTGGTTGAGGTGGCTAATATTTTTACATTCGATTTATTTTTTTCGTAAAGTAAAAGTTTTCCTGATATTTTGACCTGTTTATGTATGAATCGTTAAGCTACTCCTCTATTATTGGTCCGCCTAAAAGTACGAGCGTAGCAACCCACTAAATGCTAATTTGTAACAATCTTAAACAAGGAGTACACATTTTCATTAGAACTACTCACCTTCCGTGTATTTCAATAGCATTAGCACTTTCAAATTCTAAAAAGCATTAGTAATTCACATTGCGGTTTGCATGACTTTTTGCCTATTGTACTTTCTTAGTGATTAAAATAAATGCCTACTCTTTATTTATAATATATGATTAAAATGCATGTCAACTTATTTAATAAAGAATCAAAAACTAACATGTTCATGAATGTAAATTATTTAGGCTTTAAATTTCCAAAAAAAATTGTGACGACATAAAAAAAAAAATGGAAATTGCTGCTCACCGGCCCTTGCACAGTGAGAATTATTTTGATGTGAAATTGTTTCATCTTCATTTTTGCATTACATTTAGAGTGTTAATGTATGTTATTAATGAGTCCATGGTGTGTAACTTATAATATATTATATTATGTTGTCTAACTGAATTTATAAATGTTGCAGTAACGGGTCAAAGCCAAACGCTTCAATAAAATGTGTCGACTGTCAAGGTTCTAGAATGAAGGTGTCAATCAGGCATCTTGGCCCATCTATGATTTACCAAATGCAACATTCATGTAAATAAGTTTGTAAACACGAAGGTTGTCAAGCTTTATATTTTCACTCATATTCGATAATCGTATATTTCTTTTCGTTCTTAATCCATTCAATATATAATTTAGTATGTTTATATCTTTTTTTTTGTTGTTGTTTATCCTACATATTATTGACCTTTGCCTGAGTTTATGGATTCTGGAATCATGTGTCAAAGCTTACATACTCTTATCCGTTAAGTTATACCTTCCAACAATACAAAAAAAAAAAAAAAAACACATACACATCCCTTAAAAATAAGTTTTATCTCATATTAACAGTTTAATAATGAATGATCCACAATAATTTTCTTATATATTATTTACCAATAACTAATAGCTTCGTATACATATATCTTAATATTCGAAAAGTATTCGTATACATATATCTTACTAATAGCTTCGTTTTTTTTTCCTTTTTTTTTTAATCATTACCCGCCTTCTTTTGCTATAGTAAATTATGTCAATGATAATTATAAGACATGCCCGCCCATCGGGCGGGCTTCGACCACTAGTATATATATATATATATATATATATATATATATATATATATATATATATATATATAATATATATATATATATATATATATATATATATATATATATGGTCCGGTTCTAAAGAAAACTATAATTAGATAGAAAAGTGAGAAAAAAAAGTTACAGGGTAGAATTTGATAACAATCGAAAGTTCAGGGTAAAAAATGAAAAAAAACTACCAAACACACCAAATGGGTTCAAACGGTTTCGATATCATTAATAATGCAGTGCTCTCTCTCTCTCTCTCTCTTTAACCAAACACACAGTCTCTAATAAAACACGCCACCGTCACCGTCACCACCACCATCGTCGCCACCATCACCGTCACAAATCATTTATCCCGTCATTTTCGTTAACAAAAACACCTACAAAAAAACACACCGATTCACTCAGATTGTGACGGTTGTTATTCAGTGGTATTGCATTAAAAACACGTCACCTTCGCCACCGTCACCACCGTCACCGTCACATACTTCACTAAAAACACATCAAAACCACAGATTCATCAAAAACGATCAAAAACCGATCCAAAACACATAAAAAATACTCGTTATTCAGTGGAATTGCAGCTCAAATTATTCAAGTTATATGTAAATTTCATTAGTCTCATTTTAAGCTTGTTTCTTTCTTATTTTTTGAATTTGTGTAAAATTAGGGCATCTATAATGATTTTGTAGGTTTGAAAATAAGAAGTTGAGAGCCGCTGATTAGTTAGACTATTTTTAAGTTATTTGACATTTTAGGGCATCATTGTGCAAACAGATGATAATTTCGAGTATTTTTGAATTATTTGACATTTTAGGGCATCAATTTGTAAACAAATCATAACTTGTATTATTGTTGAATCATATGACATATTAAGGCATTGATGAGTATGATTAGTGCATCGTTAAATTAGAGCTTCCGTTGTTTAATTTAATTTAGGGCATCAGTTGTTAAATTCGGATGAAAGTAAGAATTTGTTTGTTAGAATAAATATCATCTTTTTGTTTAATTTAGGGCATCAGTTGTAGAATATGTATGTAGATGTAGAATAGTGTATCAAAGTACGTGTTAGAGCATCTATTAGTATAATTAGGACATTTGTATTATGTGCTTGATGCATCTATATTATGTGTTACAGCAACAGTATGTGTTTGGTGCATCTATATTATGTGCTTGGTGCATCTATATTATGTGCATCTGTTAGTATAATTAGGACATATGCCGTAATGTTGCAGCATCTATATGTGTTAGAGAAACTGTATGTATGAATGAGGCGTATGTATTATGTGTTTGGTGCATCTATATGTACACGTTTGATCAGTGCATCACCATTACGGCATCTGTTAAAGCACACGTATGATCATTTCTTAGAGCGTCTATATGACTAGTTAAGGCATCTGTTATATTAATTAGTTAAGGCATCTGTTAGCATAATTTCCTGGTTTTTTAGTGTTAATTTTTAATTTTAGTATAGTATGTGGATGTTAATAGTAAGTTGAGTTACATGCAACTAAGTATAAGTAGGTTTGCGTAACGAGTGTTTAAGCGTGATAGTAGAATAGGTACATTGATTGAAATATAATTAGAAAAATCATAATATATTTAAGGTAATCTGTTTGTATCATTGGTGTATATGATATGTATAATTAGTGCGTAATTGAATAAGTAGAATAGGTACATTGATTGAAGCATTATATTATAGAATATAAGGGCATCTGTTTAGTTTAATTGGTGCATCTGTTTAGTTTAATTGATGCATCTGATTTGTTTAATTGGTGCATCTGTTTAGTTTGATTGGTAAATGTACGATGGTTCTGGTTTGTTGAATTTTTTGTTTCTCTTGGAAAGATATCAATAGCATTCAGCTCAGTAGGTTTTCTTTGTTGCATTCTACAACTCAGTAGGATAATTATTTTAGTAAAATGGAAGCAGAGCTTGAAGCTGAACTTGAGATGCTTGAACTGAACACGACTTCGTCCTTAGAAAGAAAGATTTCTAATCTTGTTGAGGTAATCGAAATGCATACCTTAATACTATCTGTTATAGTGTAATTTTGAGTTTTGAGTTTTTTGCATGATATAGTAGCATCAATTAATATGTTGCGTTATAGTCTTTATACATTTTTTTTTTGTATATCTGAGTGATAATAAAAAAAGTGTTGTGTTCTTATGAGTCATTTTGTAGGCAAACCTATTCCTTAAAATGAGGATCTGTAATTGTTCAAAATGGGGAAATTCTGTTAAACGGATTTGGGTCAAATTGGGTAAATTCTGTAATGGGTCAAACGGATTTGGGTCTAAACTTGTTTAGTGCATTCATTTGCATATTTAGAGCATCTGTTTGGACATATTAGTGCATTCATTTGCATATTTAGAACATATAGGTACTCGTATTTGGGATTGCGTTTTGGATTGTTATAATTAGAAAGTAGTGTTTAGAGTATATATATTTTAGGTTTTGTTATTTTGCCTAATTATGATGTTGATATGTGATGGTGGAGATTGATTGCATTGTTAGGTTACTGGATATGGTAAAGTGGAAGAATAGGTGGTGATAAATGAATTGTTACGTTTGCTATATGTGTTTGTTTCATGGTATTAATAGATAATGGGATACTTTTTGGCTATATTTTGACTTGTTCTGTGAAATTTGAACTTGTGAACTTCTGGTGACAGCTTTTAGGAAGAGTACATGCCCTTAGTTTACCAAATAAATTCTGAGAGAAGTGTTTGTGGGAAATTTTTTGTGTCATTGTTTTTAGAATTGTATGATGACATCAACTTCTTGATTTTTATTAGGAAAAATGAAGAGTGGATTGTGATGTATACACTGACTCGACATCTTTTTTCTGTTCCCCTTGTTTAGTGAACTCTCGTCCCCAACTTGCCTCTGTTTGCAGGATAGATTTTCATTTTGTCTGCTTTCTTTATTCCTACTCTGTAATTTCTAGCTCATTTGTTTGCACAAGCTATCATGTGTATTGTTTCTTGGGCAAAATGTACCTTTAAGACATCATGACAGCAACACTGTGTCTCAGTCCCCTTTAAGACATCGAAATATGATAAAGGCTTCTTAGTGCATCGGTGTAAATAATATGTGCATCTGTTTGGAATAACTCATATATTGCAAGCATATCTCATTTGATTTCGTCGGTCCTTTTCCCGGTAATTTTTTGCTATTTTTGCTTCAAATGCAGAGATCTTCGAAGTTGCCTGGAACTGTCAACTGGGGTACAGCAACCGTCGTTGGAGTATTTGCTGGCATGTTATATGGTGGCATGAAAGAAGCCTCCGCTTCTATTGTAAGTATGCATGTGCAGATTACAGCACATAATATTCTCTTAAATTGCATGTATATTGTTGTTGTTGTTGTTGTACATGTATATTTAAGATATTGTTAGAACTTAGAACCACTAGCAGTCTGATATCAGTTGGATTGAGTCTTAAAAGAGTTCAGACAAGCGAAAGTTCTAAAAGTGTTTTGGACTTTGAATTTTATAAAATGAATTACTTAACATAAGCAACTTGACTTCGTTGTATAATACTAACGAGTGACATTATTAAAACGTCCTTGTTAGTATTCATTTTTAAATTAGGTATTATTAAATCATTGAATGTTCAAGGTATATATGACTACTTAACATTCCTGCAAATGATCTCAGAGTAAGGATGCAGAAGTAACTTTGAAATTAGGGAGCACATCCGACAAAAGAGAACAATATCGATTAATGAGAGATGCAATGGAGATAAGGTTCATTAGAATTACCCACGGTTCAATAGTAGGTGGTGTTAGGCTTGGAATATTTTCTGGTGCATTTTATGGGTTACAAAGTCTTCTTGCTGAGAAGAAAGGAGTTCATGATGTCTATAATGTTGTTGCAGCTGGTTCTGCTACTGCTGCTACATTTGGTCTAATCAATAAGAAGGTTTAATAAACACACGTATATGTTTGGTAACCTTTTATATCTCGTTAAATTTATATATAAAGCAGAAATCAGTAAACTAATATTTTTCTGTGACGTTTTTCAGTGCCTGGATCACTTGCGTGGCATGGAAGGAACGTCGTGTTGGGCTTTGTTTTAGGTGCAACGGTCTTTAGTGCATCCATTTGAGGTCTTTAATGCATCCGTTTGAGGTACTCTAGTGCATCCGTTGAGGCACTTTAGTGCATCCGTTTGAGGTACTTTAGTGCATCAGTTTGAGGTACTTTAGTGCATCCATTTGTATCATAATATCCGCTTATTCAACCAGGGGAAATCCCCCTCGCTCATTTAGTTGAAGAAGAGACTTAAATCAGTGGAACAAACATGCTCACAGATGGCGTCTTAGGAGAGATCCGAGGGCTAGGTAAATTTGAAATTGCTGGGCTACAAAAGCAATAAAAACCTCGCTCATAAACAACACCACTTTAATTCTCACTACTCATATCATCTGCAGGTTATCTACTACTGTCATTCAAGGTATGTGTTATTTTTTATTTGTTTTATTATCATAATATTGTTAATGGGGTGTTTGGGATTCAGTTTATAAAAAGCTTGTTTACTGTTTAGTTGTTAATAGAATGTGTAATGCTTATGTCTTTATTTTAGTTGAAATGTTTTATGTTAAAAGTGATTAATCTATAGTTGTAATTTTTTATGACTTAGATAAGGGGATGTTTGGGATTGGGTTTATAAAAATATAATTTGTGATTGTTTGGATCTAGAAAAGTGCTCATTATAGATAAGCAATTTTAAAACATTTTATTCTAGCTGATAAAAATGTGCAACATGGGTGAATTTATGTTACTAAGGGGGTGTTTGGGATTGTGCTCTAATGTAGATAAACAAATCTGATGTAGAGAAGTGTTTATTATTACTTTAATAATTGTAGAAGAAAAACTGATTTAGCGTTTATGGATTCCAAGTTTGGGTAAATTTATGTTACTAAGGGTGTGTTTGGGACTGTGTTTATCTGTTTATTACTTTTTCTGAAAAGAAGCGTTTAACAATTTTGTTTGGATGTAGAAAATTGTGCGATGCTTATTTGATGTTTGTGATTGTAGGTTTATAGAAAGTATCATAAAAAATGAATCCTGACAAATTCACCCACAAGACAAATGAGGCACTCGCTGCGAGTCAGGAACTTGCAATGGAGGTCGGACACACACATATCACACCTCTCCATGTCGCTGCAGTTTTGATCTCTGACCCTAGCGACAAATTCAGACAAGCAGTAAGCAATGCAAGTGGTGTCGAGGCTGGGAATTCAGCCGAAAGGGTCTTCAATCAAGCCTTAAAGAAACTCCCTTCCCAGTCCCCTGCTCCTGATCAGAAGAGACTTAAATCAGTGGAACAAACATGCTCACAGATGGCGTCTTAGGAGAGATCCGAGGGCACGGTAAATTTGAAATTGCTAGTGAAACACTACAATTAAACTAGCTCGTGAATCTGCTAGTGAAGCATGTAATCAAACTAGCTCGTGAATCATCAAAAAAGATACACCAATCTGCAGAAAAGTTAATTCAGGCAAAACATGGCTCGGGTTCAGTCGTCTTTTGAATATGAAATATGTATAGTGTTTTTGACAAATGTATTAATATTATTAATATTATTTCGTTCGTTACTAGATCACATATTGAAAAAAATATTGATTTTTTTATCCAATATATGTTTATTGGCATTAAGCGTGTCTAAGCGTTAAGCTAGTATTGCATTTCATATATAGCATTTAGCTCAAATTTACAAAACTAGCCCTGAAACATAAAAGAAGTGACAAAAAAGCCCCTTGACTTTGAGGAAAAAAAGGAGGGGGAAGGGAGGGGGTGATTTGCACTATTTTCTCACTTTTTCACAAAAGTGGGTTTTTTTATAGAACCAATATAATATATATATATAGAGAGAGAGAGAGAGAGAGAGAGGTGCACAAATGGTCTAATGTCACGTCCCGAACGTCAATACCTGAGGTTAAGTCGGCATTTGAGAAGATTCTCAAAATCAAGGAACTTCGTGCGTTCCTTCAAAATGACGAGAGTATTCATGGGAGTTTTGATATTTTAAGAGTTTTTAGAGACATTTATATACTGTACATGTTATTTATATCTTGTAAGCATTGGCAGACATACCTAATATTTGAAGATTACTAAAGAGTTATAGAAGATTAATATGAAGATTTCAAGATAAATGTGATCCGTACCTAAGCACTAGCGGACATACTTAATACTTGTAAGCATTGGAAGACATATGTAAGGCATTGGAGGACATACTTAAGGTAGAGATTGTTGGGAATTAAATGTTCTGAAGATTAAGTATCAAGAATTACAAGTATTAACAGTTCCAACTGCTGAGAAGAATTCTCTAACAGTTCCAACTGATGATGTATATCTTAGGACTGCTCAAGTTATAACTAACCGTTCTAACTGGTAGTACAAAGAAGGGACTGCTAGTTGATACTGTTGAGTTGAGACTGCTAGATGGATAAGTATTGAAAAGATATTTGTGTACTAAAGTCAAGAATATACGGTAGATAATATCTTACCCCATGTGCTTAGTTAACAAGTTGTGTACACAGATACATGTTGTATCTTATGTACTGACACACTCAAGATAAGTTAACAAGTAGGTCGGCTAGACTTTAAGCAATATGTAAAGATCTTCTTGGACTATAAAAGAAGATCTTAGACTCGATATTATGTGTGTCCAAGTAGAAAATAAGTTGATAAGTTCATAACTGTTAAGACATAGAACAAACACAAATATATCACAAGTTAGAAAAACTTAAGATTCAAGGTCTTTGTAACCCTAGTGATAGTGATCACTCGTATTATTTCTTGAATAATATTGAATCATTTGGTGATAATCTTTATGTGTTCATTGCTAACTAACAAACATAACAATTCCATTTCCATAACATACACAACCTTCTAAGTGTGATTGAGTGAATTCCGCGCACTTAATCATATTAACACAACATATCATATACACAAAGTTGACAAGGTTTAACCACCTTATAGTGTATCTAGGGTCCTGACAAGTGGTATCAGAGCAAGGCTGATATAGTTGTTTTTAGAAGAAATAGAAATGGATGTACAAGATGTTCAAACCAATGTTGCTGCAAAGTTGCCCATGATCAAACCGAATGAGTTTGAGTTATGGAGGATGAGAGTTGAGCAATATTTTATGGTTCAAGATTATGCTCTTTGGGATATAATTCAGTATGGTGATTCCTTCACTCTAGGCTATTCAGATGTTCTTATTGAAGGGAAAACAGTTAGAAAAAGAAATACTGGACCAGTTTCAAATGAAGAAAAGATACAAAAGAGAAATGATCAGAAAGCAAGAAACTTGTTGCTTATGACCATTCCTGGTGAGCAGATGCTATCTTTTAGCAAGTATCTTGATGCAAAAACTCTTTTTGAAGAGATTTGTGCATGGTTTGGTGGTAATGAAACTACCAAGAAAACACAAAAGACATTGCTAAAGCAACAATTTGAAAACTTTACTGCTTTTAGTAATGAGTCTTTTGATAAGATGTTTTCAAGATTACACAAGCTTGTCAGACAGTTAGCTGTGTTGGGTGTTGAGATAGAGAAGGAAGATCTCAACATGAAGTTCTTGAAAAGTCTACCTGATGAATTCCATACTCATGTTATTGTCTGGATGAAAAAACCAGAAATTGAAACAATGAAACTTAATGATTTGTTCAACAACTTTAAAATTGTTGAACAAAGTCTAAAAAGGGGTGGAAATTATGGTACTAGTTCTGGGAATGTGGCACTTTTGTCAACTCCCAGTGTTAGTCATTCAGAAGAGGTAGATGAAGTTGAAGGTGTTTCTAATGTTACTTATGGTGGTCCTTCTACTAGTTTACAAAAGGATGTTGCTGGACTTGGAGATCCAACATTCTATGCCTTTATAACCAGTCAATCTAATGGTTTTCCTCTAAATCATGAAGACCTTGAACATGTAGATGGTGATGATTTGGAAGAGATGGATATTAAGTGGCAAGTTGCCTTACTTAGTATGAGGGCTAAGAAGTATTGTCAGAGAACTGGGAAGCAGATTACCATAAATGGTAATGATATTGCTGGGTTTGATAAGAAGAAAGTGGAATGTTTTAACTATCATAGGTTGGGACACTTTGCTAAAGAATGTAGAAGCCCAAGGAAGCAGGATAATAGGAATACAAGGTATAAGCAAGAAAGGAAGAAGGAAGTACTGGTGGAAGAGCCAAAGGCTATGCTGGCTATTGATGGTATTGGATATGATTGGAGCTCTATGGCTGTCGAAGAGGAAGCACCACCAAATGCTGCTCTTATGGCCAATGAATTTGCTCTAATGGCCTTTTCTGATTCAGAGGTAGATGCCATTTCTACTTGTACTAATTCATGTCCTAATCTTAAAAATTATGAAGACATTAAAAAGAGATTTGATGCTTTTAGAGAAGAGTTAATTGATGCCCTTCATAATTTAGCTAATCATAAGAGATGTGTAGGAGTTCTAGAAAAATAAATCCAACATTTTCAAAAGAATGAATCTACTTTTACTGATGATTTGAATGCTTTAAAAAGAAATGTAGAATTCAAGGATGAGTGTATTGTTATAATGAATGAGTCACTAGCAAAACACAAAAGAGAAAAAGAAAATGTTACTTTAACTGTAGATGCTTTAGCTCATGCCTCAGAAGGAGTTAATAAGATTTTTGAAGCTCAAGTAAACAATAAGGTTAATTCAGGTGTAGGTTACAAATCTGTCCCTCCACCATACAGAGGTGTTCATTCACCTCCAGGTGTTGACCTAGCACACACAGGTTTAGCTGAGTTTCAAGAACCAATCATGGAATATGGTTCTAAGGCTAGTAAGAGTCTTAAGGTAGAAAAGATAAGTAAAAGTTTAGATAAAACTTTACTTTATCAGGACAAGGTGTCCTTTGTTAAGAAAGGAGATGCTATAGTTGTTGAGGATTGTACAACTGATAGTGATGATGAAGAAGAACAGGTTATGTCTAAACCTGTCTTGGTTAAGAAAGTAGGAACAAGTGTTCCTAAGATAGTCAAACACAATACTGATAGGCCTAAATCAAACATTAAGCATGTTAGGCAACCAGTTAGATATTGTGAACAATATAGAACCACCAACATGCCCAGAGGTAACCAAAGGAATTGGAACAACCTCAAGTCTAACCAATTAGGTGATGACTTTGCTTTTTATAACAAAGCTTGTTACACATGTGGTAGTTTTGACCATCTTGCAGCTTTCTGCAACCATTGGGTATCTGGTTATGAAAACAATAGGGTGAATTTCAAAAGGCAAAATCCTCAAACTCACTCTCACTCTAAGTCTAAAAGTATAAAACCCAGAGCAGTTTCGACAGCAGTCTCTACTGCTAGGCAAGCAGTTTCAACTGCTAGACCATTTAAGACTGTTAACCCAAAACAAACAGTTAAAAGTGCAAAAATAACTTTTAAACATGCACCAAAAACTGTTACAAGGCCCATTCAAACAAAAGCAGTGGTCCAAAAACAAGTTTGGAAACCAAAGAGTAAAACTGCAAAGCCAGCAGTTAAGACTGCTAGGAAAGCAGTTGATACTGCTGCTTGGAAAAACGGGGCAAATGCTGTTAAGGCCTCAGCATGTTGGATTCTTAAATCCAATGTTGCATCAACTGTCCTTAAAAGATTAAATTACATTGATGCAAGAGGCAGATCCAAGTCAGTAATGGCTTGGATCCCCAAAAGAAACTAACACTCTTATTTGTGTGCAGGAACATTCAAGTGATAATCAAGAGGATCAAGGATACTCAGATAGTGGATGTTCAAGGCACATGACAGGCAACATGTCTTATCTCTCAGATTTTGAAGCTTTCAATGGAGGATATGTTACCTTTGGAGGGGGTGTTCGTTGCAAAATTTCTGGTAAAGGTACAATCAAAACTGGAAATTTAGATTTTGAAGATGTGTACTATTGTTGGGTCTAAAGATGTTGCTGTTCGAGAAATACACTAAGTATAACTCTGCTGATTAGTTCAGTGACTCTGCTGATTAGGCTATAACTCTGCTGTTTTGCCTAAAGTTGTTACTGATACTGTTGTGGGCAACCATTTTTATGCTGTTAAGGCCTCAGCTTGCTGGGTCTGGAAACCTAAGGTTAAAGTTTTAGATCATGTTCTCAGACACAGCAGTGCACCAATGCAGTTGAAGAAATTTGAAGAACATTATTCCCAAAAGAGATTTAACTTGTCTGTTTGCCAAAGCCACTATTGATGAATCCAAACTATGGCACAGAAGGCTTGGACATTTGAACTACAAGGCTATCAACAAGTTGGTGAAAGGGAACTTGGTCAGAGGATTACCTTCAAAGGTTTTTGAGAATCCTGAAGTATGTGTTGCTTGTCAAATGGGAAAGCAACATAGAGCATCTTGTAAGTCCAAATTGGTGAATTCTATTACTGAACCCTTGTTTATGTTACATATGGACCTATTTGGACCTACTTATGTGAAAAGTTTGAACAAAAAGATGTATGGCTTAGTGGTCACTGATGATTTTAGTAGATTTACTTGGGTATTCTTCTTAGCTACTAAGGATGAGACACCTGGCATTCTTAAGGCTTTTATTACAAGGATAGAAAATCTATTTAATCACAAAGTTAAGATCATCAGATGTGACAATGGAACTGAATTTAAGAACCAAGTGATGAATCAGTTCTGTGAGGAAAAGGGTATAACTAGACAATTTAGTATGGATAGAACTCCTCAGCAAAATGGTGTTGCTGAAAGGAGAAATAGAACATTAATTGAGGCTGCTAGGACAATGTTGTCAGAGTCTAAGTTACCCACTATCTTTTGGGCTGAAGCAGTCAACACTGCTTGTTATGTGCAGAATAGAAGTAAGATAGTTAAACCTCACAATAAGACCCCTTATGAGTTATTGCATGGTAGGAAACCACTGATAGATTTCTTTAGACCATTTGGGTGTCCTATCACTATCTTAAACACCATTGACCACTTAGGCAAGTTTAGTGAGAAAGCAGACATAGGTTACTTTGTTGGATACTCCACTGAAAGTAAGGCTTTTAGGGTCTTCAATCAAAGGACTGGGCATGTGGTGGAAAATTTGCATGTTAAAATTAGAGAAACCACACCTAATGTTGATGGAAAAGGTCCTGAATGGATGTTTGATATTGATTCTTTAACCAAAAGTATGAATTATCAACCAGTCATTGCAGGTACTACTAACATGTCTGCAGGTACACAAACTAACCCCAATGCAGGTACACAAGCAAAGAAGGATGGATCTGCAGAGGAGTTTGTTTTGATTGAAAAGTGGAAGTTTGATCAGTACTTCTCTCCAACAGATAAAGAGAAAAAGAGTTCAGATGATGATGCTATTCATAAGGAAGTACCAAAGGTTAATGCAGAAGGTGATGATGAACCTTCTCATGCTGATAAGGAAAGGAATGAAGAGTCAGAAATTGATGGGCAACAAGGGAATACACAAAGCAGCAGTTCTCTCAACTCTGCTGCCAGGCCAAAACACTCTGCTGTTAGGCCAAAACACTCTGCTGTTAGGTTTGGTAACTCTGCTGCTATGCCCAAGGACTCTACTGCTGATAAAGATGGTGATTCTCATGATGATTCTTCTGAAGAGATGCCCGAATTAGAAGAAGTATATGTGGATACTGATGATGAAGTTGTTGATGTTTTTGGTGCTGAAGCTGATTTATCCAATTTAGAGACTGATATACCTGTTAGTCCCACTCCAACAACCAGGATCCACAAGCATCATCCAAAGGAGCAGATAATTGGTGATGTTCACTCTGCTGTTCAGACCAGAAGTAAATCAAAAGGGTTGAGTGATTTGCTTGATCAGGGATTATTTGCTCAAACTCTTAAAAAGAGGAATAGCCACAAGGATTTACAAAATTGCATGTTTGCCTGTTTCTTATCTCAAGAAGAACCCAAAACCATTCACAAGGCTATGAAAGATGAAAGTTGGGTTGAAGCTATGCAAGAGGAGTTGCTGCAGTTCAAGCTTCAAGAAGTCTGGACATTGGTGGATTTGCCTAATGGAAAAAGAGCAATTGGTACAAAATGGGTGTTCAGATGCAAAAGAGATGAGAGAGGCATTGTTATTAGGAACAAGGCTAGATTAGTGGCTCAGGGATACACTCAGGAAGAAGGAATAGATTATGATGAGGTATTTGCCCCAGTTGCAAGAATTGAAGCTATCAGACTATTCTTGGCATATGCCTCATACAAGAATTTTCCTGTGTATCAAATGGATGTGAAAAGTGCTTTCTTGTATGGAAAGATTCCTGAAGAAGTATATGTGATGCAACCACCTGGGTTTGAAGATCCTAAGTATCCTGATAGGGTTTACAAGGTGAAGAAAGCACTGTATGGACTACATCAAGCTCCTAGAGCTTGGTATGACACCTTATCCAAGTATTTGTTGAACAATGGTTTTAGCAGAGGAACCATTGACAAAACATTGTTTATTAAGAAAGACAAAAAGGATATCCTACTTGTTCAGGTTTATGTAGATGATATCATATTTGGGTCTACAAATAAGGTGTTATGTGAAGGATTTGAAAAGCTTATGCACAACAGGTTTGAGATGAGTTCTATGGGGGAACTGACTTTCTTTTTAGGACTTCAAGTCAAGCAGAAATCAGATGGGATTTTTATTAGCCAAGACAAGTATGTGGCTGATATGTTGAAGAAATTTGGTTTCAATGATGTGAAAGCAGCTAAGACACCAATGGATAAAAACAAACCTTTGCTCAAGGATGAAGATGGGGTAGAGGTTGATGTACATCTTTATAGATCAATGATTGGTTCATTGATGTATCTGACTGCTTCAAGGCCAGATATCATGTTTTCTGTGTGTGCTTGTGCTAGATTTCAAGTGTCCCCAAAAGTTTCACACTTGGAAGTGGTCAAAAGAATTTTTAGGTACCTAAAGGGTCAACCTAAATTGGGCCTTTGGTATCCTAATAATTCACCCTTTGACTTGATAGCATACTCAGATAGTGACTATGCTGGAGCTAGTTTGGATAGAAAGTCAACCACTGGAGGCTGTCAGTACCTTGGTCATAGGCTAATCTCATGGCAATGTAAGAAACAAACAGTAGTGGCTAATTCAACAACTGAAGCAGAATATGTTGCTCCTTCTAGTTGCTGTGGACAAGTGCTCTGGATTCAGAACCAACTGCTGGATTATGGGTACAATTTCATGAACACCAAAATTTATATTGACAACAACAGCACAATGTGTATTATCAAAAATCTTGTTTTTCATTCTAAAACAAAACACATAGAGATAAGACATCATTTTATTAGAGATTGTTATGAGAAAAAGTTAATTCAAGTGGTTAAAATACATACTGACAATAATGTTGCTGATCTACTTACCAAAAGTTTTGATATAAGTATATTTCAATTTTTAGTTGCTAGTATTGGCATGATAAATCTTTAATCTTTAAACATCTTATCTCTGTATGTTTTTGTAAACTTTTGTAAGGATTTGTGCTGTTGTTTAGTCAAAGTCTGGTGTTTAGTCAAAATTTGTTGTTTCTTAAATTGTTTGCTGCTATGACTACTCTGCTGCTATTGTGAGATATTCTTGCTTGTGTTTGTGGTTTTCTACTAACCTTTTGCAGATATACATGAATACACAATCAAGTAAAGCAAGGGAAGATAAAGTTCATTGATCACAAAAGCAAAAGTACAAAATAAAGTTTCCATACATCCAGTGTTCAAAAGAAAGTCAAAAGAAAACAAGGCCAAAGATTTCACAACCTAAACAAACCTATACCAAATCAAGCTTTTTCCTTTCCCTTCCCAACAAAGTCAGGCATCACTTTGCTGCGAGGTCCTCTAGTTCCCATGGCTTCTGACACTCTAGGACAAGGAAGTGCAAGTATCACTGGTCTTGGTGGTGGACTCTGCTGTTGGCTTGAAGATGGAGCTTGTTTCTTCTCCTGCTTTTTCTTTGGAACAGGGACTTCCTGCTCCACTGTACTTGGCTTTGGAGGAGGCGGATTGACACTCTTCGCAAAGGCGGCAGCAGCTTTCTCCATTTGTCGCTGAAGCTCGACTGTCAAAGGATGATTAGGAGGATCGATTTCCCAAGAACCTTGATAGTATGTCATGGATTTTGGCCATGCTGTTGCTTCTTCATCATCACTAGAATCTACAAAGGAAGATGGAGTCGATGGAAGCGGGTCAGAATATTCTTCTTCAACAATCGCTTTGCCTTTTTGTTGTGCTGAAGATGAACTTGGAGGAAAATAATTTGCCCATCCTTGTGAATTATCTGAAGAGGAATCTGATGAAATGTCAATGATCGGTGCTTTGGATGAACTCATGGTTATTTGTTTTTGGTGTTAGGGTTTGTGAAATTGGGGATTTGTTAAGCGATTGAGGGATTCATAGAATTTAATGAGGAGTTGGTGTTGCATTTAAGCTGTTTAAGGGATTAAATTTGGAGATTTTGGGAAAGTTGACTTTTAGTCAAACTTTTCATGACTCTGCTGCTGAGTTTGAAAGTAAAGGGGTCATATTGAAAATTTTGGCGCGTCTTAAAACCTAATTAGATCAAAACGGTCTCACACACCATTTCGATCTCATTAACTTTTAATTGCTCACAGTTACATTCAATTCTCACCCAAGAACACTCATTCATCTCATTAAATCCAAAACCCCCAAATCATTATGGCTCGACGAAAGTTTCCTGATGAGCATAATCAGATTGCGTTTCTTAGTAAGGTTACAGCTGCTGCAGGATTTCATGAAGTTATGGATTTTCTTAGTGCATCTAGACTAAGGTATGCTTTAACAGTTGATCCTCCCATTATTAAATCTCATATGCACCAGTATTGGTCAACTGTTAAGCTTGATACACTCGACGGGGAGGAAAGGTTAATAGGTAGTGTAGATGGCGAGACTATTGTCGTTAGTGAAACAACTCTTAAAAGAAGCCTTCGTCTATCAGGTGTTCCCACACCACCTAATCTTACCACTGAGGTTATTTTAACTGAGCTTGAGAAAATTGGGTATGAGAGGCCTCAGACTACTGAAACTTTTTATAAAGGTCTGCTTTGCCCACATTGGAAGTTTTTGTTGCATACTCTTCAGCATTGCTTGTTTCCCAAAGTGGGTGGATGGAATGAGTTTAGTGCTCCTCAAGCCATGGCCTTAGTTTGTTTGGCCACTGGACAACCATTTGATTTTTCATCTATGATTTTTGAGGGTATGAAGAAGTATGTTAAAAAGCAATTTTATTTGTATCCAAGGTTTTTACAGCTCATCATAAACCATCAACTTAAAGAACCTTAGGAACATACCAACATTGAGCCAAGTAGCAGAATGGCAATCAAGATGTTTGCTTTCCTGAAGAAGAATGGAAAAGGTTTTTCTAGTGCTATCACTCCCCTGTCTGAACACATTTTGAATATTGTGGCTGCAGTGAATGAGGATGAAGAGGCTGGAACTCCCACAGCTTCCCATCACACATCCTCATCTACAAGTTTGAATGTATCATCATCCACTGAACCCCAAAATACCCAATCACCTAGGACTTCACAACAAGAGGACATTGTGCCACCTCAGGCCAATGTCAGTATGGATGCAGATGAGGCTGGTACAGGTGATGTAGGTACCATGATGGAAGAGGCTGGCACTACTGTTTCCAACTTAGTAGTTGAACAGGACAGTGCTAACATACCTAAGACCTCAACCATGGCAACATCTATTGTAGAAGGTTCTCAAGAACCTAATACAACTGATGGTAACCCCAGCCAAATGGCTAATATGGGGGGCTCAGATGTTCAACCTAGGGTTGAGACTGAGTTTGTGTCCAAAGATTCACCTCTCGGAGAAGGTAACACATCTCGAATTGATGGACACTGATGTACAAAATGACAATGCCTATGATACACCTCTCGGACCAGGTAACACAGGTCGAAGTGTTGAGGCTAGCATTGAACATGAAACAGAGGATTTGACGGTTAAAACACCTGTACACAATGCCAATTCCAGTGATCAACCTCTCGGGTCAGGTAACACAGACCGAAGTTGTGAGGATATCATGAAACAATTACAGGAATTGACGAATACATGTACAAAATTGTCACAGGAGGTTCTTGGTCTTAGAAAGGAGCTAAAAACAGTCAAAGCTTCTCAGGGTGCTGAAATCAGAAGACTTAAGCTCAGGGTTACACATCTTGAGGGGATGCTGAGATCAAGATCTTCACAGGTGAAAGTTTCCAAACCATGTTTGGGAGAGGATGCTTCCAAACAGGGGAGGAATGATCAGAAGGATGCAGCAGGTTCAGGGGAGGTTGAAAAGGAAACAAATGAAAAGGTTGACTCTGCTGTTAATGCAGAACTTTCTGCTGATGGGAGAAAGAATTCTGCTGATGGGCTAAATCACTCTGCTGGTGAATTTGATGAAGACACAATGCCCTTAGCCCAAGTATTGCTTAACCTTGGAAACAAAACACCTGCACCAAAAGAAATTTCACCTAAACCTGCACCACAACCTTCACCAAAACCAAAACAAGTGACTGTCTCAAGACCTAAAGCCAAAGGAGTTGTCATACAAGAGCCTGTGCCAACAAGAAAACCTGTTCAATCACCTACCTACAAGGGTAAGGGTAAGGAGAAAATGGTGGAAGAACTTGAACCTTATCCTGATCCTAATGAAGTTCCAATTGAGGAATGGCCTAGACATTTGCAAGAAAGGTGGGATGCAGAAGAAGCTCAGAGGGTTGCTGATGAAGAAAAAGCTGAGTATGATAAAGCAATGGAGAAACAAAAGCAACAATCTGAGAAACAATCTGAAGTTGAAGCAAAAGTGGCTGCATGGGAAAATGAGCAGGCAAGATGTAAAGCTGCTATGGCATGGGAGAAAGTGAAAGTAGAGATGGATGATGTTTTTACAGATGAAGGTATTAATGACTGGATTCATCAAGCCATTGTGCAGAATAAGAAAAGGCTTCTGGTTGCAAGAAAGAATAAAAAGGTGAATAGACCACCAACTGCAAGGCAACAGAGAACTCTTCATGAGCAATATCTGAGGAATATGAAAGGTTGGAAATTGAAGGAGTTGAAGCCATACTCTAATGAAGAAGTCAAGCAGAAGTTTGAGGCTGCTAAGAAAGAGATGGAGAGGAAATTTAAACCTTTAACTGATGCTGAAATCAAAGAGTTGACAAGAATCAAAGTAGCATCAAATGCTTATATGAATCCTGAGTCAACTGTTAAAATGGCTAAAGTATCAGATGTTGAGAAAGTGAAAGAGAATGTAGTTGAAGAGGAAAAGCCTGAACCTACTGTTGGTATAAAGAGATATGGTAGAAGAATAAAGCAGGTGGCTAGGAAGAAGAGAAGAACTCAATCATTGGTGATGAGTGACTCAGAAAAAGAAGAAAGTGATGAGCATCATCTTGAAGAGGTGACTGCTGATGATATGAAAAGAACAATGGATTTCACAGCTCATGTACCACAAAAGGAACCAGAGATAGTAAATGCAGTTCCTTTAGATACCAAGTATTCAATCATTTCTTATTCACATACAGTCAGGGATGGAAGTGAAGCTTACTGGGAAGTTATGAGGTCTAATCATCTTTATTATGGATTTGTTAGATTTTCTTAGATGTTACATTTTATGGATAGAGATGATGTGATACAGATGTGGAGATTGTATAAAGAAAAATATAGTGATCAGAGACCAGAGGTGATATATGAAAGAATTCACTATTATTTTTTTAAGAACATGTTTGAGCCTGATGAGAGAGATCTTGAATGGAAGGATTTGTTGAACTCCAGAGTTGATAAGTGGTATTTGTATCAATCTTGTGGAGTACATGAATTGGTTTGTAAGGGTGTTAAGGTCTACATGCTTGTGGAGAAGGATTACCCTTTGAATAACAACACAGCAGTTATTACTCAGATGTTAAAGCCTGGAATGTTGACATTGCAAAATAGTTTCTTTTCAGATGATCAGGCTTTTAAACTGATAAGGAAATATGAGAAGATTCTTGAATCAAAGACTTCAAAACAGTAAAGTGTTTGGAAGCATCCTCCTGGTGATTAGCTGGGTTTAAAGGAAACTTGATGATTTTTGGAGAAAAATATCAAGTTTAGGGGAGGATTGTTGGGTCTAAAGATGTTGCTGTTCGAGAAATACACTAAGTATAACTCTGCTGATTAGTTCAGTGACTCTGCTGATTAGACTATAACTCTGCTGTTTTGTAACTCTGCTGGATTGGGATAATAAGCAAAGTGTAACTTTGCTGCTAGCCCACGAAGACTCTGCTGCTAGACTAGTTACTCTGCTGCTTATTAGATATGTATAGTATGTTAAGGATAAGTATAGAAAAGATACGTAAAGATATTTTTCTTGTATAGAAAGTCTTGTAAACCGACTAGGACTCCTTACGCTATAAAAGGAGGATCTAGGGTTAGGTTAGAGATACGTATCATTATTGTTTTACACTTCAAGGTTTCTTGTAACCCTATTGCTATCGAGCAATCGTATTAATATATTGAAGTGTTGTTTGAGAATTCGTTTTGTGTTTAATTCTTCTTAAGATCAAATATTAAGTTCCGCATAATATTTGATATACAACTCAAGATCAGTTTCTATACCGATTGCTTTAGGTTTATATCTAAAGTAATTAATAAGATCGTGAAGCTCAACTGGGATCAACAACTATGTGCAAGAACTTAAGTATAATCTTTTTAGTGTCTCACAAATGTGTGACAAAAAGAACAATGTCCTTTTCACTGACACTGAATGTCTTGTTCTCTCTAAAGATTTTAAGATGCCTGATGAAAGTCAAGTGCTTCTTAGAATTCCTAGAAAGGCCAATATGTACAGTGTTGATATGAAGAACATTATTTGCAAAAAGGATTTAACTTGTCTTGTTGCAAAGGCCACATTGGATGAATCAATGTTATGGCATAGAAGGCTTGGTCATATTAACTTCAAAACCATAAATAAAATTGTTAAGAATGGTTTGGTAAGAGGTTTACCTCACAAAAGATTTGAAAATGATCAAACATGCATTGCTTGTCTAAAAGGCAAACAACACAAAGCCACTTGTAAGCCCAAGATTTTTAACTCTATCAATCAATCATTGTTTATGCTGCATATGGACTTATTTGGACCTGTTTCAGTAATGAGCATAATGCATAAGAGATATTGTCTTGTTATAACTGATGACTATAGCAGATTTACATGGGTTTTCTTTTTAGCTACTAAGGATGAGACATCAAGCATCCTTAAGGATTTCATTACACAAATAGAAAACCAAGTAGACAAGAAAGTGAAGGTCATTAGATGTGATAATGGGACAGAGTTTAAGAATAGAGTTATGGATGATTTCTGCAAACAAAAAGGTATTAGGAGAGAATTTAGTGTTGCTAGAACTCCACAACAGAATGGAGTAGCTGAAAGAAAGAATAGAACACTAATTGAAGCTGCTAGAACTATGTTAGCTGATTCTAAGCTACCTATAACTTTTTGGGCTGAAGCAGTCAACACTGCTTGCTATGTTCAAAATAGAGTTTTAGTTGTGCAGCCTCACAATAAGACATCATATGAACTCTTTAATGGAAGAACTCCTGCAATAGGATTTCTTAGACCTTTTGGATGTCATATAACAATTCTCAATACCTTAGACCATTTAGGAAAGTTTGATGGTAAGGCAGATGAAGGATTCTTTGTTGGATATTCTCTTAATAGCAAAGCTTTTAGAGTATACAACTTAAGAACTGAGAAAGTAGAAGAAAATCTACATGTGGAGTTTTTAGAAACCAAATCCAATGTAGAAGGTCAAGGACCAAAATGGCTATTTGATCTTGAGTATCTAACCAATTCTATGAATTATGCGCCTATTGTTGCAGCAACTAATGATTTTGCAGGTTCACAAGCAACAAATGAGGCTAAGTTAGAAAAGGATCAATCGGATGTCATAATGCCAATATGGTCAAGTACAATTGTGGAATCAACTTCAACAACTGATGAATCTTCTTCTGGCAAGGTTAAAGAAAGTGTTGAAGATGAAAGCAAGAAAGATGGAACTGAGAAACAAGACAGTCAAGTTAGCAGTTCAAAAGCAGTTTGTACTGCTGAGACAGAGCATTCAATTGCTGGCTCTTCAGAAACAAAAGAAGCAGAATTCTCAGATAATGAGGTGGATTTCAACAATCTTCCATCATATTATCAAGTTCCTTCTACTCCACAAACAAGAATTCACAAAGTTCACTCCCTGGAACATGTGATTGGAGATGTACAATCTGGTGTGAAGACAAGACAACAATTGATGTTTTCAGACCAACAAGGGCTTCTTGATGCCCTTTATGCTTCAAAACAGCATGAGCTTTCAAACTCTTGCTTGTTTGTATGTTTTCTCTCACAAGCTGAACCAAAGAACATTCTGAAAGCCCTAGATGATTCAAGCTGGTTAGAGGCTATGCAAGAAGAGCTTCTTCAGTTCAAGATTCAAAAGGTTTGGGTGCTAGTTGATTTACCTACAGGTGTGAAGGTAATTGGCACTAGATGGGTTTTTAAGAACAAAAGGGATGAAAGGGGCATAGTGATTAAGAATAAGGCTAGATTAGTAGCCCAAGGGTACACACAAGAAGAAGGGATAGACTATGATGAGGTTTATGCTCCTGTAGCAAGGATTGAGGCAATTAGGATTTTCTTAGCTTATGCTTCATTTTTAGGCTTCACAGTCTACCAAATGGATGTCAAGAGTGCATTTTTATATGGTAAAATTGAAGAAGAGGTGTATGTTTCACAACCTCCAGGCTTCATTGACCCATTACATCCAAACAAAGTGTACAGAGTAGTGAAAGCTCTATATGGCCTTCATCAGGCACCAAGAGCTTGGTATGCAACACTAGCTTCCTACTTATTAGAAAATGGATTTCAAAGAGGAAAGATTGATCAGACACTTTTCATCAAACAACACAAGAAGGATCTTCTGTTAGTGCAGGTGTATGTGGATGACATTATCTTTGGATCTACTAGGAAAAAGATGTGTTTAGAATTTGAGAAGCTTATGAAAGATAAGTTTCAGATGAGTACCATGGGGGAACTTACATTCTTTTTGGGTTTGCAAGTTAAGCAATCATCTGAAGGCATATTTATTAGTCAAGACAAATATGTTGCAGAGATACTTAGAAAATTTCAATTTGCTGATTCAAAAATAGCAAGCACATTAATGGACTCTGAGAAGCACCTTCTGAAAGATGAAGATGGAGAGAATGTGGATGTACACACTTACAGATCTATGATAGGCTCTTTGATGTACCTTACATCATCTAGACCTGATATCATGTTTCCTGTTTGTATTTGTGCAAGATTTTGTAACACCCCCAATTCAATGATGCAGCGGAATTCAAACTGGGTGTTACTTGATGGCACAACAGTCATAATAATAGAAAACGATCTCTAACTGAGTCGTTTTAAAAAGGATTTATCATTCAAATTATAATATATCAGAGTTTACAAAAGAGGTCCCATAAGGTTCCATGTTTACAAAGTACATCAATATAAAGTCATTTGATGTCTTTTTGAATGATAAAATATGTTATAGCCTTCTTGATTGAGCCCGTGCCCCTCCGTGCCATCCCTGATCATTATGCACCTGAAATACATGCTAAAAACTGTCAACACAAAGGTTGAGTGATATTCATAGAGTTTGTTTATGTAGTTGAACACAATATGTTGGTAGTGTGAGTTATAAATTCACACTCATGGTTGGAAAACAAAACAGTTATTATTACTCACTAATCTCATGTAACCAATACGTTAACGTGTGCCAATATCGATTGGCTGATTGCCCCGGTAGGTACTTTACCAACATACCTAAGACTCAAATATAGTGCGTTTGATTACCGGACCCAGTCAATACAAACGGGATTTGTCAATCCCAATAGGCCTATTCACAATACTCGCGCTCACTATTTCTAGTGATTAAATGGTTCATGATATGGGGACTTTGAGTGGCAATGATGGTACTTAGTGATAATAAAACAATCAGATAGCATACAATTTCAAAGCATTGTGTTTGGTTAAAATAGCATGTATTCCCCCCAAGGGTTTGTAAAACAATTAATTAATAGAAAGTGGGGCTATGAACTCACCGTGAGTTGGATGGTATTATGGTGCTTAAATGAGTTCGATGGATAAGTCGGGAATTCTTTAAGTGCAACCTACAATAGAACGTTGCGACTCAGGTTTGGAGTAATGTCTAAGAATACGAAGACTTGCCTATATATGTTTCATATAATGTTCATGATGTAGTACTTAGTGTGTCAGGTAGGTTGTTGTAATAAGATGGTTTATGAAACATTTTTAGTTTGTATATCTCGTACTACCGTTCGGGCCATCGTAATTCAGAGGTCATGTAGTAAACGTTCGACGTCTTGTTGGAAATCCGAAGCTATTCGAAGATTATAACGACGTCTTGTTGGAAACCCGAAGCTATTCGAAGATTATAACGACTTCACTTGAAAACTTGCAGAAAAGAGGATCAAAGCCTAGTTTTCTTTCAAGAACACAAGATTTTTATTTCAAAATCTATAAGAAGTGCCTTTAGGGTTTAGGACTTTAGGTTATAAGAGAGGAGGGTGCAAGTTTAAATGAAGTTTTAGGCTAGTATTTATAGGAAAGACTTAGGGTAGTTTCGTAAATACATATTTACACATGTAAACATCTTATGAAATCAAGGGCTAGGATTAAACCACATTTCATTGGTTCCTTCCTTGATAAGCTTCATGAAGCTTTCATGAGAAGCTTGATAAGTTTCATGCATTATCTTGCTTTTACGGAGTCAGTTTTGTCCCGGTAATTGCTAACTGTAAGTTGTTAAGTCACGAAACGTAAAACCGGGTATCGTAAAAATACGAAACTTGAAAGAATGATTAAACTTATCAATATACTCCATAATAAAATATAAAATGAGTGATAAGTTCCATCGGGTTGCTCAAACCCTGTTAAAACTGAAAACGCGGGTCTAAAACGCGAAATACGTAAAACGTACGAAAGTTGCGCAAAATTGAGAAAAGTAAAATGTAACTTTTCTAATAGGATAATAATGAATTAAAATAGCCTATAACGTCTAGACTGGGCTCAGTCTTGTGTCGGTTGGTGTTAAACATCTTTTAGACCTAAAACCGGAAGCCTGAAAATCAAGAAATGATTTATAAAATCAAAGAATGATTTTAGGGTCAATGGAGGGGGAAATTATGTTGACTTTTCCAATAATATAAAAGCTTCTAAATGCCTTAGAAAATATGGTGCAGGTGAAGGCTAAGGTTGCGGATAAGTGAAAGTGCTTAAAACGCAATTTCTGTTTTGTAAGACACGAGGCTTATTTGGTGACATTTTAACTTAGAATTTTTAATTTTTAAAAATTCCATAATTAATTGTGAGTGTTCTAAACATTTATCTGATGCGAGGAAAATTGGCGCAGGTGGTTTTCGTTAAGCGCAGGGTGTTTAAACGACGTTTAAACCAAACGTGTAATTCCTTAATAACTTTTGCGAAAATGACCCGACAAACGTCAAACTTTTATCTTGTCATAGAAATGATTTATCTTACGAGAATATAAAATAAAAATTTCAATATGAAATAAAAAACTCGGAAATGAATAGTGCCAGTGAATAGTAAAAATGAATAGTAAAAATTTCGGGAATAGAAATTAACCTGAAATGCGAATTGTTACAGTCTCCACCCCTTAAGAGAGCTCCATCCTAGAGATCACTTTGCTTTAGGTGTAGAAGCATTGTTGGTAAAAAGATGTGGGTATTTCTGACGTATCTGGTCCTCTCGCTCCCATGTGTATTCCGGACCACGTCGTGAGTTCCAACGAACTTTGACAATTGGAATTCGGCTTTGTTTGAGTTGTTTGACCTCTCGGTCCATGATTTCAACTGGTTCCTCGATGAATTGAAGATCATCATTGAGTTGGATTTCATCGAGTAGAATGACGAGTGATTCGTCTGATAAGCATTTCTTTAGATTAGATACATGGAAAGTGGGGTGTACACTACTGAGTTCTGATGGAAGCTCAAGTCTGTACGCCACTGGACCAACCCTGGCTAGGATTTTGAATGGTCCGATGTATCTTGGGTTTAGTTTTCCTCGTTTACCGAATCGTATCAAGCCTTTCCAAGGCGATACTTTTAGCATAACCCTATCCCCGACTTGGAATTCTAGGGGTCTGCGTCGTGTATCGGCATAACTTTTCTGTCGATCTCTTGCGGCTTGAAGTCAATTTCTGATTTGTACAATCTTCTCCGTTGTTTCACGAATGAGTTCTGGACCAGTAAGTTGAACATCTTCCACTTCGGCCCAACAGGCAGGTGAACGACACTTTCGTCCGTAAAGCGCCTCAAATGGTGCTGCCTTGATACTCGCGTGATAACTGTTGTTGTAGGAGAATTCGACTAATGGTAGGTGAGTATCCCATCCTTTTCCAAAGTCGATTATACAAGCTCGAAGCATGTCTTCCAGCGTTTGAATGGTTCGTTCACTCTGACCATCGGTCTGAGGGTGATACGCTGTACTCATGTCTAGTTTTGTTGCAAAGGCGTTTTGGAGTGACTGCCAGAAGTTCAAGGTGAATCTGCCGTCTCAGTCAGATATGATAGATATTGGTGCACCATGTCTTGAGACTACTTCCTTAATGTACAGTCTGGTTAACTGATCCATTTTGTATGTCTCTTTTATTGGCAAAAAGTGTGCGGACTTTGTGAGACGATCAACTATGACCCAGATGGAGTCATAACCGCTTGATGTCTTCGGAAGCTTGGTAATGAAGTCCATTGTAATTCGTTCCCATTTCCACATAGGAATCTCTGGTTGTTGTAATGGACCGGATGGTTTTTGATGTTCGGCTTTCACTTTGGAGCATGTAAGACATTTGCCAACGTATGTTGCAATATCGGCCTTCATGTTTGGCCACCAATAGAGTTGTTTAAGATCCTGATACATCTTATCAGATCCTGGATGTACGGAATATTTAGATTTATGGGATTCATGCATGATCAAGTCTCGTAGGCCACCATAAAGTGGTAACCAACTTCGACCTTCGAAGCATAGAGTTCCGTCTGAACGGGTTTCGAATTTCTTCCGTATCATGCCGTCTAACTTTTCCTTTTTGATGTCTTTTTGATTCACAGCTTCAGCTTGAGCGTGAAGAATTTGAGCGGGAAAATTAGAGTTTATGGTAAAGACTAAGGCTCGGACTCGTAATGGTTTAACCTGTACCTTTCGGCTGAGGGCGTCGGCTACTACGTTTGCCTTTCCTGGGTGGTAGCGAATGTCGCAGTCGTAATCACTTAGTAATTCCAACCATCGACGTTGCCTCATGTTTAGTTCTTTTTGATTCAAGATGTGTTGGAGACTCTTGTGATCGGTGAATACAGTACATCTAGTACCATATAGATAGTGTCTCCAGATTTTTAGTGCAAAGACTACAGCTCCTAACTCCAAGTCATGAGTGGTGTAGTTTTCTTCATGTTTCTTGAGTTGTCGTGAAGCATAAGCCATGAACTTCTCACGTTGCATCAACACGGCACCCAAACCTTGGTGCGAGGCATTACAGTAGACTACAAAATCTTCGATCCCATCTGGCAATGCTAGAATAGGGGCACTACAAAGTTTTTGTTTGAGGGTTTGGAAGGCTTGTTCTTCATCTTCGTTCCAAATGTACTTCTTGTTTTTCTCGGTTAGCTTGGTCAAAGGTTTTGCTATTGAGGAAAATCCTTCGATAAACCTTCGGTAATACCCAGCTAGTCCTAGAAATTGACGAATTTCTGTAGGGGTGGTAGGTGTTGGCCAATCTTTGATAGCTTCAATTTTAGCGGGATCGACGTGTAAACCAGTGTTGTCAATCACATGCCCAAGGAATTGTACCGAACGAATCCAAAATTCACATTTTGAAAATTTCGCATACAATTTCTCTTCCTTGAGTAACCCTAAAATTGTTCTTAGATGTTGTTCGTGTTCTTCTTTGTTTTTGGAGTAGATGAGAATATCGTCGATGAATACGATCACGAATTTGTCTAGGTATGGCTTACACACTCGATTCATGAGATCCATGAATACCGCCGGTGCGTTAGTCAAACCGAAGGGCATTACTTGGAATTCGTGGTGACCATATCATGTCCTAAAGGTTGTTTTTGGAATATCTTCCTCGCGAACCTTAACTTGATGGTAACCTGATCGTAGGTCAATTTTGGAGTAAAAGGTTGAACCTTGTAATTGATCGAATAAATCGTCAATTCTTGGTAATGGGTATCGGTTCTTTATTGTTAACTTGTTTAGTTCACGATAATCAATACACATTCGTAATGATCCATCCTTCTTCTTTACGAACAAGACGGGAGCTCCCCAAGGTGAGGAACTAGGTCGAATAAATCCCTTGTTCGAAAGTTCTTGTAATTGATTTGATAGCTCTTGCATCTCTGACGGTGCTAGCCTGTAAGGTGCGCGGGCTACTGGCGCCGCTCCTGGCATTAACTCAATTTGGAATTCTATTTGACGATTTGGTGGAAGTCCGGGTAAGTCTTCAGGAAAGACTTCGGGAAATTCACGTGCGACGGGAACATCTTCAAGATGTCTTTCTTCGGATTTCTTTTCGGTTACGTGTGCTAGGAAGGCATAACATCCTTTCTCAATGTATTTCAAGGTTTTGATACATGAGATGATATTTAATCGGGTTCCACTTTGATCACCACGGATGACCAAAGTTTCATTGTCACATGGTATGTGAACAACCCTTTCACCACAGATGATGTTAGCTTGATGTTTAGATAGCCAATGCATGCCGATGACTACATCAAAACTTCCGAGTTCGATTGGCATAAGGCTGATGTTAAATGGGTGGTCTAGGAGATTAAGGGTACAGTCTTGGATTATGGTATTAGTATTTACTAAGTTACCGTTAGCTAGTTCAATACTGTAATTTGTGTTTAGAGTGATTGGTGTGATACCAAGTAAAGGCGCAATTCTAGTAGATAAAAAGCTCATATCAGCACCAGAATCGAATAAGACTTTAACAGGAATGTTATTGAGTGAGAACGTACCAGTAACCACATTCGGGTCCTGTTGTGGTTCACCGTTGCCCATGACGTAGGCTCTACCACGAGCACCTCCGCCCTGTTGACCCTGGTTTTGAGGACATTTGTTCCTGAAGTGTCCTTTTTCGCCACACCCATAACATGTAACTATTGGCTGAGTGTTAGCTCCAGTGGCCCAGTTTTTACAATCCTTGGCAAGATGTCCCGGCCTTTGACACTTGTTGCATTTGGCGGGGCAGGGACCTACGTGATGATAGTTGCACTTAGTGCACTGTGGTTGGTTCCCAGTATATCCACCTCCGGTTGGTGCAGCAACATAAGCCGTCGCGGCTTCTTGTCTTTTGTTTTGCTGGTTATGATGGTTGTTGTTTCGGGCTGGGTTGTTGTTGTTGTTGTTACCTCCACGGTTACCATCCCATGGTCGCTTGTTGTTGTTGTTGTTGTTGTTGTTGTTTCTATTGTTATTGTTGTTATGGTAGTTGGAGTTGTTGGTGGTAGTGGTGTTGTTGTTGAGGTTTTGCTTTTGGGCAGCTCCCGATCGCACCACTTGATCCGTGAGATTGCGAGCCAATCGTATAGCTTCATCAAGTGCCTTGGGAGCGGATGCAGTCACGTTCCCTTGTATGCTTGGTGGGAGTCCCCAGATATATCTTTCCAACAGCTTCTCAGTTGTTGAAACCATTCCTGGGCATAGTATCCTTAACTCTTGGAATCGACGGTTGTAAGTTAGGATATCATTCCCTTTAACAATAAGATTCCAGAATTCCACTTCCAACTTCTGAATTTCACTGCGAGGGCAGTATTCTTTGATCATCATGTTCTTCAAATTATCCCAAGAAATTTTATAAGCAGTTTCAATGCCTATTGGTTGAGATACCGAATTCCACCATGATAATGCCTCATCCATTAGTGTACTGGTGGCAAATTTAACCTTGTCCTCCCCGACACATTTGCTGTTGAAAATACTGACTCGCATTTTTCAAACCAGCGGGTCAAACCTACGGCTCCTTCAGTACCCTTGAAATTAGTGGGTCTGCAGTTCAAGTAGTCCTTGAATGTGCAGGCCCTAGGTACTGAATTCGCATTTGGGTTTGGTTCTTCAGTGTTATTCAGAGCAGCTTCAGCAGTTCTAGCAGCTTCAGCAGCTCTAGCAGCTTCAGCGGCTGCCGCAGTTCTTGCAGCTACGGCTGCGCGTTCAGCTTCAAGTGCGGCTTTCACACTATCTCTAACCAGTTTGTTGATGGCGGTTTGGGTCATTGTTGGTGGTGTACTCTTCTTTGGCGGCATGGTGCTATCATATAAAAGGTATGACATAAGTATAGAGTTGGTAGGATAAGCATGATTTTTGATGGAAATGATAGAATAATAATGTTGGAGGTTTAGATTATAACACATGATAATACAAAGCAAGAGTTTTATTTATATAACGTTGATTGATTACAAAATCGAAACCTTTTACAAGCTTCTTCAAAATTTACCAACTGATACTTTCAGTTTAGTAATTACAACGTTTTACTACTGCTAGCTATTACATGGATTTTACAGAGTTTACTAACTGAATCTATTCAGTTTAGTAGTACAAAAGATAACTACATTACTAGTCTAGTGCCAGTTGGAGGACTCGGATTGATTAGTGTTTCCATAAGTGTTTTGCGCATCGACACTATCATTCGGCGGATCTCATCGACTTCCCTTTGACGTAACCTTTGTTGCACGGCATACAACTCGTTCTTGAGTTGGTATCGGTCAAAGTTGGCAACATCCAGTCGGATCTGTGCTACCGTTAGGTGGTGTTGTAGCGCGTGAATTTGGGCCGCGTCTTGGGCTTGAGCGTTTTCTACTCGCATAAGTCTTTCCTTGATGTCATCCAAGCCGGTTAAAGGATCCAAGACTATATCTTGAACAAGAGTCAAGTCTTCCTTTACATAGCTTGAATCAAGGATATACAAATCGAGGCGTTGCCGTGCATTAACGGCTTCCATTTTGGCTGCATTAACCTTAGGTTCATAGTCATCCATTTGGCGTGTCATGTTGTGAAGTTTATGTAGGGCTAGGTCAAGGCCTTGTTTCAGGCAATATACTTCGTACTGGGCCGAATTTAAGAATGTAGGTATGAGTTTAGATGATCCGCCGATTTCATATGTGGACCTTGGACCTTGAGTAGGAGTATTATGATTTGATTCGGGTGAGGATACAAAGACAGGAGGTGGTGATGTCAATTGTGATAGTGGTCGTATCACTAGTAGTTCCTCCTCTTCTTCCACATCTATGTCCATTTCGGGATCTTCGTCCGGATCCTCTTCCATTTCTTCCTCTTCGTCACTGGCTAAATCCTCATAAGCTTCTTCCTCATTGTCGTAATAAGCAAGTGCTTCAAGATAGGGATCATTTAGTCCGGGAAGAAATGGCAAGTGATCGGGCATAGGGGGAATGTGATCGGGTGATGGTGCTACAGACATGATGTCTACAATAAGGATTATGATGTTAGAATAAATCTAAAGCTTACGGGAAGTGCTCAAATATGACAAGTGTGTATGTATCAATATGTTAATATGTTTGCGTAGTATAATGTCTAACAAGTCCATGATCGTCTGAAGGATGGAAGGCATGGAGAGCGGAAGGCTATAAAATGTTTTTGCTTGTAAAAGTGGTTATAGTTTAGGTCTCACTTAGACCAGTTTCTCTACAACCATGGCTCTGATACCAATCTGTAACACCCCCAATTCAAGGATGCAACAGAATTCAAACTGGGTGTTACTTGATGGCACAACAGTCATAATAATAGAAAACGATCTCTAACTGAGTCGTTTTAAAAAGGATTTATCATTCAAATTATAATATATCATAGTTTACAAAAGAGGTCCCATAAGGTTCCATGTTTACAAAGTACATCAATATAAAGTCATTTGATGTCTTTTTGAATGATAAAATATGTTATAGCCTTCTTGATTGAGCCCATGCCCCTCCGTGCCATCCCTGATCATTATGCACCTGAAATACATGCTAAAAACTGTCAACACAAAGGTTGAGTGATATTCATAGAGTTTGTTTATGTAGTTGAACACAATATGTTGGTAGTGTGAGTTATAAATTCACACTCATGGTTGGAAAACAAAACAGTTATTATTACTCACTAATCTCATGTAACCAATACGTTAACGTGTGCCAATATCGATCGGCTGATTGCCCCGGTAGGTACTTTGCCAACATACCTAAGACTCAAATATAGTGCGTTTGATTACCGGACCCAGTCAATACAAACGGGATTCGTCAATCCCAATAGGCCTATTCACAATACTCGCGCTCACTATTTTTAGTGATTAAATGGTTCATGATATGGGGACTTTGAGTGGCAATGATGGTACTTAGTGATAATAAAACAATCAGATAGCATACAATTTCAAAGCATTGTGTTCGGTTAAAATAGCATGTATTCCCTCCAAGGGTTTGTAAAACAATTAATTAATAGAAAGTGGGGCTATGAACTCACCGTGAGTTGGATGGTATTATGGTGCTTAAATGAGTTCGATGGATAAGTCGGGAATTCTTTAAGTGCAACCTACAATAGAACGTTGCGACTCAGGTTTGGAGTAATGTCTAAGAATACGAAGACTTGCCTATATATGTTTCATATAATGTTCATGATGTAGTACTTAGTGTGTCAGGTAGGTTGTTGTAATAAGATGGTTTATGAAACATTTTTAGTTTGTATATCTCGTACTACCATTCGGGCCATCGTAATTCAGAGGTCATGTAGTAAACGTTCGAGGAGCCAGGACACTTTAACTCGTAAATCCACAACTCGTCGATCCATTTACCCAAATGAAGCCCCTCACACAAAGTTCCCTAGTGTTTTAGTATTTGATAGAAAAAATATTTTGCTTACTTGATTATATGACACATTAAGAGTTTATAAATACCATAAATAAACTTAACAAAGTCCATAAGTATTTAAATCATGAACATAATATAAGGACCATATATAGCATGAATGAAGTATAATAAGCATGAAAATGATATTGAGCAAGAAAAATGTGTTAGGGTTTCTTACAACTTTTGGCTTTCACTTAAGAAAGGAAATCAAGGATTTAAGAACAAGAACTAGAACAATTCCTCCCTTGGAATCCTTGAGTACCCGAAACCAAAATAAGATTATAACGACGTCTTTTTGGAAATCCGAAGCTATTCGAAGATTATAACGACATCTTGTTGGGAATCCGAAGCTTTTCGAAGATTATAACGACGTCTTGTTGGAAACCCGAAGCTATTCGAAGATTATAACGACTTCACTTGAAAACTTGCAGAAAAGAGGATCAAAGCCTAGTTTTCTTTCAAGAAAACAAGATTTTTATTTCAAAATCTATAAGAAGTGCCTTTAGGGTTTAGGACTTTAGGTTATAAGAGAGGAGGGTGCAAGTTTAAATGAAGTTTTAGGCTAGTATTTATAGGAAAGACTTAGGGTAGTTTCGTAAATACATATTTACACATGTAAACATCTTATGAAATCAAGGGCTAGGATTAAACCACATTTCATTGGTTCCTTCCTTGATAAGATTCATGAAGCTTTTATGAGAAGCTTGATAAGTTTCATGCATTATCTTGCTTTTACGGAGTCAGTTTTGTCCCGGTAATTGCTAACTGTAAGTTGTTAAGTCACGAAACGTAAAACCGGGTATCGTAAAAATATGAAACTTGAAAGAATGTTTAAACTTATCAATATACTCCATAATAAAATATAAAATGAGTGATAAGTTCCATCGGGTTGCTCAAACCCTGTTAAAACTGAAAACGCGGGTCTAAAACGCGAAATACGTAAAACGTACGAAAGTTGTGCAAAATTGAGAAAAGTAAAATGTAACTTTTCTAATAGGATAATAATGAATTAAAATAGCCTATAACATCTAGACTGGGCTCAGTCTTGTGTCGGTTGGTGTTAAACATCTTTTAGACCTAAAACCGGAAGCCTGAAAATCAAGAAATGATTTATAAAATCAAAGAATGATTTTAGGGTCAATGGAGGGGGAAATTATGTTGACTTTTCCAATAATATAAAAGCTTCTAAATGCCTTAGAAAATATGGTGCAGGTGAAGGCTAAGGTTGCGGATAAGTGAAAGTGCTTAAAACGCAATTTCTGTTTTGTAAGACACGAGGCTTATTTGGTGACATTTTAACTTAGAATTTTTAATTTTTAAAAATTCCATAATTAATTGTGGGTGTTCTAAACATTTATCTGATGCGAGGAAAATTGGCGCAGGTGGTTTTCGTTAAGCGCAGGGTGTTTAAACGACGTTTAAACCAAACGTGTAATTCCTTAATAACTTTTGCGAAAATGACCCGACAAGCGTCAAACTTTTATCTTGTCATAGAAATGATTTATCTTACGAGAATATAAAATAAAAATTTTGATATGAAATAAAAAACTCAGAAATCTATAGTGCCAGTGAATAGTAAAAATGAATAATAAAATAAATAGTAAAAATTTCGGGAATAGAAATTAACCTGAAATGCGAATTGTTACAGATTTCAAGTAACTCCAAAGGTTTCTCATTTAACTGCAGTCAAGAGAATTTTTAGATATTTTAAAGGTCAACCAAGGTTGGGTATATGGTATTCTAGGGAATCTCCTTTTGACTTGGTAGCATATTCGGATAGTGATTATGCTGGTGCTAGCTTGGACAGAAAGTCAACAACTGGAGGATGTCAATTCCTTGGGTGTAGACTTGTCTCATGGCAGTGTAAGAAGCAAACAAGTGTAGCAAATTCAACAACTGAAGCTGAATATATAGCTGCTGCAAGTTGCTCTAGTCAAGTTCTATGGCTCCAAAACCAACTTCTTGATTATGGGTACAATTTCTTAAACACTGTTATTCATATTGATAATAGTAGTACAATTTGTATTATTAAGAATCCAGTACAACATTCTAAAACAAAACACATTGAAATTAGACATCACTTTATAAGAGACTGCAATGAGAAAAGGTTAATTCAAGTTCTTAAAATTGCTTCAGAATTTAACTTTGCAGATCTCCTAACAAAAGATTTTGATGTTGGAAGGTTTCAGTACTTGGTAGCAAGTATTGGAATGCTTAATCTTTAAAATTTCTAATCTTTGTGGTTTTTACATATGTTAAGGTTGTACTGATATCTTTGAAAATTGAGACTGTTAATAGAACAGTTTGTACTGCTAGTTCATATTTTGTTTAAACAGTTCATACTGTTGGTCATATGTTGATACTGCTATAAGACAAATGCTGTGCATTTTGTTTCTTGGTTTTGGACTAACAATTTCAGGTATGAACTTTGAGTAATAAGGAAATTTCAAGTGAAATGGAAGCAGAAGAAAAGTGATTCCAGTTGCTTTCATAACAGGTTTATGATGGACTGAGTTTGGGAATTTAAAACTCCTTAAAACTACTTTCTTGAAACCTATTTATGATATTTCACATTGAATTGATGACTTAGTTGATCAGATAGTAACTGATGCAACTCACTTTCTATCATTTTATACTTTTAAGTATAATGTGCAAGTCTAAGGACATCTGATAGAAAGAACAGCTAGTAAAAGTGAATCTAACACTTGTGTTAGAGATAACAACTACTATGAGCTGGAAACCCTGTCAGGAAAACTCTTTGAATGAGTTTATCTTTACACAGGCAGTTATTTATAACTGAAAACATTGGTTCTCACACAACCAGAGGTTGCTTTAAACCGAAATTTTGATTAAGTGTCTGTTATACACTTGATCCCTTCAAAATGGTTGAAAGCAGTATGATTTTTCAATTCTAAAATCATGAACATACTGCTAAGTCAAATAATTTCTTAAACAAGGATTTTCAAGAGATTCACAAAAACCATCCATTGATGGACCATGAATCAAATGTCCAATGAATCACCTCTCATAGGAGTTAACACACCTAGAAGTGATGAGGGCAGTAACTTAAACTCTTAAGGAATTGATGGCTTCATGTACAACATTGTCTGACAACAAGTTCTAAATGATGGATCAGATGAAAAAGGAAAGATATATTTTGGTACATAGTGAGATCTTCCAAACAAGGGGAGGAAACAAAAGTTATTTGTATCTCAGGGGAGGTAACAATCTCAGGGGAGGAAATAATAGCCCAGAAAAGGAAGATAATCCAATAAAAGGAAGGAGAAGACAAGAGCATACAAGATGATGACATGGAGGTTAAAAATGACAAGAATAGAGCTTATTCTGGAGTATTATATATATTCAGAAGGGATGAAGCATTCCAAAGGAGAAAGTTCTATCTAGGTCAAACGAAGAAAAGTTTCAATTTCAGTTTACCACGTTTGTTCATCACTTGCAAAGGCATGCTGATAGATGATTTCACTTGTTGAAACAAGCATCCAAGATACACAGCACCATTGCCTCTTATAATTCCTCCATCCAAGGAAATTGCACCATCTTTAGGTCAATAATTGAAGACTAAAGATTAGTGTATTGATATTGTTGAAGTCAAAGATCAGAAAGCAGATGAGCTTCTAAGAAAGATATTCAATCTCTCAGAACAGAAGAAAGTTCAGATCAAGGGTCTGACTATGAAGTGTTTGAAAGATCTTCACAATCCATAATTTTAATTCATAAACATGTTGAAATGGATTCACATGTTTAGGGGAGGATTGTTGGGAATTAAATGTTCTAAAGATTAAGTATCAAGAATTACAAGTATTAACAGTTCCAACTGCTGAGAAGAATTCTCTAACAGTTCCAACTGCTGATGTATATCTTAGGACTGCTCAAGTTATAACTAACCGTTCTAACTGGTAGTACAAAGAAGGGACTGCTAGTTGATACTGTTGAGTTGAGACTGCTAGATGGATAAGTATTGAAAAGATATTTGTGTACTAAAGTCAAGAATATACGGTAGATAATATCTTACCCCATGTGCTTAGTTAAAAAGTTGTGTACACAGATACATGTTGTATCTTATGTACTGACACACTCAAGATAAGTTAACAAGTAGGTCGAATAGACTTTAAGCAATATGTAAAGATCTTCTTGGACTATAAAAGAAGATCTTAGACTCGATATTATGTGTGTCCAAGTAGAAAATAAGTTGATAAGTTCATAACTGTTAAGACATAGAACAAACACAAATATATCACAAGTTAGAAAAACTTAAGATTCAAGGTCTTTGTAACCCTAGTGATAGTGATCACTCGTATTATTTCTTGAATAATATTGAATCGTTTGGTGATAATCTTTATGTGTTCATTGCTAACTAACAAACATAACAATTCCATTTCCATAACATACACAACCTTCTAAGAGTGATTGAGTGAATTCCGCGCACTTAATCATATTAACACAACATATCATATACACAAAGTTGACAAGGTTTAACCACCTTATAGTGTATCTAGGGTCCTGACAGAGAGTATGCACGTGCATACATTATGAAAAACACACGTAGTGTAAATTTTACTTTTTGTTATGAATTTTTGATAGTTTAACACTAAGTGCATACCCTCTTCAAAAAGAATTTGAGTATGCATACTCTATGATTAGTTTTTGCGTCCGCCGCTTGTAATCATTCACTTAATCAAGTAAGTCTTCTCCTCACTTTTTAATTTGTATAACCTGCGCCATTAAAAAAAAGTATATTACTTAGTTGTTCTCATTTACATGTACAATATGATGTTAGACGACTTGATTGAAAAGTGCTAAACTATGTTTTAAGTGACAATTCAACTCTCGTGGCAATATAACCTTACTAATAAAAAAACATGGATGATAATTACGAGTATAAAAAAGGTAAATTGCAAAAATCGTCTTTGGTTTTTCAAAAATGCGAGCAACATCCCCTTGGAAAATTTTGGGGCTCATCCTTCAATGGCTAATGTCAAATGACTGAAATACCCTCATTTTCTTCCCAATCTAAGTTTCTACTTGAATCTATTTTTAATTAAAAATAAAAATCATCTTTTTGTGAATGGTGGATTTTATTTTAAATAAATTAAATAATAATAATAATAATTTAAAAAAACAACTAGCAACATGTTAGAATAAAACATCATTACATAAGTAGTGTAAAGTTACACATTATTGGAACAAGCCAACTTGGGGGCGTTGATCCATTCTAGTCAATTTAATCGAATATGCTTACTTCTATTAGATATCTAAAGACGTGTTTAATGTATGTATTTATAACTTTAGTTTTGATGCTCAAACACTTTTTTTATATCTTATAACATAAACAAGATTGTAGCAGAGAGACATAATGTGTCATTTTGTGTGAAGTTTTATGTTTTTGGAACTTTGGAACTTTCGAAATAATGTGGTCTTCAACAACTCGAAGTTTCAAAGAAGTAACATCTTTGATAGTATCATTGTTAACTCATTTGATTTCTTGTCGAGTAGATATAAAAAATCTAGAATAAACCGGAACATGTGTGTGAAGTTTCATGTATTACCATAAGGTTTGTAAAATTATGTCTTCACTAAATTATTATTAAGTATGTCATTTAGTGGTTTACAAAAAGTATACAGGCAGTAAAGGATTCTGAATATTCCGACACTAAATGGGGACTAACATGTTTGTATGAATCTCGTGATGATATTGGCCCTAGAAGTTGCATATTTTCTTTGGAAACGACAGATACATTATTACCACCCAATAAAATCGCGGTATTTGCCCTAGAAGGTGCAATGTAACTTGTATTTATCATCTGAAAATAAATGAGCTATTACAGTTCAAAATTTTTAGTTTTTTACAACTATCCCAATACGGATGCGTGGGTTTTGCAACCTTACAACAGGTTTTACCTCTCGAGGGATCTCAAGAGGCTTACAACCCCACCAGGCAGTGTACCTGACCGATGTAGTATAGTGTAGTGGTAAGTACGGGGGATTGATCGTTCTCCACAGGGAATAGTGTTCGTTAGGTGTGAAAGGCTACTCTAATTAGGTCTAAGGGTTGAGGAAGATTCTTTTTTATGTTTTTATATTTTATGAAAGCAAGTAAAATCTCGGGTTTTGAAGGAGTGGGCGGAATTAGTTGCTAGTCAACTAACCCAAATTACTACAAATGCAAATAAAATAAAATAACAAAAATGAAAAGTGGTGAGAAACTTATGTGTGGAGAAATGTGTTTACTTAGATTTCCTTACTCCCTAACTATCTTTTACCGGTTAATTAGTGTGTATTAGTCGCGTGGATGACGGGTGTATTCCTTAATACCATTCGTGGGGTGGCGTACTTACTTCCCCAAACTCTACAAGCTCCTACTTCACTCCTATGTCGAGCCGGCTAGGAAGCTCCTAACATGGGATCACTAGAATTCGCTTGTGCATTAAATACAACCATAAAAACCTTTAGTACGCATTTGGTTCATGTTTCTTAAGACGTTCAAGCAAGTTACCGAATAGGAAGTTAGCCAGTTTTCTTAAGCCTAACATAGATAAACAATCATCCAATACAACTAACAACACACTAACAACCAATAATCAATAGCTAGGTTTCATTAGATCTAAGCAAACACAAGATAAAATTAGCCTAACATGTTAAACAAAAGACAAGCATAAGATAGAATCAAACAACACATAGACATATTGAATGATTAATTGATAACTTATCTTTCAATGAAACATGGAAGATCTCAAGGCAAGAAGCCCTGAAAAAGTAGCTAAAATCGTCTTAGGGTTTTATCCCAAAATTCCACACACTAAGCTCTCCTCTAATGACAAAAAATTAGAAAACTATATATAGACTTTGACATCTGACGGCGTCACCTTATGCATTGTGACGCCGTCACCTCGCCGCTTTTAGGGTTCCCGGATGACCTTCTTGACGCCGTCCCTCTTTAGCTCTTCAAAAATCCATTCTGGCTTATCAAGGCTTGACGCCGTCGGACCTATAACGTGACGCCGTCCCTCTTTGATTTAAGCCGTGACGCCCTTGATTTAGTTAAAGCGTGACGCCGTCAGAATTCTCATGCAAACTCACTGGCCCGTCATGAGTAAATTTCACATCCAACTTTTCTTGCCAAAACATGACGCCGTCTGGAGTTAATTTTGACGCCGTCAAAGGTGACTTTCAGCACAATTTTGAGACTTTGCCGTTTTCTTCACTTTTATGCTCCAAAAACGTCCAAAATGCCTCCTTTTCCAGATTTCTCCTCAAAAGTACCTAAAATGACAAAAGGAACGATTTAGGGCAATATTTGATCAAATAAATACGATTTCGGGCTTAAATGACCCCTTAAAAGCGGTACACTTTTCGCCTCATCAAATACCCTTACACTTGAGATTTGCTTGTCCTCAAGCAAATGCGCTTTTATTCTAATCAAAATACAAGTTAGGGGTCATTTAATGCAAACATAAAAGTAATTACAACAAATAATCGTTCCACTTCAATCATAATAAGCACGGAGATTACATACTAGCACCTCACAAGTAGTGTTTAGATACTCACATCTCTCAAGTGTCATCAAAATAAATCTCATAAATGAAAACGGATAATATCTCTCACTACCTGTCATAGCAAATAGATTACCATAGGCTTGGGAAAGGATCGAAAACCTCCTCCACTAGGCGTAAGCACCTAAGATAAACTATCAAAGAGGGCTTTTAAATGGGTTATAACGTTAGGTGTAGGGAAAAGGAAAACACGGTTTGGTTGGATAAAGGATATTTTACTGGTGGCTAGTTAAAGATCTTGATCAATTACATGTACTATACAATGTTGCTAAGCCAAGACTAGACTCGATCTTAAGCTAATGAAAGAAAATAACAAAACATAAACATAAAATAAACATAAAATAAAACGGGATGGTAGTCCGTATGTTTTTTCTATTTTTCTTTTTCTCATTTTTTTGTATTTTTCTTGATTTTTTTTTTTTTTTTTTTTTTTTTTTTTTTTTTTTTTTTTTTTTTTTTGCATACACTTTTGCCCTACCATCCAAAATAATACAACATAGGGGCGTTGCATCCCCTTACACTTGAACTTTTACATAACTTTACAAATACTAATCTAATGACTCGAATTACGATAATTGAAAAACTTGGAGTACTTTTAAAACATTTAGCACATATGGGGGTAATAAATGATGTTCTTCCCCATTACTCCATTACACTAGTACTTTACCCATGAGTCCCAATCGTCCCAAAACAATATGTACAAGGATATGACTCGACTTAGCAACCATGTAATCAATTAGATAATTAACTTGGGTTTAAACAAATGTTGTCACAATAATGCACTAAAGATGAGTGCATACAAGGTAGGCTAAGGCGATTTGGGTGTACATTTTAGTGGGGTGTAACAAATTCTTCCTTTAAGTAAAATGCTTAAAGGTCGAAACGACAAGATAGGCTCTGAGGGGTGTACTAGGGGTATCGTGTACTAAAAATGAGTACAACGCAAAGGGTGTGGGAGAATTACTTGACCAATGTAGCCAACGTAATTATAACAAAAACACAGGTGTAAAACAATGGGTTAATCCTAATGCCTCTTATCATGTAGTAAATCTAACTACACGAATGTAGTCTCACTTGTGGCCTCGGAATGGTCCTAACGCAAGTTCTAGAATCTAAGTGCTACCGGTACACACATCATAGCATAAATGCTTTTCCTACCAATTCTAGGGGCGAACCTCACATATTTGGGGTGGAAAATTTTTTAGTGGTACGGTTTTTTTTTTGTGCTAGTCATATAACTCCTATCCGTGAGACGCTCATTAAGATCAAAGTTTCACTCCTATATGTTGTAAAAAATTTTAAATTTGGCACTAAAATTGCCCTAACAGGTATTTATCTCAGTTTTATTACACATCTACCATCAAACAAACAAAAATCAAGCGCAATTGTATTCTCAAAAATCGTACTTTTACCCTCCCCTTACACTTAAGATGAACATTGTCCCCAATGTTCAAGTAACAAGATGTAAAAGTAAAAAGTAAAAGAATGAAATCAAATACTCCCCTGATTCACTCGTTGGATAATGAAATTACACGGCTAAATCTTCCTCCAAAGAGAATGTTGAAGCTCCATGACTAATGCATCGCCATAAGCTTGATTCCATAAACATCTCCTTGTCTAAAATAACCTGTTGAACCTGAGAAAACAAACACGAAAACCTGCATAACATCGGCGGGATAAAATCTATATATAAGGATATAATGCTTGTGGAATGATAACTTTGCAGATTCCTGGAGATTATAAGTTGGAGATTTTATAAAAAACTTTTTATGAAAACAAAATTTTCAAAAATTTCTGGAAATTAAATCTGACGCCGTCAGGTTATAACCCCTGACGCCGTCAGAAATGACCTGACAAAAATTTTCATTTTAAGTTTCCGGAAAATTTCTGGAAAAACCTTTACCTTACTTCCTCGAAATCCTGCAAAACATCATTATGACTCGATACAAGCATTTGACTCAAACAAATACTAATATGTATGTTAATTTAGTATTATTATGATTCATGTTAATTTGTGTTCTAATAAACCGATTTGACTTTCCCTTACACTTATCTTTTGCAAAATACCTTTAAATGTAGTTAAGACGAAGTTAAAAACAAAATAAAGCATTTTTACAATTTTAGTCTTGAACATGAATCAATAAGAATAAAAATTAAACACACATACGGAAACAAATAAAAACAAACAAACAAACAAATAAACACACAAAGCAAATAAAGCATGGGCTGCCTCCCAAGAGCGCTTGTTTTTGTTCGAGTCACGAGCCTGACTCTACCCTTATTTAACGGAAATAGGGGAGGTTTTCCCTACACTTAGGATTAAGTGCGGGTGAAAGTAGCGATACACACCAGCTCGGTAGGAGTATGCCACGTGAGGAAAGATTGGTGGATGAATTATATGCTCAAAGGGGTGTGCTCCTTTAATCATAACCTTACCTAGTTCACTTTGGTCAATGGGTGAGTTAAAGTGTTCTCTTAAAAAGGGATCATTCTCTAACAACTTCGAGAGACTCCTAATTGGGAATCCATCTTGACCCAATAGACCCGGTTTAAACCCATAATGTTTCTTGTGATCAATCATGAATGGGTGATGTAAGTATGTAAGGTCATGGTTCACTCCTATATTAGCTTCCACTCCACATGGCCTAGAGTCTACTACCTTAATCTTAACATTACCCGGACTACATGGTTTGATGGGTGGATCGGGACCTATTTCAATTCCTAAATTCTCATCCAAGGATGGAAGATTAGGTAACGGTTTTGGTTGAGGCTCCGGTTCATCAAAACTAGGAACTTCCCTAGAACTAAGAGTAAGGTTATCATTATGAGTATTCAAACCTATATGCTCTAGTGGTGCTTGGTCCAAGGGTTTTACCTCAATTGGGGTTCCTAAAGTCTCTTCTACTTCTTCTGAATAAGTCACAGGCGGTGTGTATGCCTCAAGTGATGGTAGGACTTGTGGGGTATTTGGTGGGCTTATGTTACTTACCTCATCATTCCTTATGTCAAGATCACCTATATCCTCATCATGTGTTTTAGTAGGATCTAACCCTAACATTTTCCCTAGTATCTCAAGTGCTTCTCTAGGTATCTCAACTTCTATATCCAAATCATAAGGATCATCCTCAATATTCTGACTGCTATATTCAAATTGCCCAAAAGATTCATCATGTGTTTCTTGAGATTCATCGTCATCGATCATAAAACCTAGGTCTTTTTGATCAATGTGATCATGTTCGGCTAAATCCTCCGTCACATCAAGGTCACCTATGTGTTTGTTTTGTACTATGGCATTACATGACATCCACTTAGGTATCTCAACACTAACATATTCATCCCCAAACAAACTTGTTTCATGATCCTTGAAATTTGTGGTCAATTGACTTGTACTAACGTTTGTTGGGTTGTCTACCATATAATAATATTGGGCACACTCTTCAATAGCTTCCCATGCTTTCTCAGCACTTAATTCCCTGATATCCCTGCCGGCAATAAGGTAAATGTCCCTTTGGGCATGTCGGTCGACATGATTGTAAAAGATTTGAGTTAGGGACCAAAAATCGAAGTTATGATGAGGGACTTTTTGGAGTAAATATTTAAAACGAGTCCATGCATCATAGAGAGGTTCATCTTTATGTTGTTTAAACATCAAGATGTCATATGGAGTGGGTGAATTACGTGGTCGGTGGTATGGTGGATTCGCGTTCTCCATAATGGCGAACGGAAGAGTCAATGGAAATTATGAACAAACAAACAAAGAAATAAGATAGACTAAAGAAAATCCTAGAAAAAGAAAATAAAAAAAATCTCACTAGAAAGGAATCTAGTGAGTAGACCTAATAGAAATAAAAATTTCAACCTAAACAATAACTATTCCCCGGCAGCGGCGCCAAAAACTTGATGCGTGGGTTTTGCAACCTTACAACAGGTTTTACCTCTCGAGGGATCTCAAGAGGCTTACAACCCCACCAGGCAGTGTACCTGACCGATGTAGTATAGTGTAGTGGTAAGTACGGGGGATTGATCGTTCTCCACAGGGAATAGTGTTCGTTAGGTGTGAAAGGCTACTCTAATTAGGTCTAAGGGTTGAGGAAGATTCTTTTTTATGTTTTTATATTTTATGAAAGCAAGTAAAATCTCGGGTTTTGAAGGAGTGGGCGGAATTAGTTGCTAGTCAACTAACCCAAATTACTACAAATGCAAATAAAATAAAATAACAAAAATGAAAAGTGGTGAGAAACTTATGTGTGGAGAAATGTGTTTACTTAGATTTCCTTACTCCCTAACTATCTTTTACCGGTTAATTAGTGTGTATTAGTCGCGTGGATGACGGGTGTATTCCTTAATACCATTCGTGGGGTGGCGTACTTACTTCCCCAAACTCTACAAGCTCCTACTTCACTCCTATGTCGAGCCGGCTAGGAAGCTCCTAACATGGGATCACTAGAATTCGCTTGTGCATTAAATACAACCATAAAAACCTTTAGTACGCATTTGGTTCATGTTTCTTAAGACGTTCAAGCAAGTTACCGAATAGGAAGTTAGCCAGTTTTCTTAAGCCTAACATAGATAAACAATCATCCAATACAACTAACAACACACTAACAACCAATAATCAATAGCTAGGTTTCATTAGATCTAAGCAAACACAAGATAAAATTAGCCTAACATGTTAAACAAAAGACAAGCATAAGATAGAATCAAACAACACATAGACATATTGAATGATTAATTGATAACTTATCTTTCAATGAAACATGGAAGATCTCAAGGCAAGAAGCCCTGAAAAAGTAGCTAAAATCGTCTTAGGGTTTTATCCCAAAATTCCACACACTAAGCTCTCCTCTAATGACAAAAAATTAGAAAACTATATATAGACTTTGACATCTGACGGCGTCACCTTATGCATTGTGACGCCGTCACCTCGCCGCTTTTAGGGTTCCCGGATGACCTTCTTGACGCCGTCCCTCTTTAGCTCTTCAAAAATCCATTCTGGCTTATCAAGGCTTGACGCCGTCGGACCTATAACGTGACGCCGTCCCTCTTTGATTTAAGCCGTGACGCCCTTGATTTAGTTAAAGCGTGACGCCGTCAGAATTCTCATGCAAACTCACTGGCCCGTCATGAGTAAATTTCACATCCAACTTTTCTTGCCAAAACATGACGCCGTCTGGAGTTAATTTTGACGCCGTCAAAGGTGACTTTCAGCACAATTTTGAGACTTTGCCGTTTTCTTCACTTTTATGCTCCAAAAACGTCCAAAATGCCTCCTTTTCCAGATTTCTCCTCAAAAGTACCTAAAATGACAAAAGGAACGATTTAGGGCAATATTTGATCAAATAAATACGATTTCGGGCTTAAATGACCCCTTAAAAGCGGTACACTTTTCGCCTCATCATTTTCTTACAACTATCCCAATACGGACTCTATGATTTTGATGAAATTCTCGAATATCTCCACATACAAAAAGCCAAAACTATCAGACCAGCAAATCCAGCTTAAACCTGCAACCGCAAAATGAATAATTTGTTATAATTGTTAATAAACGGAGTGAAAATAGAGGACTCGCCAACAAAGTTCAACAACGCTATTAGTAAAACTGGCGAGGAGATGCAAAAAACAGTATGGTAGCATATGGAACTCACCTTTGTATCAGTCACGATTGACTTTAGCAACTTCAAACGGGAAGACTGGGGCATTCGAACTACTACTGTGTATTGTCTTTTGCAAGGAAAAGGTATAATCTTTTGGAGTGCAAGCTGAGCAGCTGGTGTTAAGATTTTCCTAACATCTGAGCAACTGTCATCTTGAACCTGCATAAAAAAGTGTTAGAGTTTATGTATAACTTTTAATATATGTATGTCCGGTTTCGAACCCGAGACTCGGGATTGCACACAATACGTGAGAGTTCCAATGGTTTGAATAAATTAAATATATTTTATATTTATATTTATTCATTTCACAAAACAAATACTTAACGACAGTTAGTACTTAACGGAGTTAGAGATAACGGCCGTTAAAGGACTAAATGTGCAAAATAGGAAGAGAAGGATCTAGAACCCTTGTGTGGGCTTAGAACCGGCCGAACCCTCCCCTTGGGCTAGGGAGTCGGTTTGTGTAGCTTGGAGAGAAAGGTAGGGATTGCCTATAAATACTATTCACTTGTGTTTAGTTTTTCCCTAATCTTGAATCCTCTACAAGCCATTCTTCTCTTCCTCTCCTCTTCTATAGCATAGAACCGATCGACATTTTCTAATCCCACTAGGGATTTCGATCCAAGTAAAGCTATCAAGTGTTTGGTTTGTTTTGTGATTCTTGAACCTAGTTTTTCCTATTGGAACGCTATCATTACGTGTGTACAAGAGCGAGTAACAAGCTTCTTTTAGCTTGTGTTTTTTTGTGTTGTTCGATCCATACCCTAAACCCTAATTAGGGTTTATCTTGTTCTTGTTGAATCGATTCCTTGTTCTTGCTAGGAATAAAAAATGTACGCTTTCTTTTAGTTTAATTAATTATATGTTTATGTAGATCCATTCCGCTGCGTTATCTTTGTGTTTATGTGTTTATACTATTTGATTGATTCACATATTCCAATAAAAAGTCACCCAGGTATTACTACTCGACACATATAACTTATAAGTTGCAACATGAATTAATGAGATGAAATGAAAGTGAAGTTCTGGTGTTGGTTTAGATTCCATTCATGCCAAGTAGTATCATATCATTTGCAGGTAGATCTTAGAGTTGGCGAAATAGACACAACTGGTAAGATGTCAAAACGGTTAGTTTTATATGTGAGTAAAAAAGCAGACAACCCGGCAACACCTTTTTGGTCCATATTTGGACTTCGTGATACTACATGTATCCAAAAACAAGTAAAAAACTATACTATCAAAATAATAACCCATAATATAACTTTTTTCTAGTAAAACCGACTTAGGACGTAAGCAATGAATAGACATTTTACGAATTTTGACACAATCCATTTTTGGCTACTTATTTGTTTTACCTGTTTGATAGTCCGACTATTATCAAACAAGTACAACTTGAAATCCTGTCTTCAGATAAATGGGCTGAAATTGCCACCTTTAGTTGAAACATGCAATTATTCAATCACCAAAACTGGTAACACAGACAATGGAAATCTTGATTGTAAGCTAGGCAAGGCAGGGTGGAACTAGAATGATAGGATAGTCCACATGTGACTTTGGAGTGTCAGTTTTTATAATCTCCAAAACAACAACTATTTTTTTAGAACGAAATGTCAGCAGTGCCAATGAGCTATATAAAAGTATTTTATGCCACACACACTCTGGAGATATAAAAAGGAAATATTTATGTCTACTGACTACTAAAACTTGAAGAGAGAGTAATGCTATAAATATGGACTTAAAAGAGAATCCTTCCAAAAAACAAGACACTATACACAACCAGGTTTTGGAGTTAAATAAAATAAGGAATTATCTATTAAAAAAACTGTATATAAACATACACTTGCCATGTAATTATGTAAATGTCTGATAAAGAACCCACAATAGCACACCTATTGCAGATCAAATATGATGTCTTTTACAATCTTAAACAAAAGGTATTTCATTGGCACCTGAAGGATGAATTGAATCATCAACATCCAGTAAGGTGGAAAGAGTGGTTAAAAGGAAAAGCAATTTAGGAAGAGAGGATCAAATAGCGCACAAACTAAGATTATGAGTTCACCAAAATGTATGCTCAAATATGAGAATAAACCTCCTTTAATTTTTACATTAAAACAACAAAGAAGATGAAACCAAGCAAATGTATGCAAAAAGAAGACGAAAAAATCAGGTGCAGTTTGAAGAGAATGAGGCTTGATCACACTCATACAGCCATGATAAGTTAAGAGTTATTTATGTCCACCACTAAAGCATAATTTTTTTTACAGTAAATTCAAATGACTGAGGTCATAACTCGAGCAAATTTATTAAGACTCATCATTAAACTTTAAATTTTTATTTACAATGATAATCTTTTTAGCAAGCGGCAGATTTGTGGAGCATTTAAAAGTAAAGATGAAATTGAGAAGTTTATTCCAAATTAACTTATGGCACCACATAGTTAACGTGGATACTGTGTAAAGATGGGAACTCACCGCGAAAGAAGCACCAACATCCCCAGAATAGATCCTAGATTGATAACTGTGCAATATCCGATCCAGCCACCAGTAATTCTCCTGAAGAAGCACTTATATTAGCACATGAGAGATTTTAAACCTATATTCAAATTCACAATCATAACAGAAAAGTAGCTTTCTATAACCAAAGGATACAAGCACAAGCTGTAAAATCCATAGCCGCTTGGGTTCAAAGCTAATAACCTAGTTTGTCAGTTTCACAAATAAAATGAAACCTACTTATTATTTATAAAATGCTAAGGATATTCCTAAAGGTCAGAAATTTGAGGTTGCTTGTGGATTTTGTTCTTCAGTTTAATGTAGATGTTAGATTCCTATGAAATACCACGTAACCAACCTTCCAAGTCAAAGATAAAAATTGTTTAACCATTAAACAAACTCTCTTGTTGCTAAAAGCAGTATGAGTATCAGTAATTGATACCCAGTTGAATCAGAATCACCTGTAATCCATTTTCATGGGCCCGTTGATCAATCTCGAGTACTGTTGAAATATCTGCATCTAAAGGTCCTTCAACCTGAAGACGTAGTATCTCATCTAAAGCAAGATCAACCTACAGATAGTTATACAATGAGAGGAAAATATGCATCCATTTTTAAGAGGAGAAAGGTCATCAATGAACATACCAGGGTAGATTGTGAACCAAAGATAATCTCGATATAGCTTTGAAGGAAACTTGAAGGACCAAACTTGTAGAAACGAAACTCTACAACCGCTAGTTAGTTAATATTGTTAGAAATCTGTAGGATTTAGTGAAAGGACATGTCGGTTCATTCATACCGATTGGAATACTATATATACTTGATACTTTGTAACATTTACCGGTTAGACAAATAATATAAGTTATCTAGTTTGTTTATCGTTTGCAAATCGTATTTGACTCAACCAAAGATCCGAACACTTGGGACAACATTTGGCATCAAGAGCCTGGTTTGTACCACTCTCGTTACACCATCAAACAGAAACCAGAAACCTTGGTAACGAGACACATAAAACAGAAAACCAAAACAGAAACAAAAACCCCACGCTGAAATCTTTTTCAGGGACAACGCAACACTCTTGAACCTTGTTAACGTAAGAAGAGGTTGCCTAGATAACTTAGGGACATAAGAAAGTCGTATACAACTTTCTTTGTGTCGAAATTTGCAAACAGGAAGGACACCGAACACGAAGTGGTGCCTTGTTTTGTTGTGATCATTTGTACGCGGCAACAAAACCAGAAAAAAGGAAGAAACAAATTTGTTTAGAAGAATTTCTTGTTAACGACAACAAGAACGCACTTGTTGGTTCACTACAACGCAACAAGGGAAAAGGAAGGACGTCGAAAAGGATTGTGTATCTTTACCGAGATACACAAGAAAGAAAAGGAAGCGCATAAACATTGAAAAGCGTTGCTTGGAAATTTGAAAGATACCGGTATAACAAAACAATTCAAGGATTGTTAGGACGTTGGCAATACAAGAACAACAACAAAATTTGAAAGAAAAGAGCGAATTGATCACTCGCTGTGAAGGAATACCGAAAGGGTATTAAGGTTGTTGAGATACGGTGTGGACAAAAAAGAAAAGAAAAGAACGAGAAGAGTATTGCGGAAACAACGAGACGTAGGAGACAAGCAACAGCAGGAACGACAAACAAAATTCACTTTTGTTTAGACGTTGGTGAATACCGAGGGGTATTGAAAGGAGAAAAGGAAAAGCAAATTTATTTGCTTCGGTAAAAAATATACCGAGACTCATTTGCGAGGGACTTGGAACAAAAGGAAACAACGACAACAATTCGAAGTTGATCGTGGCCAAAAAACACTTAGGGTGGATTTGGAGGATAGCCGAGACATAACAAGGGTCGTAGGCACGTAGTAGAAACCAAGTCGAGAAGAAAAGGAAAGAACAACGTGACGTTTGGTTGATATATTGCTTCAACATCAATACAACCGAATTGAATTTGAAAGGAGACGAGGAAAGAAAAGTACGTGGTTGATATAACTCAAAGTATCGACACACAAGTGGGAACGCGATTGTGTTTTAACACAACATACGAGGTCACATAATCATTGTTTGGATTTCATTTATACGTTTATAGTATAGATACCTATTTCATACTATTAGGAAATCCCGTGAACTATATATTGATCCCGTATTACTAGGATTCCCGGATAACTATTTCTGTTCCCGTAGTAGTAAGTTTACCATATTGGTTAGAATTCCCATACGATTAGATCGTGAAGATTGTAAACTCATTTAAGATGGCCGGTGACGATACAAACACTACACCAAAACCCGTGACACCTATTTCACAATATCAATGCCCTAAACTTAAAACCACAAACTACACTATTTGGACTATACAAATTAGGGTTATACTTGAGGCACAAGGGTTATGGGAAACGATAGAAACTAAGGAAAATACACAAGTAGATGATAAGAAGGATAAGGCAACACTAGCTTTCCTATATCAAGCACTGACCGAAGTGTTAAAACTTAAAATTACTCTTTATCACACAACACAATATGAGAATAATAGAAGAATTAGAAGATAGAAAGAGATGGGATGGTAACTTCAAGAGATTAGATTAAGAGAGAAATTAGAGATACAAAGAATGAGAATACCCCTTGAAGCAACATACACATCCAACCCTTCCAAGTGAGAGGAAGGGTGCTATTTATAGTTTTCTAGACTTGGGTGGGCTTGGGCTTGAGATGGGCTTATTGATCGGCGCATTTTACATACACCTTAATATTGTTTAATTGCTTAATTATGTATTGGTATTATCCTTTATATATGTTACTTTAAGGTGTTTTGTGTTTATGAAGGCTATGCGCATAAAGGAGCTAAACTTGGTGATATTACAAGTTTAATATAAAGACATGAGAGATTTGGACATTGTCGCATTGTTTTGGTCATAACTTTTTCGTCTGAGCTCCGTTTTTGTTGATTCAAAAGGCCACGGAAAGATAGAAGAGAAAGTTACAAGTATAAATAACAAAATACAAGAAATACTGAAGATTGGCTCGTGGTTTATCTGCTTCAATTTACAGCTCGTGGGTTATTTTATTGGGCTTATTATAATACAATACTTTGGGCCAAGTTAATTAAATGAGAACTCATATTGGACTTTTTGGGGGCTACTCTTTGACGCAGCAACAAAACAAGTAAAAAAAGGCTGAGGCCTGTTGTGGTTGGATTGCACGACACGACAAAGGAAGGGACAAAATCCCTTTAGATGAGATACGCATTAATTGAATTAAATATCCCAGCCATCACTTCATTATAGACATTCGGTGGACAACAAAGTAGGGAGATATCATCCGACTTTTATTTTAGCCGACATTTTTTTTATTGTGAGATCAGAGGAGCCAAACAAAAGCAATATGCACAACGGAATGGAGATGATATCCACGAGTGTGATGTCCGGCTAATCTTTTTGTAATCTCTCCCGGTAAAAGATATATTTGGTTTGATCATGTTTACGGATTATATTTTGTTTGTCAAACATTAATTCATATAATTTTAATGCATATCATTTGTTTGATTTTAATGTTTTAATATAATTATTTGGCGAATTATTATGAGACATATTATTGCGAGTCAACGATTCGTACCGAGCCTAATTAGTATAGGGGTTAAGACGGTCGTATGTTAAACATAATTTGTGCCCATAATTGTTCACTTGAGTAATTATTAAATTAATTGATAGGATTATTATAAGACATGTTATTGCTAGTCAACGAGTTGTGCCGAGTCCACTAGTTTAGGGATTAAGACGATTTGTGTGATAAACATAACTTGTGCCCAAAATTATCCTTTTCAATTAATAAAAACTATGTCTATGTGGTTTGAAGGCAAACATTAGAATTAGTCCGTAACTTGATCATATCATTATATCTGGAGCCGGGAGGGATTGCTTTTTATCCAACTGTTTACAAACCTTACTTTTATTTGCTTCTTTATTTTTATTGCTTATTTACTTTCTAGTTAATTAGTATTTTAATTATTAAGTTATTAAACCAAACAATCAATCAATTATTTATTTCGTTAAACTTAGCTATAACCACATACTCCTCGTGGATACGATACCCGCTTGCCCTATCTAGTATAAGGTAATTAGGTTTATTTTTGATCGGTACAACGACATCGGTCAAATTTTGGCGCCGTTGCCGGGGAGTTAGTGCGCTTATAGTTTATTTATTTATTATTTTTTTTATTTTGTTTTAAATTAGTTGTTTTTATTTTTATTATTAAAAAAAAAAAAAAAAAAAAAAAAACAAAAAAAAACCAAAAATATTTTATTTTATGTTTTTAGTTTGTTTAAATTGTTTAGTTCGTCTTTACGCGTTTTTTTTAGTGGTTCATTTGCAGAGTTAGATTTCTTGTATGCGTACAAGATATTCCGGACGCACATCACCACTTGCTTTTGACGCGGAAATTGAGAGGACAGCTAGGAAGAATCGTGTGTCACAACGAGCAACCATTACATCTTCGTCGGGGAATATAGATTTGGAAGATACACATTTGGACAATTTTGAAGGTGAGAATTCGGAGAGATTTTCTGAAAGTGAAGCCGAGTCTGAAGAAGAAGTGAAAATTGTGATCATGGCAAGAGGAGTTGATACTTACTATAGGCCGGGAACATTTGAGGATCCAACACCAATCGTTTATCGCACAGGTGATAATGTTCCAACTTTTAATTTGAAGCATTCAATTTTAAATATTTTACCTACATTTAGAGGGTCAACAATTGAAGAACCATATGATTTTATTTCTGAATTTTTCGCAATTGCTGACACCCATGAGATAACTGGTTTGACTAAGGATGACATTAGGTTACGTTTGTTTCCATATACACTTAAAGATAGAGCTAAACATTGGTTTAATTCTCTTCCACGCCAAAGTATTACCACTTGGGCGGATATGCAAAAACTATTTTTGGAAGAATTTTATCCAATTAGTAAAACAAGTGATGTTAGAAACAAGATAAAAGCTTTTCGTCAAATTCCAGGTGAACTTTTTCACGAGTCGTTTGAGCGGTTAAATGATTTGTTAAGGTCATGTCCTCATCATGATATACCTAAATGGGAACTTGTGAAAATATTTTATGATAGTTTGGATGCGTCAAATAGACAATTTTTACTAGCTGCTAGTGGTGGTCTTTTCTTAACTCGTCCAAGTGACGAAGAATGGACATTTTTCGGTACACTGAGTAAAGGTTCTAAAACCTAAGCTTCAGTGGATCGAACAAACAACCACTCTTCTTCTATTAATTCAGTTTCAAACCCAGATGGCTTTCAAAAAGAAGTGAAATCTGAAATAGGTGAACTAAATAAAAAGTTTGATCTTTTACTCCGAAATATCGGGAAGGGTAGTTCAAATGTTTCGCAGGTATCGCAGGTACAAGAATCTTGTTCGATGTGTGGAAATCCTAGTCACCTGGCTAATAGATGTCAATCTTCGGGATCATCACCACCATATGACGAACATGTATATGAAGCATATGGAAGTCGTCCGAGAAATGACCCATTTTCTGAGAGTTACAACCCGGGATGGAGAAATTACCCTAATTTTAGGTGGAGGACTGAAGATGAAACTCGCCCAAATAATGCACAACAATCTAACTCGGGCTACAAACCGAGATATGAGGGGGGCGGGCCATCAAATTATCAACAACAACAACGTTCTTACCAACAAAGGCCACAACAAGGTGACAACCAACACTCAAGTTTTGAACAAAAACTTGAGAAGTTTATGGATTCAATGGTGAAATCCAATGATGTGGTCAATCAAAGATTCGAGAGCACCAACAAATCTATTGCAGCTCTTGAAAGACAGGTTGGTCAGTTGGCAGACCAATTGAACAAAAGAGATGACGGAAAGCTACCGAGCTACACCAGTCTCAATCCGGCTTACAAGAAGAATGGAAATGAGCACGTGAATATGATTACATCTCTTCGTAGTGGTAAGACTTACAACAACAAGGTAAAAATCCCAGGTACGTCTGAATTTACACAAGATGATGTGGATTTTAATACTGAAAATGAAAATGTTGTTGATTTTGATAAAGTTAAGAATGATGAACCGGAACATATAATGGTAGATGAACTTAAAAAGGATAAAAGTATTCAAAACCCACTAAAAAGCCCTTTTGAAACCACTGAATCACCTAAAGTTAGGGAGGATGGTGTGAAGAACACTACAACACCATACCCTTCGGCTTTAGAAAAACCGGCTTCTATGCCATTTGGGAAAAAGGGGCCTCATTCGGAAGATATGTGGGAAACTTTTAAACAAGTAAAAATAAATCTTCCACTTATCGATGCAATTAAGCAAATTCCAGCTTATGCTAAGTTTTTAAAAGATTTGTGCACTCAAAAGAGAAAGCTTAAAGCATCATTGCCTAAAAAGATTGATTTAACTAAACATGTGAGTGCTGTTTTGACTAGTCCTCTTCCTCATAAATTTAAAGACCCAGGAGCACCTTTAATTTCTGTAATGGTAGGTAACATCATCATTAAAAAGGCACTCTTGGATCTTGGAGCAAGCATTAATATACTTCCGGCTAGTCTTGTTGATCGGTATGATTTAGGAACTCTACGACAAACAGATACTATTATTTCTTTAGCTGATCGATCAACTAAGATTCCTAGGGGTATATTGGAGGATGTGATTGTCAAAGTTGATGATTTTTACTACCCGGTAGATTTTCTTGTGATGGACACCGAACCATCCTACAAGGATACTCAACCGACCATTATTCTTGGTCGCCCTTTCTTAGCCACCATTGATGCTAGGATTAATTGTCGAACAGGCGCCATGGATATTGCCTTTGGTAATAGGAAGCTTCGACTTAATGTGTTTAATTCATTGAATTCTCCTACTTTAAATGAGTGTTACCAGGTTGATACTATTGATGAGGAAGTTCAAAAGCATGCACCTCGTATGCTTAAGGACAACCTGTTTGAGTTGTATTTTTCAGGTGAAAATGAAGAGCTTCTTGAAGTGGAGGAAGTGAAACAAATTAAAGAACACGTGGTGAAATCATTTGACCAACAAAAACCACCATGGTCTCATAAAGTGGAGGCATTACCACATAGTTTTGACACGGCAACAAAGCCGTCATTGGAGATACCTCCAACACTTGAATTGAAACCTTTACCATCTCATTTAAAGTATGAATTTTTAGGTGATAATGATAGCTTACCTGTTATAATTGCTTCTGATCTTTCAGGTTTACAGGAGGAAGCATTACTGAAGGTGCTCACCAAGTATAAAGAGGCAATTGGATGGACAATAGCAGATTTGAAAGGGATAAGTCCATCATTATGCATGCATAGGATTGTCACAGAACCTGAAATAAAGCCATCTCGAGATGCTCAAAGGAGGTTGAATCCTAATATGAAAGATGTGGTGAAAAAGGAGGTGCTAAAATGGTTGGACGCGGGGATCATTTATCCTATCTCAGATAGCGAGTGGGTAAGTCCGACCCAGACGGTGCCGAAGAAAGCGGGCATCACCATTGTTGAAATGGATAATGGGGAAAAACTCACAACTCGGCCGGTAACTGGTTGGAGAGTTTGCATTGACTACCGTAAGCTTAACGCCGCTACTTCGAAAGACCACTTTCCTTTACCATTCATTGACCAAATCATCGAGAAACTATCAGGTCAGAAATTTTATTGCTTTTTGGATGGGTATTCAGGTTATAATCAAATACCCATCCACCCCGAGGACCAAGCCAAAACGACTTTCACCTGCCCATATGGCACATTTGCATTCCGAAGAATGCCATTTGGTTTATGTAATGCACCCGCTACTTTTCAGCGTTGCATGATGAGTATTTTTTCTGATATGGTAGGAGAGTCATTAGAAATTTTTATGGATGATTTTTCTATATTTGGTCAATCTTTTGAGGGTTGTTTGGGGCAATTAGAAAATGTTTTAAAAAGGTGCACCGAGACTAACCTTGTTCTTAGTTGGGAAATGAGTCATTTTATGGTTCGGGAAGGAGTTGTTCTAGGGCACGTTGTCTCTGAGAAGGGATTCGAGGTTGACCGTGCCAAAGTACAAGTAATTTACACACTCCCACCACCTACTAGTGTCAAAGGGGTTCGCTCATTTTTAGGACATGCTGGCTTTTATAGGAGATTTATTAAAGACTTTAGTGCAATTTCAAAACCTCTATGTAATTTGCTTTCAAAAGATGCAGTATTTGACTTTGATGAATCATGTATAAAGGCCTTCAACTTGCTCAAACAAAAACTTATAGAAGCCCCCATTTTACAGTCACCTGATTGGACTAAACCTTTTGAAATTATGTGTGATGCAAGTGACTATGCAGCAGGGGCGGTTTTGGGGCAACGGGTGGAAAAGAAACCCGTTGTGATTTATTATGCTAGTAAAACCTTTTCGGATACTCAATTAAATTATACGACTACCGAAAAAGAGTTACTTGCTGTTGTTTTTGCCCTAGACAAATTTCGTTCTTATGTTTCGGGTTCTAAGGTTATTGTATTTTCTGACCATAGTGCCTTAAGACATTTATTAGCGAAGAAAGATGCAAAACCTAGGTTGATTAGGTGGATTTTATTGCTACAAGAATTTAATCTAGAGATTCGTGACAAAAAGGGTTGTGAAAATGTTGTCGCGGATCATCTATCTAGAATTACTCCACCTCCATTTAACCCTACTGATGCTATTAAGGAAAGCTTTCCTGACGAGAGTTTATTTTCTATTTTAAAACTTCCTTGGTATGCTAATATTGTTAACTATCTTGCAGTTAAAAAGCTTCCAGAACATTGGTCTAAGCAACAAAAGAATTACTTCTTTTCACAATTGAAGTATTATATTTGGGAAGACCCTAAGTTATATAAGATATGTGCGGACCAAGTGATTCGTCGTTGTGTCCCCGACCATGAACATATGGATATTCTAGCTCATTGTCACTCTTATGCTTGTGGGGGACACTTTAGTGCAAAGAAAACTGGGCATAAAGTGCTTCAAAGCGGTTTCTTTTGGCCAACAATATTTAAGGATGCACATTTATTTGTTAAATCATGTACACGTTGCCAACAAGTAGGGGTATCACTAGGCGTGATCAAATGCCAATGAACCCCATACTTGTGGTTGAAATTTTTGACGTGTGGGGAATAGACTTTATGGGACCATTTCCCACCTCATATGGCAACTTGTACATCTTAGTGGCCGTTGATTATGTGTCCAAGTGGGTCGAAGCCGAAGCCACTTAGGACGAATGACCATAGTGTAGTTTTAAAATTTGTCAAAAAGAATATTTTTGTGAGACATGGAATTCCTAAAGCTATCATTAGTGATGGGGGTTCCCATTTTAAAAACTTTAAGTTTGGAAAATTACTTAAACACTATGGTGTTAATCATCGGATTGCCACTCCATATCATCCACAAACAAGTGGACAAGTTGAAGTGTCAAATAGGGAAATTAAACGGATTTTAGAAAAAACTGTTCGTACTGATCGCAAAGACTGGTCTCTACGACTAGATGATGCGCTTTGGGCGTATCGAACGGCATTTAAAACCCCTATTGGCATGTCACCTTATAGAATTGTTTATGGTAAAGCTTGTCACTTACCTGTTGAACTTGAGCATCGTGCAGAATGGGCTATTAAACAGGTGAACATGGATTTGGATGAAGCTGGAATCGCAAGGAAGCTTCAATTGTCAGAACTTGATGAAATACGGCGAGATGCATATGAAAGTTCAAGAATATACAAGGACAAAACCAAAGCTTTTCATGATCGACATATTTCCAAGAAATCCTTCACGGTAGGTCAAAAGGTTTGGTTGTTTAATTCTCGTCTTAAGCTTTTTCCAGGTAAGCTCAAGAGCAAGTGGACGGGTCCATACGTTGTGACACAAGTTTTTCCACATGGAGCGGTGGAAATAAAAAACAATGGACAGTGGTGAACCTTTCAAGGTTAATGGACATCGACTCAAACCATACATCATGTTGGAAAATGGTAATGTTGAAACTGTCGAGCTGGTTCACTTGGAGCCATCTCAATCTTGCAATTAACTCCAACGAGGTACTGTCTGGCTGAAGACGTTAAACTTAGCGCTATTTGGGAGGCAACCCATGTTTGTTTAAAATTTTTTCTTTATTTTTTTTTGTCAGGTCGTGAATACGGCGTATTCCACTTCCATAGATACGGCGTATTCACCCTCTAGCCTGTATTTTATTTCTTTATTTATTTTACTTTGTTGAACGTTGTGGGTGTGTTCACTATAAACCCTCACGAGACTACAACTCGTCCACTCGGGCTACCGAGGGGTTTAAAGGCTTGTTGCATGCGCTAAATGCAACCGTGATTCCTACGAAAGTGAGTTTTAGGAAATTTATTTTTATTTTCATTTTTCTTTTTCTTTTTCAAATCATTAATTTTTAACTAAATTTCAACTTGGAGTTTGCATTGGGGACAATGCAATGCTTTAAGTTGGGGAGGGGGTACCATAATATTTTAATTAGAAAATGTGGTTAAAAATGCGAAATTTAAAAAAAAAAAAATTTAAAAATTGTCGCATTGTTTAAAAAGCTTTGTGCTAATTTGGACGTGAGAAGCCTCTTCTACACGTATTTGTTAAGTTTTGCAGATTTTGGAGATAAACATTTGGATCATACTATGTCACGAGATAAAGATCCAACCACAAGTGCTTAATCAGGTGAACCCGCTCCTTTTTATTTTATTTTTGGTTGAATTATTTGATTTGAATTTTGCATAGTGTGTGCACTTAGTTAGTTCACGTGTAAATTTTGTTTTTGCATATTTTTAGTTTACATAATCAAACCATTAAATCAAGTTTCCCTAATTTACTTTTTACTTGGAAGAGGAAGAAAAAGAAAATGTTTTGATAAAATTGTTTTTTGCATGTGAATTGGACAGTGTACGACACATAAGAGAAATCTTTCATTTTGCAATTATGTGCCGTCACTGGCTACGATAGTTTATTTGAGGATTGTATTTACTGTATAAGCTCTTAGAAATTGAAGGATTAAAGTGGTGAGAGTTCTGAGCCTTTTTTGACTGACACATCCAAAATCAGTCTTATATTTCTTTTCATGAGTGATAGTCTTCCCATGCGATGTCATCTAGAACTTGCACTTAGTCTCTTCAAGATTGCATTAATTATGTATGTACAACGCATGATGATGGCACCTAGGATTTAACCCCGTTTTAGCCTGCTTTTGTTATAATTACATTGACTTCATTGGTCAAGTAATTGCACCTACCCTTTTGTTGCACTCATCTTTAGTGCAAGATACCCCTAGTGAACCCTTCTGAGCCTACCTTTTCGTTTTGTTTACACTCCATTAAATATGTTACACCCAAATCGCCTTAGCCCCCCCATTTGTGCACTCATTTTTAGTGTACGTACCCCTTGTGAAAAATATATAAACCCTTAGTTAATTGTTTATTTAGTTACATGGTTGCTAAGTCGAGTTGTATACAGTTTTGGGATGATTGGGATTCATGGTAGCATGGTTATTTATGGAGAAATGGGGAAGAATGTCAATTTATTGCCCCCGCGTACGTTAATGTCTAAGTGCTCCATGTGTATTGATCCTCCTAATTTGGGTCGCTAGTATTATGATTTTATGTTATGTTCAAGTTATCATGTGTTATGTATTATGTTAAAGCAGATTAAAACGATGGCAGAAAAAAAAAAAAAAAAAAAAAAAAATACGGACTGCCATCCTGCTTATGTTTAAGTCAAGAAAGAGTCGAGAAAATTAAAGAAAAAGTTGTTCTATTGTTTTTTGTTTGTTATTTATTGTGTCTTGGCTTAGCAACGCCACGTTTATACATGTAACTATTTAGATGATTAACTTGGCACCAGTGAAAAAATCCCCCATTATCCTAAACCGTTTTTCCTTACCCTACACCTTACGTTATAACCCATTATAAGACCATCTGAGTTGTGCATATGTAATCTTAAGTAGTGGCGAATGAGACTATTTGCAAGCCTATGGAGAATCATCTCTTGAGGAATGACAATGAGTGAAACACATAACCCCATTAAACACTTGAGAGATGAGTGATTATCCTTGTGAGGGCCTTCAATTCTAAGTTGCTTTATCTTTAAGTTGATTATCGTTCACTATTAGTTGCAAATGATGGATATTATCGGTGTGCTTGTTATGTGCTTTGAAGATCCATGTGCTTAAAATGATTTCTATCTAAACTATTTTTAATGTCTTTCTCGGGACGAGTAAGAGTCAAGTTGGGGAGGTTTGATCGGCGCATTTTACATACACCTTAATATTGTTTAATTGCTTAATTATGTATTGGTATTATCCTTTATATATGTTACTTTAAGGTGTTTTGTGTTTATGAAGGCTATGCGCACAAAGGAGCTAAACTTGGTGATATTACAAGTTTAATATAAAGACATGAGAGATTTGGACATTGTCGCATTGTTTTGGTCATAACTTTTTCGTCTGAGCTCCGTTTTTGTTGATTCAAAAGGCCACGGAAAGATAGAAGAGAAAGTTACAAGTATAAATAACAGAATACAAGAATACTGAAGATTGGCTCGTGGTTTATCTGCTTCAATTTACAGCTCGTGGGTTATTTTATTGGGCTTATTATAATACAATACTTTGGGCCAAGTTAATTAAATGAGAACTCATATTGGACTTTTTGGGGGCTACTCTTTGACGCAGCAACAAAACAAGTAAAAAAAGGCTGAGGCCTGTTGTGGTTGGATTGCACGACACGACAAAGGAAGGGACAAAATCCCTTTAGATGAGATACGCATTAATTGAATTAAATATCCCAGCCATCACTTCATTATAGACATTCGGTGGACAACAAAGTAGGGAGATATCATCCGACTTTTATTTTAGCCGACATTTTTTTTATTGTGAGATCAGAGGAGCCAAACAAAAGCAATATGCACAACGGAATGGAGATGATATCCACGAGTGTGATGTCCGGCTAATCTTTTTGTAATCTCTCCCGGTAAAAGATATATTTGGTTTGATCATGTTTACGGATTATATTTTGTTTGTCAAACATTAATTCATATAATTTTAATGCATATCATTTGTTTGATTTTAATGTTTTAATATAATTATTTGGCGAATTATTATGAGACATATTATTGCGTGTCAACGATTCGTACCGAGCCTAATTAGTATAGGGGTTAAGACGGTCGTATGTTAAACATAATTTGTGCCCATAATTGTTCACTTGAGTAATTATTAAATTAATTGATAGGATTATTATAAGACATGTTATTGCTAGTCAACGAGTTGTGCCGAGTCCACTAGTTTAGGGATTAAGACGATTTGTGTGATAAACATAACTTGTGCCCAAAATTATCCTTTTCAATTAATAAAAACTATGTCTATATGGTTTGAAGACAAACATTAGAATTAATCCGTAACTTGATCATATCATTATATCTGGAGCCGGGAGGGATTGCTTTTTATCCAACTGTTTACAAACCTTACTTTTATTTGCTTCTTTATTTTTATTGCTTATTTACTTTCTAGTTAATTAGTATTTTAATTATTAAGTTATTAAACCAAACAATCAATCAATTATTTATTTCGTTAAACTTAGCTATAACCACATACTCCTCGTGGATACGATACCCGCTTGCCCTATCTAGTATAAGGTAATTAGGTTTATTTTTTATCGGTACAACGACATCGGTCACTTATACATGGATTACATGATTATAACATTTAACTAACAACCTTAAGCCCAAGCCCGCTGATTAAACTAACTAACTCAAACAACGACACACTTAATTAAACTATTACAATGACAAATGACCATCACTTTAAAATAAATCCTAACAATCTCCCCCTAAGGGATGGTCATTCAAATGATGCTCCATGTGAGATGGTCTTTTGACTTCAATGTCTTTGAGCTTTGAGTGTCGTTGTATAGCAGTTTTTGTTTTTGGTTCCTTCATGCTATGTGATCTTCAAAGTATCCTTTTTGAGGTTGTTCTTGCCTTCGATCAACATCTTCATGTGATTATGACGTCGTGACCTCCATCATACTCATACATCTTGAACTTTATACTTATGCTAACAATCTCCCCTTTTCTTTCATCATTTGATATATGAACTTGTTCTTGACATATTGATTAGCCTTTTGACTTTGACGTTACACTTTGTCTTTAACTTGATTCTTTTGTCTTGAACTTTTACACTTGAGCTTTGTTGGAGATGTTCTTCATAAGTATGAGTATGTTGAAGTGAAGATGATTGATATATGTGGTGATGGTTAATGGATGTTTATGGGTAGCTGCATAAAACCGTTAGTAATAATCATCCAGCGCTTACAGGTTGGGACTTTGAGATTGTCAACAACATAGTGTGAAGACTTTCCCTAATCCTTCCCTAAGCCGTTCTGAACCGGATACCCCCGAGAGGGCTTACACGGACACATCGAAGTGCACCCACGATTCAGTGAGTCGCTGGAGATCACCCCACGACTGTAGACCGTTTGAAGCACGTAACCATCATGATATAAATGGCAAGATCCTTGGATCTCATTAAGACTCTTACAACTTGTGTCCTTTTTGACGAACACAAGTGTATCCTTTTGGAAGTGTTCCTAACGAGATATTTTGATGAATCTCATGGCTCTAGACTCTATTGTGCGTTTTGGTTTTTAGTCGTCGGAGGCATGGAGCAGAGTGCCACCTTTTCAATATCAACACATCTCGGAATGAGAGGCCGATAGATTATGTAGTGTTCTCCGTGAGAAATGAAACAAATATCTTTTAAGAGATATCTGAGTGGCTAGGAGGGGTGGTGCAGTGCGTCACTGGGTCCATGACGTCTTGTCTTCAATATCAGTATCACCTTAGTGAGTACCGATAGCAGATGTATTGACCCGGTTTCTGCCCTAAGTTTTCATGGAGGGCTATTTCTTTTCACCCTTTCAATCAACTTTTCTTTTTCATTCTTCAACCCATTCTGTCCCTTTCTCATTTACTCCTTTTTTCAATCTTACCTAAGGACTTCTAATTCTAACCTATTGGAATTTTCCTTGGGTAGATCCCTCCGGCTCTGGCGGATCATAGGACGGTTTTCCTAACCTTAGTCACCTTATAACTCCATGACTATCCTAGATTTGCCATAAAACCTTTTGAAAATTTCTCAAAGTGTTTATGAATAAACACATTTAGTTAGCACTTTGAGAGTTTTATATTTTTGAAATACTCCCCCTTCACATGTGCTCATGCATTTTTAACTAAAATTGCACATGTTGGGTAGAGTTCGCACATTTTGAATTGATCGATTTTCAATGAACATGACCTTTGCGAGACACGCTTACATCACTAGTTAGACTAGCTTGAAATTATTACCCGTCCCGGTCATATTCAAAGATCATCTCTCGAATTGGTACATTCTACTCAGACAAGTCCTTTGCGAGACACGTTTACATCACTGGAAAACCAGCTTGAAATTATTACCCGTCCCGGACAAGTCTGTTCGATAACGGACAATTAGGTTTTGTCAATTCGAGGGTTAGAACTGAGTCTGTCTGGAGAGCATACTTTGAGAGTCCACGAACTTTAAACCTTTTGATCACATTTTAATCACGTCTTCTCCCCCTCAAAAATAGCATGCAGTGATATTTTTGATATCAACTGATTAAAATGAAACTTTTTTGGAGAGAAAGACGGATTTTAGCATGAAATAGAAACATTTTTGTTTTTCATTTTTATACTCCCCCTTAAATAAAGCATGATTTATCTTGTTTTGGAGGGAGTTATCTTGAGCACTTTATGAAAGATTTAGAAAAATCTTTTTGAAAAATCTTGAGGAAAATGTGCTCAAAATAGAAAAGATTTGGAAAATCTTTGAAGATATGATAGGAGAAATATCTTCATTTGTTTTTAGGATAAGTGTTTGAAAAGAGAAATTGGATTTGCACAACACTTTCCTTTATTTGAAGTTCGGGTTGTAAGCTGAAATACTTACAAGCCATTGAAGATTTTTTTTTAGGATAAGTGCTCGAGAAAATTATTTATTAAGCACTTTCCTTTCTTGAAAGCACGGGTCCTGGAATGATGTGTTCAGAAGCCATTATGAGAAGAAATTTTGAGAAACGACATGTTTTGAAAACATTTAAATGAACTCTCGCTCAAGCATCTGTACATGCCCGTATCATTGTTGAATGACATTTCTAGGTACGTACAGAATATCGATTATACGAGAGACATGCCGGAGAAGAATATTTTTGAATTTTATATTTTATATTGTTTTTGTCTTTTTGGAAATTTTCTATTTTTATATTTTGCTTTTGTTGGTTTTTCAAATTTTGTATTTTGTTTTTGATTTTTTCTAAAAAAATGTATTCACAAAGAAGAATTAAGTATGAACAAGTAGAAGTGGAGTTAAGAGAGGAATAAGATCAGGATTTCCAAATGCGATGTTGGCATAGAGTTCTTCTTTTCCACATTGGTTGTATGAACCATCTGCACTTTCACAAGTTCTTGCATTCACAAAATCCACAAAAGAAGAATATGCACAAATAGTAGTGTTAGCAGCACATGAATCATCACTCTGAGGGTGTTCACTATCAATGGTTGTAGTGGTTTCTTCATCCTTATCCTGATGATTTTCACTACTACTTGTTGTGGTGCGACTATCAAGAATCTTTCCTGTGGGAATCCATCTAAGACCGACTGTTTTAAAAACTTTTCCCGTGGGAATCCACCTAAGGCAGGATCTAGGAGTTGTTTTCTTTTCAGATACAGCGGAAGTCTCATTTTGAGAAAAACTACGTCCTGTAGGGATCCACTTGGTAGAATTCTTAGCTTGTTGCTTCTTATCAACGGGTGTGTTTCTATTTGGTGTCTTAGAGGATTGTGCCTTAGCACGCAAATTTGCTTTCTTGATATACTGTGCCACACATGCATCATGATTAGCTGAAAAGACACATTTTTGACATGTAGGACAGACAAATTCAACATTCTTGTTCAAAACAGCAACCTTAACTTTGTCACTACAGTCATTTGAAGCTTGTTTTCTGTTCGAAGAGGAATTCTTAGTGTTGCATTCTACTTGTTTAACATTTTATTTTTCGCAACTACTCTTAGATGCAGGCCAATCCCTAGTCTTTTGTTGAGAGTTCCTAGGTAGTGGTTTACAACTACTAGCAGTGCCTTGTAATGTTGTAGAATTCATCACCGTAGACGGTGTTCCTAAAATTCAATCTTTTCTAATCTGTGCCTTTTTCCTAGCTTTTTCTAGATAGGAATTGTAGACCATGTTGTTTGAACCTACAGATTCTTTAACAGTATTTGTGGTCACATTTGGTGAGCTATTCCTGGGGGGCACACACATTAGGATTCAACTTGTTGTCCTTTGAATTTGTAGTAGCATTCCTAGACTCTTTTGGATTATCTTTTGCACTTTTGTCTATCGCCCTATATGTTTGAGATGTCGAGGCAGACGCAGTAGTGGGACTAATCCTATTAAGGTCAGGTGCTATCATATTTGAGTTTTCGACAACAGCTTTTCCTTTTCCTTTCGCAGTAAACTTGGGCAAGGGTGTTGGAGTGACTGGTTTTGTCAAATCAATTATCACATCAGCTTTCGGAACATTTTGAGAAATTGATATTTTTGGTTTTACAACCGGTTTGTCCGAAGTTGATGGTTTTGCAAACTTAGTTTCCTCACCCTTCCCTTTTTGACTTTCAAGCTGAGACTTCAAAAGATCAATTTGATCTTGCATGTTTTTGTAAGAACGCTCATACGACAATTTGTCATACTTGCATTCTTCTTTTTTCTGATCAAGTTGTTTAAAATATGTTACATTTTGTTTTTCAAGCTTAATAAGCGCCTTTTCATATTTTGAAACAATTTCGGAAGTCTCAGCTCGAAGTCTTTCATCATCTTCGACAGAATACATTTGATAAATAATGGACATGATATCAGTTGAAAGAGCTTCTTCAGAGAGTGCGTCATTTTGTTTTTCCAAAACTTTGATTTTTTCAATGTTATCATTGGCTTCAATTACCAAGGATGTGTGGTCCTTGACAAATTCAGTTACTTCTTTGATAATTGCGTTCTCAACATGAATTGCTCTTGCATGTATGCCAGATACAATGTGAGTAATCTCTGTTTCGAACATCTTTTTCTGTTCAGTTTGAAAACTTGAAAACCAATCGTTTATTTTAGCATTAGTTTTGGTTGCCACAACATCTTGAAGCATTTCAACTCTCCTTTTAAGATTGGCTAAAAATATTCTAGCTTCACTTTTGGAAGTGTCGTTAGAGTACATTTGTTCGATGTTAGAAAGGTGTTTTGAAACAACTTTGAATTTTGAGGCAGCCACTGGTTTTTTGAAAAACAAAGGTGACTCCTTTTTAACAAGATGAACACCAGCAATTTTGTTAGCTTCATTATAATCAATTGGTTTGATTTCTCTATTCAATTGCCTCATTTTGTTTCGACTCTCTTTCGTAAGCTCAATCGTTTCATGCGAATCATAACAAGCAGGTGGATCATGCACATCATTTATAAGATTACCATTAAATAGCACATTCTGTTTTTGCTGAGCTTTCTTGAGATAACAAGGGTTTTCACAACCGAGAGCCATTTTCTTTCTTGTATATAAAATCGGGTTTTTGTCGTTAATTAACATATTAATCGTTTGAGTTGAATGACCCATTTTTACAAGAATTTCTTCCAACTTTTTAATAGTTTCCTGTTTGTCAAGTACTTCATCAAGAAGTTCATCTTCTCGTTTTGAAAACTTTGAATGCAACTCGTTCTTTTCTTTTTCAAGATCAGAACAAATTGATTTTTGTTTAGAAAGTTGGTTGGTTAGATCAGAAATTTATGCTTTTAGGGATTTAATTTGCATGTTCAGTTTAACATCAAGAGTGTCGTATTTGATTTGCAAATGTTTCTCCCTTGAAACAGAATCACTGTAACTATTTTCAAGTTCTGACAGTCGTTTGTGGTGAAATTCAAAAGCTTTTTCGTTCACCTTGTATCTCTCAAGCTCAGTGGTCAATTTTTCATTCGCGGTCTTAAGATCGCAATTGACCTTTTTCACTTTTTCAATCTCAATACGACAATTATTCAGTAATGATTCAAATAAAGCACGAGTTTCCTCATCATTAGCGATATTTTGTGCAGCTTGAACTTCATTAGGATCCATATTTGGAGATGCCAAATTAATATTGCTACAATTTGGCGAGTCCAAATATGTATCATAAGTAGGTTCGAGAGGCACAGAATGTGGCTTTTGTTGAGCAAACGGATTAACCTCATTACTTGAAATTGATGTCTCATGGAGTGGTTCTTTGTCATAAGTAGGAGGAATGTCAGAATCGCTGCTTGATGTTGATTCTTGCTGATTAGGCATAGGGTCGGAGATTCCAGTGACTTCTGTAGAATTATCATTAATTCTAGTTGTAACCATGAAATCGTATTCCTCATCAGTCAATGGTATTCCCGAATCATCCTTTTTAGCTAGCATCAACATGTACTGGAGCTTTTCTACCCTATCCATTGCATTGACATTACCAGCTCTACCTATATCACTCCTTTGGGTTGCAGAAGAAGTCATGAAGCAATAATTCTCATTATGATTCACAAACTGATCCATTTGATTTCCCGTATTCTGCCCAGCATATTGCATTTGATTCCCCATTTGAATACCCGTAGCATTTCCTTGCTGATTCCCGATAACGTCAACCATTTGTCCTTCTTGACCTATATATGACTGCATGTTGTCAGTGTACGGTGAGTTCCATTGGTTGTTGTTATGTGGTGGGATGTTTAATGCTTTGGTGATTAATGCAAACGCATGTGCCAAATCAGTTGTGATATTGTTTTGGTGAGCGGCCATTGATGAAGTTGTATGATAAAGATGATGTTGGATCGGTTAAAGAACTAGGATACGGTTGGTTACGGTTCACGAGTTTTGTTTGGTTTAAGTCCTTTGTCGTTGTCCTTGAATAGTCGTTGAGAAACTTGATAATCCTTGAGAAACTTGAACTTGAAACTTGATAAGTTCACAAAGTAGATAAACTTCAAACTTGATAAATCCCAAACTTAAAAAATTACTCACAAAGTATAGTAGACACAAACAATAAGTATATTAGACACAAAGTTGACTTATGTCAAAAGATACACGTGAATGCATGTAATATGGATGACACGTCAAGAACCAAACTCAAAAAACAAAGAAAACTAACACATTAAAAGCAAACTACCACATGCAAAAACACATCAACTGCCCACGTTTCATCACATGCAAACTCTTGTCAAAATAATACACGTTAAACCACTCATAATACAGTTCGATGAAATGAAGTTGTTCGATCAAGAAAGGATGTTCGATCAACTTAGCCAACTCGCTAGTTGTTCGGTTAAATAGTTTCTCGATCAACTGCCAAAGAAACTCGATGAAAGTTCGATCAAATGTTGTTCGATCACTAGACTTGTTCGATGAAATGAAGTTGTTCGATCAAGAATTCTTCGGTGAAAAAAAAATTATTCGATGAAAAAACAATTTCGATGAAAGAATTTGTTCGGTGAAAGTTGTTCGATGAAGTTATTCGATCATGTAGTCTAACTCGACTAATGACCAAGTTCGACTAAAGAAGAGTTATTCGATCAAATGAGTTGCTCGACTAAACAAGAAGATCGATTATGGGAAGTTCGATCACAGGTGAACAACGATAGTCTAACTCGACTATGTTGTAGATCGATTACACTCTTGTTCGATCAACTAGTCTAGCTCGACTAGTTGCTCGACTAAATCCTAAGTTGTTCGATTACCTAGGTCGACCAAATGAAAAAATGCTCGATCAATGCCCTCTGATGAACAGTAGCATGAAAAACAATTCTTGATGAAACAGTACTTGACAAAAAAAAAAACTTAATAACTCTAATGCAACAGTAACGTAAAAAAAAAATCTTAGATCTTTATATTTTGCTCTTGATACCACTTGTAAACCCTTAATATTGTTCTTTATCATACAACACAATATGATAATAATAGAAGAATTAGAAGATAGAAAGAGATGGGATGGTAACTTCTAGAGATTAGATTAAGAGAGAAATGAGAGATACAAAGAATGAGAATACCCCTTGAAGCAACACACACATCCAACCCTTCCAAGTGAGAGGAAGGGTGCTATTTATAGTTTTCTAGACTTGGGTGGGCTTGGGCTTGAGATGGGCTTATACATGGATTACATGATCATAACATTTAACTAACAACCTTAAGCCCAAGCCCGCTGATTAAACTAACTAACTCAAACAACGACACACTTAATTAAACTATTACAATGACAAATGACCATCACTTTAAAATAAATCCTAACACGAAGATGTGATTTTACAAGTAGCAAGTTGTAAAACTGCTAAGGAATTGTGGGAATCGTTAAAAAGGAGACACGTTGGAGAAGAAAGAGTGCAACAAGCACGATTACAATCATTGATGATTGGATTTAACGCACTTCAGATGAAGGAAGATGATACGGTGGATGCATTTACAAACAAACTGAATAGTTATGCCACGAAGGCTAAAGAATTAGGAAAAACCTTGGATGAATCACTTTTAGTACGAAAACTATTAGACTCCACACCAGATAGATTCATTCAGATAGTAGCATCCATAGAACAAACGAATGATCTAAATAGCATCACTTTAGATGAGATCGTTGGAAAACTTAAGGCATTCGAGGAAAGGATAAAACTCAGAAAGGGAGGACAAGTAGAAAGCCAGGATAACCTATTATTCGCACAAGGCGAACACTCTAGATATAAGAAACGTTTCAACAAGAATAGGGGTAGATCAAACTACTCACGAGGAAACTGGCAGAATAAAGGAAATAGAGATAACTCGAATGGAGAAAATTCAACTCACAACGACAAGCCCAATAAATATAGAGGTGAGTGGAATAAGAAGAAAGTGAAATGTTTCAATTGCGGGAGACATGGACACTTTAAAAGAGAATGTAGAAGTCCATCAACAACTCAGGAACAATCAAACCTTATCTTTGAAGATGATGAACCATCACTATTAATGACTACACATGAAGAAGTATTGTTAAATGAAGGACAAATACAACCCGGAAAGTATGCTACAACAGATGCTAGCATATGGTATTTAGATAATGGTGCAAGTAACCATATGACAGGAACTAAGAGTCATTTTAAGTATATAGACGAAAGCATCATTGGACGCGTTCGTTTTGGAGATGGATCATATGTAGAAATAAAGGGTAGAGGTTCCATATTACTAGGATGTAGAAACAAGGAGCAAAAGATAGTTTCAGATGTTTACTATATTCCGAACCTCAAGAGCAACATACTTAGTCTAGGACAACTTACTGAGATAGGTTGTAAGATCATCATGGATGGAAACAAGCTGACTTTGTATGATAAGAATAGGAAGTTGTTGATGAAGGTAGAAAGGTCGAAGAATAGACTTTATAGTATTAGACTGCAAATAGAGACACCTATATGTCTCTTAGCAAATGTAGATAGCCAAGCATGGTTATGGCACGCTAGATTAGGTCATCTGAACTTTGACGACATCAACAAGATGACAAGAAAGGGTCTAGTGGAAGGAATACCAAGGATAAACCATGTAGGACAAGTCTGTGATGCATGTTTATTAGGTTAACACAGTAGAACACCATTTCCAAATCAAGCTAAATTCAGATCTAAGAACCCATTGGACTTAGTTTATGGAGATCTCTGTGGTCCCATAAGTCCAGCCACACATTCAGGAAAGAAGCTCATCTTCTTATTAGTAGATGACTGTACACGTTTCATGTGGGCTTACTTTCTTACATCGAAAGATCAGGCGTTCAACACATTTAAGGAATTTAAGCAGAAGATTGAAATGGAGTTTAGATTGAAGTTAAGAATGCTAAGAATAGATAGAGGAGGTGAATTTACATCAAATGAATTCACTAAGTACTATAAGGAAAACGGAATAGCAAGACAGTTAACAGCACCATACTCACCGCAACAAAATGGAGTAGTTGAAAGAAAGAATAGAACGGTGTTATCAACTACTAGGAGTATGATGAAAGCAATGAAGTTACCCTTAACTTTTTGGGCGGAAGCAGTTAAACACGCCATTTACATACTAAATAGGGTACCTACACGAGTTTTGGAAGATAAAACACCATATGAAGCACTCTACAACAGAAAACCGAACTTGGAAAACCTTAGAATATTCGGATGCACAGCTTATGCTAAGATAACAATCCCTCATTTGAAGAAGTTGGATGACAGAAGCATACCGATGGTTTATTTAGGAGTAGAGGAAGGATCAAAAGCCTGTAGACTATATGATCCTATAGGAAAGAAGAAACATGTTAGTAGGGATGTAAAGTTTATGGAAACGAAACCGTGGAATTGGAACGAGAATGAAGAGGATACGAGCACACAAGACACATTTTGGGCTAGTTTTGTGGAAGGGGAAGTTGACAAAGAAAATGCTACACCAGTCAACATAGAAAATGATGATGATACGTATCCAATGCCGGATCAAATACCAGAACCAATACCGGATCCAGCATCACCAATCACACCAGCCACATACACATACAACCCTAACTCAGACACTGAAGATGAAGCTACTTTTAGCTCATTAGAGAGCACAGATCAAAGAGTTGATGATACACCAATACGAGGTTTAAGTAACATAACGGATATCTATCAAGAAACACATGAAGTAGAAGCACCTAGCTTATTCTTCACAGAAGAAGAACCTCGAAATTACAAGGAAGCATCAAAAGATGAGAAGTGGAATGAAGCCATGGAAATTAAATTAGATTCAATCAACAAAAACAACACATGGACTCTTACCACATTGCCAGCTGACCAAAAGGCAATAGGACTCAAATGGGTTTATAAAACCAAGAGAGATGCACAAGGAAAGATCATCAAATATAAAGCAAGATTAGTAGCAAAAGGTTATGTACAAGAACAAGGAATAGACTTTGATGAGGTGTTTGCACCAGTCGCTAGAATAGAAACAGTTCGATTAATATTAGCACTAGCAGCATATCATGGATGGCAAGTACACCACTTAGATGTAAAATCAGCATTTTTACATGGAGATTTAAAGGAAGAAGTCTATGTTACACAACCTGAAGGTTTTATTCAACAAGGAAACCTAGGAAAAGTGTACAAGCTAACCAAAGCTTTGTATGGCTTAAGACAAGCACCAAGAGCTTGGAATGTGAAGCTTGATCAAACCTTGAGGTCACTAGATTTCAAGAAGTGTAATCTCGAACAAGCAGTTTATACGAAGAGAAACAAGAATTCCACACTTATAGTTGGAGTATATGTAGATGACTTAATAATCACAGGCACTCCAAAGAAAGAAATAGACTTGTTCAAATCCCAGATGGAAGAAAAGTTTGAAATGAGCGATCTAGGATTGCTAGCATATTACCTTGGGATAGAAGTTACACAGACAGGAGGAGCGATTACAATCAAGCAGACAGGATATATTAACAAGATCTTAAAGGAAACAAGTATGACGGATAGCAATGACACGAAGATACCATTGGATCCCGGCACTAAGTTGGTCAAGGCAGAAGATGGAAACCCAGTTGACGCAACTTACTACCGAAGCTTAATAGGAAGCCTCAGATACTTATTACATACAAGACCAGATCTTAGTTACTCAGTTGGACTACTCAGCAGATTTATGCAAGACCCAAAGGATCATCACCTGAAGGCAGTAAAACAAGTAATCCGATACCTGAAAGGAACAAAGGAACATGGAATAATATATAAGGAAGAAGGCGGCTGCAAGATTACAGGTTATAGTGATAGTAGTTATGGAATCAACACAGATCAAGGAAAAGGAACTACTGGAATCGTATTTTACTTTGGAGAGTCACCTATTACCTGGTGTACTCAGAAACAACCAACAGTGGCGCTCTCATCATGTGAATCTGAATTCATGGCGGCTACTGCAGCAGCATGTCAAGCCTTATGGTTAAAACGTTTACTTGGTGAAATTAACTGGATTAGAAGAAAAGAGGATAACGCTTAAAGTTGACAACGTATCAGCAATAGCACTTGTGAAGAACCCACTATTTCATGGAAGGAGTAAGCATATAGACATTCGCTATCATTTCATTCGTGAATGCGTAGAGAATGGTCATATTAAAGTAGAACACATTAGCGGAGAACTACAAAGAGCAGACATCTTAACGAAAGCTTTACCAAGACTCAAGTTTACAACTATGAGACAAATGCTCGGAGTACAAGACCTTGGACAAAGCAATGATCAAGATTAAGGAGGAGAATGTGAACCAAAGATAATCTCGATATAGCTTTGAAGGAAACTTGAAGGACCAAACTTGTAGAAACGAAACTCTACAACCGCTAGTTAGTTAATATTGTTAGAAATCTGTAGGATTTAGTGAAAGGACATGTCGGTTCATTCATACCGATTGGAATACTATATATACTTGATACTTTGTAACATTTACCGGTTAGAAAAATAATATAAGTTATCTAGTTTGTTTATCGTTTGCAAATCGTATTTGACTCAACCAAAGATCCGAACACTTGGGACAACACCAGTGCTAAAGCTACGTCTGGATCACATGAAAAGTTTACACTAATATCACCGCGAGCATTACCAACTCGTGAAGGTTTGTTGCCACCAAGAAATACCGAAATTCCAGCTGAGTAGATCTGATAGACAAACAGCATTAGATCAACAATTGAGCTAAGAGATGAATTTAGTCTTATATTAGTTTACAAGTGAAACATATATGCAAACCTGTCCATGCTTGAAGCGAAGAACCTGAATTATTTTGGCTTCCAGAAGCTTGCTCAAAAACCCAACAAAGTGAACATCTTCCATCTGTCAATAAGAAAAATTTCACGAGTCACCAACAGAAGTCACAAACATCTCATGAGAATAGATCTTTATGAAGAGATACCATTTTTTCATTCATTAACTCGACAGGAAAGCAAAGTTGAACAGAACATTGTGCTTCCACCATGGGGCTTCGAACAACTTCTCTACAAGCAACACCAATGATCAAATGAACTTTTGTTGTTATTAGACAAGAGAGAATGATAAAAGCTTGTAAATGAATCTAAGCTATAGTGTAGATTAGTTCAACTAGGAATAAAAACATGTAAAAACCTGATTATTTTTGTGGGGAAAGTAAATGGCAACTGGCAAGCCTTTAAGGTCATCACGGTTGTATTTTAAAATTGGTTCAGATGGTCTCGGAATTCCACCCTGCATTAGAAGTAGATAATACATGTGACAAAATCATATTTTCAAGTTTTTAGTCAAAGATAGAAGAATGCCATTAGATGATACTAGCAAAACCGGAAAATAAACAATCACACATACCCTGAAAAAGTAGGAGTTTCCGTAATTAAGCTCCCTCACACGATTTGCAAAGACCGTATATGGGTCTCTTTCCTAAGCATTAATAGACTCTTCTGACATTTGCATCACGATTTTGATGTCCTCTTCCCCTGGTACCACATGTGTTGCAAACAGTTGGTAGACCAGCTAGCAACAAAATCATTAAAAAAGGTTTACAAGAAGTTTTATGATATTAGCCAAAAGTGTAGTAATGATAACAAAGAAAACAGTATATTGAATTAAACTATCAATCGAATATCATAAAAGTTTCTATGCGTAAGCATAGGTGATTAGCAGAATAACTGATAAGCAGCATAGGTGAGTATTAAAACAAACCTGTAAGGCCGTTTCCAGGTCTGTAGGTGAACAGTCACCATAAAAGGTTCTCATATATGCTCCAAGCTTTGTACCGATTTCAGCTCTCTAACCAGCAAGCATTTCCAACATCACTGACGGTCTATAACCAAATACACCGATTTCTCCAGCAAATGTGGAACCCATTGAACATGAGATGTATTCACTTTCGGGGAGTTCAGATAAACCACCATATGCATATCCTGTGAACAAAACCTGCTCAAGCAGAACATATATTGATCACATAAACACCATGTAGGAAAAACCCAATATATTCAAGCTATCATAACTACAAACAGATTCACCTCATATGGTTCTAGCACATACGTAACTGTAATCCAGCACATACGTAACTGTAATTCATCAGGTTATCTAAATACTTATTTCTACCATGGTTTGGAAAATGCGTTTGAACACTTATTTAACAGCATTTTAAAACTCCAACACAGTAGGCAAAAGTAATGGCACATGTATCAAATTTCGACGTTAGCCTTTGACCTGATTTTATTTTCTTGTAGCGATATTACATCTATCTGTACCAGACCCAGTGATAGAACCAGACCCAGTGATAGAATATACTCCAAACTTTGAATATGTTCAAGTCATGGAAGCTACTCCAGTGATCAAAACTATTGCAAAGAAGGGATACTTGGGCTGCCATATACCAAGCGTGTTGAGGTGGATTAAATCTGCACGCCGTGAATATTACTGCCATGTGATGCTGGACATTGAAGGAATCAACAGCTTTTTTGACACTTTGGTTGGTATGCTTATACTTAGCACAAAACAATACAATGATTTTTAACATATGATACATAAATCCATAACCTGCGTTATAAGAGAATCACAGACTTTCCTACTTTTGTAGATTTACCATTGAACTTGGCCGAGATAGCTGATTTACTGGCTTCGAAAGCTTTGATGGCATTGGGTATTGACTCTCCGCGTGACCTTGCCTTCCGAGAAGCATTGATCTATCCATGTATATCCCTATTATTCTTCTTTTTATATGGTAACTTTATACAGAGAAATTTTATTATTGCTATTAAGGCCTTCATATAAATTAGATTTGCAAATTTCTTCATTGCATTATCTTTCTGCATTATCTTTTGCAGCTTCATATGGTTTGTGTCAGAACATAGTCAACACAACCTCTCTTTTGTTGTATTTATTTGAAATTTTGTACATAAACACACACAACATTTTGTGGGGACCAGAAAGCTACGATTATGGGAAAGTGGTAACTCCTTCGGCGTACAAACACGTGTGCAAAGTGGGTCATTCGTTTAGCGAACACCCCCGCCGCAACGCGGCGTGGGCCTACTACTCGTTAATACATATGTTTAAAAAAAGATATTGTATGTTTTTGTTCTCCATAAAGACCCAACAAGGCCCACAGTTTAGATGGTTCACAAATTTGGCAAACTGGGCTACATTTCTCAGCCCAATTTTTTTTCTAGACAGCCCACTTTCTAGTCTATATAGATTAGTGAGTACTGAACAAACCTAGGGTATTATCTTTGCAACATAAAATGATGGACCAAGACGACCAGAAAATGGTGGACCAGGAGGAAGATGACGACCAGAAAATGATGGACCAAGAAGAGGAAGAGGTATTTGAATCGTGATGTTATAGTGTGTTTGGATAGGATATCTCAAATTTTGAATAGGATTTTTTGTTTGATCTGTATAGTTTTATTGCATTTTTTAGTTGTGGTTTTAATTTTATTGTTTTGTTTGGACTATGGTTTGTTATTGAGTGTGTTTTTGATTCGCTACTGAGCATATTATGACTGGATTTTGTTATAATTGAGACGTGAGGATAGGGTAGATTGGGTTCGGTCCGGAACCGCAGGTATCGGTTCTGGAACCGAAGAACCGCCCGAATTCTGATTTTATGTTTTCCAATGCCAAAATGCATGACCAATATAGCTAGAGTTTTGGTTTTGGTTGAATTAATTCTTAAAACGTATGATGCTATGACGTCAATATACAACTATAATGTATATAGTTTTGGCAAACAATTTATAAGATAAAAACAGAGTTTGCTTTCTCTAAAACTAGATTTGCCTATTTGTCAATACACCCTTTACGACATTGGTCATCGTCTACAACTCATTATGTAAATTTGGCTCAACACTTGATCAGTATCTAGTAAACTACATATCAAGTGAAAAGATAAAAAATAAAAGAAACTCACAAAGCATGGTAAACTTAGCCTTTAAAAAATCCATGTGATTATGGTAATTTATCGGATTATGTCAAGCTTTTCACTCGTAAATGGGTTAAAGGCATTTAACGACAACGTGTTTTTCAAAATATATTCGGCTATATACTTTAATAGTTCAATATTATTTACGCTTTAGACATAAATGAGTGCAAACATAAAAAAAATGTTGAATCTTTGGGTACTTTTTAAAAAAAATCGGTTCCAATCGGGTAAAACCGAAATACCAGAACCGGACCCGAGAACCGAATCGGAACACGCTCCCGGTCCGGTTCTCGGTTCCTAATATATGTATTTTGCGGTTCTCGGTTCTCTCGGTTCCGGGTCAGTTCTTTGTGGTTCCGGAACCGCGCTCACCCCTAATTCTAGCATCTCTAATAAGGAAACTAGTATTGCATACAACTTGCTGCAACCAAACTTAGGCTCACGAATTTTTTTTATTTTTGGCAGAGTCAACCCTATCTCGCAATTTGGTGGGATTGGGTAAACGCCAGGGTTCCAGATGTCGATACTGCAGCTCGCAACATCAAAACTTTCCTGAGTGACTTCTTACCAGGCTTGCGTGTCAACAGCTTCAAATGTTTTGGAAATTCCCGCTCATTAACCGACGAACAGAAACTAGCTTTCCAGTTTAACTCAATATCATTCACTGATGTTGCAGGGGGCAAGCCTGATTACAAAATCATGAGTGATATGTTGTCATTCGCAAAGAATTTGTTCTCAAAGAATTCCCCAACAACTCGCTATTTTATGTTAATAGCAGGTGATTCGGACTTCTACGAAGTTGTTGCTGATCCAAAGAAACAAACCTTGTTAAAAATTGTTGGTGAAAATCCCATTCCATGGGTACAACTGTCAAATGGTGAATTGAATCAGAACCCTTTCGTGGGAGAAATGCTAACTTGGGCAAAAAAACGTGAACCTGAGATAACAGTGGTCTTTTGGAATTTTGCTTCGTGTCCTCCTCCGTCTTTTCCTATAGCTAAGGATGCTTGTGACAAAACAAAATCTCAGATGTTACAAGCATAGTACAAGACAGCAATAGGATGCATTGAAGCATTACTGGAATCTTATGGGCTAATTTCACCTTCAGCAACAATAGTAAGATTTTACGCATATTCGACAAAAAAAAGCGTAACAGGGTAGAAAGCAGTATGTTGGTTGATCTCTTACAGCTCACTCTTGAATACGATGCTCCAGCTAATGTTTTGATATTAACTGACGATAATATGGCTAGACCAGTCGAGATTCTTAAAATGGGAGGTTGTAGGGTGTATGTCTGCATACCTAAAGAAGGCAGAGTTGACTTGGAGCATTTGGCATCAGCAGCAGGTCAACAAAATTTAATTGCCTGGGATGAATTTCTAAAAGCTTTTCAATATGCCAAAGAGCTTGAAGATACCAAAGAGCTATCTGATACATTATAGTTGTATCAGAGATAATGTAAATGCTTTTAGAAATTCTAAAAGCATTTCACTGATGAATTTCTAAAAGCATTTCAACTATAATGTATCAGATAGCTCTTTGGTATCTTCAAGCTCTTTGGCATATTGAAATGCTTTTAGAAATTCATCCCAGGCAATTAAATTTTGTTGGCCTGCTGCTGATGCCAAATGCTCCAAGTCAACTCTGCCTTCCTTAGGTATGCAGACATACACCCTACAACCTCCCATTTTAAGAATCTCGACTGGTCTAGCCATATTATCATCGTCAGTTAATATCAAAACATTAGCTGGAGCATCGTATTCAAGAGTGAGCTGTAAGAGATCAACCAACATACTGCTTTCTACCCTGTTACGCTTTTTTTTGTCGAATATGCGTAAAATCTTACTATTGTTGCTGAAGGTGAAATTAGCCCATAAGATTCCAGTAATGCTTCAATGCATCCTATTGTTGTCTTGTACTGTGCTTGTAACATCTGAGATTTTGTTTTGTCACAAGCATCCTTAGCTATAGGAAAAGACGGAGGAGGACACGAAGCAACATTCCAAAAGACCACTGTTATCTCAGGTTCACGTTTTTTTGCCCAAGTTAGCATTTCTCCCACGAAAGGGTTCTGATTCAATTCACCATTTGACAGTTGTACCCATGGAATGGGATTTTTAACAAGGTTTGTTTCTTTGGATCAGCAACAACTTCGTAGAAGTCCGAATCACCTGCTATTAACATAAAATAGCGAGTTGTTGGGGAATTCTTTGAGAACGAATTCTTTGCGAATGACAACATATCACTCATGATTTTGTAATCAGGCTTGCCCCCTGCAACATCAGTGAATGATATTGCGTTAAACTGGAAAGCTAGTTTCTGTTCGTCGGTTAATGAGCGGGAATTTCCAAAACATTTTAAGCTGTTGACACGCAAGCATGGTAAAAAGTCACTCAGGAAAGGTTTGATGTTGCGAGCTGCAGTATCGACATCTGGAACCCTGGCGTTTTCCCAATCCCACCAAATTGCGAGATAGGGTTGACTCTGCCAAAAATAAAAAAAATTCGTGAGCCTAAGTTTGGTTGCAACTTATGCAGCAAGTTGTATGCTATACTAGTTTCCTTATTAGAGATGCTAGAACTAGGGGTGAGCGCGGTTCCGGAACCGAGAGAACCGAGAACCGCAAAATACATATATTAGGAACCGAGAACCGGACCGAAGAGCGTGTTTCGGTTCCGGTTCGGGTATTTCGGTTTTACCCGATTGGAACCGAATTTTTTTAAAAAGTACCCAAAGATTCAACATTTTTTTTATGTTTGCACTCATTTATGTCTATAGCGTAAATAATATTGAACTATTAAAGTATATAGCCGAATATATTTTGAAAAACACGTTGTCGTTAAATGCCTTTAACCCATTTACGAGTGAAAAGCTTGACATAATCTGATAAATTATCATAATCACATGGATTTTTTAAAGGCTAAGTTTACCATGCTTTGTGAGTTTCTTTTATTTTTTATCTTTTCACTTGATATGTAGTTTACTAGATACTGATCAAGTGTTGAGCCAAATTTACATAATGAGTTGTAGACGATGACCAATGTCTAGAAACTATGTAAAGGGTGTATTGACAAATAGGCAAATCTAGTTTTAGAGAAAGCAAACTCTGTTTTTATCTTATAAATTGTTTGCCAAAACTATATACATTATAGTTGTATATTGACGTCATAGCATCATACCTTTTAAGAATTAATTCAACCAAAACCAAAACTCTAGCTATATTGGTCATGCATTTTGGCATTGGAAAACATAAAATCAGAATTCGGGCGGTTCTTCGGACCGAACCCAATCTACCCTATCCTCACGTCTCAATTATAACAAAAATCAGTCATAATATGCTCAGTAGCGAATCAAAAACACACTCAATAACAAACCATAGTCTAAACAAAACAATAAAATTAAAACCACAACTAAAAAATGCAATAAAACTATACAGATCAAACAAAAAACCCTATTCAAAATTTGAGATATCCTATCCAAACACACTATAACATCAGGATTCAAATACCTCTTCCTCTTCTTGGTCCATCATTTTCTGGTCGTCATCTTCCTCCTGGTCCACCATTTTCTGGTCGTCTTGGTCCATCATTTTATGTTGCAAAGATAATACCCTAGGTTTGTTCAGTACTCACTAAGAGCAATCGGTATGGCTCTCTTCGTCCTTCGCCGTGGTTCGCCGTCACACCGGCTGTGCCCGCCGTGGTTCGCCGAGGAGCTCAAAATCGTACAGACAACGAAGGAGAAATTGTACGGAGATGACAGTTGAACGTTGGATAAACGTTTAGAGCATGGGGTGCAGCTCGCCATGGGGTTCGAACAACCAAGAAAAAAAGAAAACGAGGTGTTTTTTGTGAGGTTCGAACAACCAAGAAAAGAAAATGAAAGATCTATCAAAGTTTGGTTGTGGATATTTGCTGGTGACTGCAAAGGGTGTGGAAAGCGTATTGTTTAGCAAGAGGAGCTCTAGGGTTGTGGTAAGAGTCTTATATAGCTATTAATTAGGGTAGTATTGTTTGGACTACGTTGTTGGGCTGCTTGTTGGGTTATTTTTGCACAACAAGGGACGATTTCTTTATCTCTTTAATTTGCTGGGAAGTTTAAAGTGGTGTGATGGTTTATCAAAGGAATGAAATTTAGTTGAGTTTTAGTATTGCACTTAATTATTTTGGATTGAATTTTATTGTTTTTGAATGAATTTTATGTTATTTGAAAAATTGTTGTATCGTTATTTTTAATTTTCGTATCGCTTTTTTTTATTTTTTTTTTTTCGTATCGTAACTTTATTATTAGTATGTGTTTAAATTTGTTGTAATGTGTTTTTATTTGAATGAAATTAATTTAGTTTATTTGGGTATTTGAAAGAAAAAAAATAAATAGTGGTGGGGCCCAAATGAGTAAGTTGTGGTATGTTATGATAAGAGCATCCGGTATGGGAGTCGCCGTGGGCCGCCGTGCAGACGTGGCGAGCTCGCCATGGGCCGTCGTGACACCGGCACCCTTCGCCGTCCTTCGCCGTCCAAGGGAAAATCGTGCAGACGACGAGCCAATGTAACTGACAAGTGGGGCAGGTTTTTTTCTTCTTTTCTTTTTCGATCTATAAAAATCAATTGGTATTTTGTGTGTTTAGTGTTTGGGATCGATTGGTATTTTGGTTTTTTCTAATCAAGGTATTGAAGAAGATGAACAATAAGGTTTTGATCTATAAAGTTTTTTGTCTTTTGGTTTTTTCTGTTTTTTTTGTTTTTTTCTGTTTTTTGTTTTTTTGTTTTATTATTTTTTTTGTTTTTTGTTTGTTTTTTTTTTTTTTGTGTTTTTTGTTTTTTTTTTATGTTTTTGTTTTTTCCCAATACATGAAGAAGATGATCAATTTGTATTTTTGTTGTGTTTTGTATGTATTAATTTGTAATTTTAATTGAATAAAATGAATTTAATTTAGTTGGATATTTGAATAAAAGAAATAAAAATAGACAGTGGTTGGCCCAAATGAGTATGTTATGATAAGGGGGTTGTTAGTTGTGGTTTGTTGTGGTGACGTGGCACCCGTGGGGCCTGAATGAAGAGGCTTGATTATGCCATGATACCTAGTCCTCTAAGGGGGGGGGGTGGTTTGTTGTGGTGATGTGACACCCGTGAGGCCCGAATGAAGAGATGAAGGTATGCCATGATACCTATTGATCTAATCTATATAGACTAGAAAGTGGGCTGTCTAGAAAAAAAAATTGGGCTGGGAAATGTAGCCCAGTTTGCCAAATTTGTGAACTATCTATACTGTGGGCCTTGTTGGGTCTTTATGGAGAACAAAAACATACAATATCTTTTTTTAAACATATATATTAACGAGTAGTAGGCCCCTGCCGCAACGCCGCGTTGCGGCGGGGGTGTTTGCTAAACGAATGACCCACTTTGCACGCGTGTTTGTACGCCGAAGGAGTTACCACTTTCCCATAATCGTAGCTTTCTGGTCCCCACAAAATGTTGTGTGTGTTTATGTACAAAATTTCAAACAAATACAACAAAAGAGAGGTTGTGTTGACTATGTTCTGACACAAACCATATGAATTACATGCCACTTGTACCCTTGGGGTGGATTTTAGAAAGTCGCTTATCTACCGCTTAAAAGTCGCTTAAGAGACGTTGTTCCCGCTTAATTTCTTTAACCCACCTTTTTTCCCCGACAAACAATGAAAGTCATCATTACATGCCACTTGCACCCTACAGTTGGAAATTAGAATGCCGCTTATCTACCCAGTTAAAAGTCGCATAATAGACTTTTTTCGTTCCTTAGATAAACTGTTGGGTGTTTCAGCTATTTTCTAGCTTATATAACTAGATAGAAAAAAGTTGCTTTCATAATAGACTTTTTTTGTTCCTAAGATATAAAAAAGTTGTTTTCCATAAGTTTTCATAATTTTTCGTATTAACTTACTATTTTTAATATTATTTTTAGGATAAAAGTGTTTTTTATTAATTAAAAATAAAATAAAAAGCATAAAAATATAATTTTTTTTTTCAAAAAATTATTTAGCACTTTTAGCAATCGAATTTAAACATATAGGGCTATTTTTTTATTTATAGGTTTTCTTGTGCGTATTTGTGATTTACTTTCTTATTTTATATGTTTATTATTTGCATTAAACCCAAGTGAACGCCAATGTGGTCTTGCGTTAAAGCCAAAAACAACCACCCACGTTATAAGTTGGCCAAATAAAGTCGCTCAAAAAGTACTTGTTGCGGTAATAATGAACTGGCTGATTTGTAGTTATTCCATGTTTTAGTAATGAAATATCTGATTAGGCTCTTCATGGTATTTCTTGTACGTGTTAAACTTTGTTAGATAACATTTTCAATTTCAAACTTGATAAATCCTTTCTTTTAGTAGATTTTGATAGACTAGATGCGCACAAACAAATGACAAACATACTACATGCGCAACAATATATTATTAAGTACAAGACCCTATTAAAGTAACAAAACAAAAAGCACACAAAATTTTGGTGGTTGGGTAACAAGTCACTTAAAAAAAATTCGGTTGAATCTAACCACTAGTCTGGTTGACATTGTTTACCCTGACAAGCAATGCAGTCATCATTACATGCCACTTGCACCCTAGAGTTGGATTTTAGAAAGTCGCTTATCTACACACCTAAAAGTCGCTTAAGGGACTTTTTCGCTCCTTAGCATAACTGTTGGGTGTTTCAACTATTTTATAGCTTATTTAACTAGAAATACAAAAGTTGCTTTCATTAAGGAACTTGAATAAGCGTACATCAATAAGCAAAAAGCTCTGAAAACGCATACTGTTAGCTTTTGCAAATTAACCTATGACAACAATTAACCCTAAAATACGATAAAGTGTAACATAACTATTACAAGCACTACGTAGACACATTGTTACCATAGGAAAGTTAAAGAAACAAAGTTCAAATACAGGTGCTATCATTTGTACCACCGACAACCGAGTTTCCATCACCCACATGCTGAACATCATCATGAACGGATCCAAAATCATTCAAAAGTTTCCTACCTTTTGAACTGATATCTTGAAAACGACTTTCCTTTGGCACTTTTTGTATAATTGTAGATCGTCCAACTGTGTCATCATCATCAAGGTCGTTTAAAACCCTCTTACCCTTAAAAGGAGTAGACCCTACAACTGTAGGATCATCGTCAAAGTCATTAACAAGAGACTTTACAAAAGTTGGAGACCTACAGCCACAATCACAACCCTTTGGCATGTACGGGCTATTAACAGACCTTAAAAAAGCCGGACAATCACAGAAGTCATCATTATATGCCATCTCTCCTCTCCCTCTAAAAAGACTTGCTTCGACAAAAAGCTTAACATAAGGTGTCCTAAGGATACCTGGCGAATTTTGTTCTGCTTGTTCCCAGCCTATTTTTTCTTCCAACGGCATGTTTTCATAATATTTCTTTCTTTTTTCATGCATTCTGACTTTAGATGTAACCTCATCGTCAGAGTCATCAAAGGCCAAGTTCTTATGATAGTGGGTAACTAAATGTGCTTGCGGAATTGCACTAACAAATACCTCAATGACCCCATTAATCTCAGCAAATTCATACATTTTCTTGACATCATTATCAGTTTCGACAATGGTCAAACCTTCTTCCAAGCTGCACCCAGGTTCACAATAAAACCACGCCCATATATCCTCTTTTATGTTTTTCAACAAAAGGTCACACATTTCAGAATAACATAACCTACTAGACCTACACAACTTCAAGTCTATAAGTTCTCCACTACCATACCTTAAGGGAAGATACATAAAAACACTACCATAATGTACCTCAAACACAAGCTCACCAGGGTTATTAGAGTTCCTGTGTAACAATGGAAAGAATTAAAACAAACATATATTGTTACATCATGAAGCGAAAAGTGTACTGCTTTTAGGGGGTCATTTAAGCCCTAAATCGTATTTATTTGATCAAATATTGCCTTAAATCGTTCCTTTTGTCATTTTAGGTACTTTGGAGAAGAAATCTGGAAAAGAAAGCATTTTGGACGTTTTTGGAGCATAAAAGTGAAGAAAACGACAAAGTCTCAAAATCTGCTGGAAAAGTAACTGTGACGGCGTCAAGCCCTAGTGTGACGCCGTCAACCCTTGATAAGCCAGAGAGGATTTTGGAAGATTAAAGGGGGACGGCGTCAAGAAGGTCGTCAACCCTTGACGCGCCAGAGAGGATTTTGGAGGATTAAAAGGGGACGGCGTCAAGAAGGCCATCAAGAAACCCTAACCGCGGCGAGGTGACGGCGTCAAGCTCTATAACGTGACGCCGTCAGATCTGTTTTCCTATATATATTTTCATAATTTTTAGTCATTAGTGTGCAACTTTGTGAGGAGAAACCCTAAGACGATTTTTCTGCCATTTTTAAGGGTTTTATACCCTTGGATCTCCCATGTTCAATTGAAGATAAGTAATCAATTAATTATTCAATATGTCTATGTGTTGTTTGATTATATCTTGTTCTTGTCTTTTATTTAACATGCTAGGCTAGATTTATCTTGTGTTTGCTTAGATCTAATGAAACCTAACTATTGATTATTGGTTGTTGGTGTGTTATTAATTGTATTGAATGATTGTTTATCGATGTTAGGCTTAAGAAAACTGGCTAACCTCCTATACGGTAACTTGCTTGAACGTCTTAAGAAACATGAACCAATGCGTACTAAGGTTATTATGGTTGTATTTAATGCATGAGCGAATTCTAATGATCCCATGTTAGGAGCTTCTTAGCCGGCTCGACATAGGAGTGAAGTAGGAGCTTGTAGAGTTGGGGAAGTACGTACGCCACCCCACGATTGGTATTAAGGAATACACCCGTCATCCACGCAATTAATACACACTAATCAACCGGTAAAAGATAGTTAGGGAGTAAGGAAATCTAAGTAAACACATTTCTCTCCATATAAGTTCCACAACCTTTTTATTTTCAGTTATTTTATTTTATCTGCAATTGTAGTTATTTGGGTTAGTTGACTAGCAACTAATTCCGCCCACTCCTTCAAACCCGAGATTTTACTTGCTTTTATAAAAATATAAAAAAATACAAAAAGAATCTTCCCTCACCCTTAGACCTATTAGAGTAGTTTTTCAATCCTAACGACACTATTCCCCTAGAGAACGATCAATCCCCCGGTACTTGCCACTACACTATACTACATCGGTCAGGTACACTGCCTGGTGGGGATTGCAAGCCTCTTGAGATCCCTCGAGAGGTAAAACCTGTTGTAAGGTCGCAAAACCACGCATCAAGTTTTTGGCGCCGCTGCCGGGGAATAGTTATTGTTTAGGTTGAATTTTTATTTTATTAGGTCTACTCACTAGATTCCTTTCTAGTGAGATTTTTATTTTATTTTTCTAGGTTTTCTTTAGTCTATCTTTTTTCTTCGTTTCTTTGTTCGTAACCATTACCATCCGACATCATGGAAGGTGGTAATATCCTCGATCCCAACAACCCACCACCACAACAACACCCACCTCCTAGAGCCCGTACCTTAGGAGACTACTCCCGTCCTAGCCACCATGGCTATCGAAACACCATTGAGCTCACTCAAGGAGCCAATGTCACTCCCTTGCGATCCGACACCATCCGGTTGGTGCAAAGCAGATGCGCATTCCATGGACTTCGTTCCGAAGATCCTAATCAACATCTCAAGGACTTTCTCAAAATCGTTGATTCTATAGACCTTGATGTTGCCACTCGAGAGACGACCCGACTGCGTCTCTTTCAATTCTCTCTGCGGGACCAAGCTAGTCAATGGCTAGAGCGTTTACCCGCAGGATCCATCACCTCTTGGGATGATCTCACCACTCGTTTCCTTGCTCAGTTTTTCCCACCAGGAAGAACTACCAAGCTAAGGAATGATATCTTGATGTTCCAACAACGTCAAGGCGAAACCCTCTACGAGGCATGGACTCGATTCAAGGACTTACTCCAAAAAGTCCCTCACCATGGCATAGAACTTTGGCTCCAAGTCCAAATCTTCTATGACCACATCAATCTCTCCACGAGGCAAACCATTGACCAATCGGCCGGTGGTAAGCTACGTGACCTAAGTGCGGAACAATCATGGGCTCTCCTGGAAGATCTTGCTCTTTATGACAACGAAAGTTGGAATGATCCCCGTGATTTGAATAAAATGGTCAAGGCAATATCTTTGCCTTCGAACAATTCAAGCACTTCCGACCGTAGGATCATAGAACTTGAAGACCAAGTCAAGTTTCTTATGAAATCCTACGAGGCTCCTAAACCTTCAAGCCAAGTGAACAAAATCACTTCTTCATGTAAATTATGTAGTGGTCCCCACGACACTCGTGATTGCATGGAACTCCCCAAACAGGCTTTCAAAGAATTCGCATCCTCGCGAATCGATAAGGCGGGAGATAAGTGGCTCACCACTAATTATGGACCCAAGAATTCCGAAGATAGGTATGAGGCATGGAAGAGTAAGCCAAATTTTAGTTGGAACCAAACTCGAAGCGTATCATTCAATGACTCTCCCCCACTCACCTGGTCTGAACATTATCCTCATCAGCATACGCATAAACAACAAAATCGCGAGGAATCACTGCAAAAATTCATTCTCTCTCAAGAAACACAGCTCTCCAAACTTGAGAATCAATTCAGACAACAGCAAGTTGATATGAACAACAAGGTTGATAACCTGTTAAAGGTTATCAATGATCGCATTGCTGGCAGGTCAACTTGTGAGTTGGCACGAGTCAATGAGATCAAATCTGTCACGGTGACTCACCAAACACCCCCTCCTGTAAAAATCAAGCACCCTAGTAAACTCTTCAAACACATATCACAAAACGGAAAAGAAACTAGAGATACTCATACCCCTTCAAAACCACTCCACTTCGTGAACACCATTACAACAATACCTATTCCTAAACCCAATCTGGACCAACAATCAACCGAGAACGTGGACAATGAAATGGAGGGTGAAGTTCCCGAAAAGAACCCCGAGGCGCCCGGCGACTATCTAGACTCACCAAAGAACTCTAGTACAAGAGAGGTGAGTGATGAGGAGGGCTCGGAAGAGAAATCCGAAATGCCCCATGGGCTCCCAGGACTGCTAGATCGCCCCCTGATGGAGGAACTTGAGAGGAGCACAGCAAAGCTGCCTATGGGATTTGGAGAGAGAATAGAGGATGGCACTCCCAGGGTCTTTAAGATATCTTGCACCACTAGGAAAAAGTTTATAAAAGATGCCTACATAAACCCCAACTCTCCTATGAATGCAATATCCCTTTCTCTATATAACGAAGCCTTCACCAAACAGGTCAAATATGAAGGGTTTAATATCATCGGGGTAATAGAAAGGGTACCAATTGTGATAGAAAAGTTCCTCTTTCATATCGAGCTAACTGTATTTAATAACATGAACTCAATCATCAGCCCATCCTTAACTAGCCTTGTTCTAGGCAAACCATTCATAAAAGCAACGGGAGTGATACTCGATGAGGATGATAGTAGTGCATTATTTACCGCAAGGTTGTCAGGATCGCGATCCTGCTGGTAGGATCGTACGATCCTACGATCCTACACACACAAAAAGAGCAGGATCGTTACGGGATCGTAACTCAGGTAGGATCGTTACAAGATCGTGAACGATCCGATCCTGTTGGTAACCCTTTTTTCAGGTAGGATCGTTATAGGATCGTGGGATCGCTCGTAGGATCGTGAACGATCCGATCCTGTTTTTTTTTTTTTTTTTTTTTTTTTTTTTTTTTTTTTTTTTTTTTTTTTTTTACTTTTTTTTTACTTTTTTTGAGAGGAAGGTTTTTAAAAATGGTTTGTATACATATGTAAAGGAAAATCCGAAAACGATCCTAGGTAGGATCCGATCCTACGATCCGATCTTGCAAAGCCGAAAACGATCCTAGGTAGGATCCCGATCCTGACAACCTTGATTTACCGATGGTGTCAGGAAAGTGATTTTTCGGGATGGCAGTAAAGAAGTGTATGAGTATCAACCATCAGCAATTTGCAACACATGGGGGCTACACGGTAGAAGGCCTGGCCGAATTAAGCGACGTGATCCGAATAATCTCAAAATACCTTGCATGATTGGTCACAAGCATTTTTATAATGTTTACATTGACACATGTTTACCCAAAAATGTGATGTCCTTGTTTCATTATAACAACATTTGCAGATGGGGGATGATTCATAAAGGGAAGGATGACATCGGCATAGATGATGATGTACAGGTGTTTGTAGGAAATATGACATTCACTATGAGCTTCGTAATCTTCAATAATATCGAAAAGTACATCGATCCCAGGTTATCACAAGTTGTTTTTGGGGCACCTTTTTGCAAGGCCACAAGCTTGGTTGTGGACGAGCTCAATGGGATCATGACTTTCACCGATGGGATTAGGGAAATCTTATACCAAACGCCTTATAAGATGAGAGAATTCAAGGAGATTGATTATGGAGGGCTCGATGGGTTAAGTTCCCAACTCGTGTTATGTGATGATGATGTGAGAAGAGGATGTAAGGACACTTTTGACCTGTCGAGTGGATTCTTTAAGCATGTTAAGGAGCTTAGTTCTAAATACCAAAACAATCCTTTTGATCTCGAGGACCCGAAATACTTTTACTATGAAAGTGATTCTGATAGAGAATCAAAGGGGAACCTAGAAACCGTGACCAATGATGGAGTCACGTAATGTACGGTGACTTTGAGTCTAGCTACAAGACTCGTTAATAAAGAAAAGCGCTTCTTGGGAGGCAACCCAAGCTTTATTTGCTTTGTGTGTTTATTTATTTGTTTGTTTGATTTTATTTGCTTCCGTACGTATGTTTAATTTTTATTATTATTGATTCATGTTCGAAACTAAAATTGTGAAAATGCTTTATCTTGTTTTTAACTTCGTCTTAACTACATATAAAGGTATTTTGCAAAAGATAAGTGTAAGGGAAATCCAAATCGGTTTATTAGAACAAATGAACATGAATCATAACAATATTAAATTAACATACATATTAGTAATTGTTTGAGTCAAATGCTTGTATCGAGTCATAATGATGTTTTGCAGGAATTCCAGGAAGTAAGGTATAGGTTTTTCCAGAAATTTTCCGGAAACTTAACATGAGAATTCTGTCAGATCATTTCTGACGGCGTCAGGCCTTACAACCTGACGGCGTCAGGTTTTAATTTTCTGAAATTTTTAAAAGTTTTTGTTTTTCTACCGGAATCATAAAATGCTTTATTAAATCTCTAACTTATAAACTCCAGGAATCTGCAAAATAATCATTCCACAAGCATTATATCCTTATACAGATTTATCCCGCCGATGTTATGCAGGTTTTCGTGTTTGTTTTCTCAGGTTTAACAGGTTATTTTGGACAAGGAGATGTATGTGGAATCTAGCTTTTGGCGCTGCTTTAATCTTGAAGCTTCAACATTACCTTGGAAGAAGATCTAACCATGTTACCCCTTTATCCACCGAGCGAATCAGGGGAGTATTTGATTTCATTCTTTTACCTTATTTACTTTTACATCTTGTTATTTGAACATTGGGGACAATGTTCATCTTAAGTGTAAGGGGGGGTAAAGTACGATACCTTAGAGAATGCTATTACGCTTGATTTTTCGTTTGTTTAATGGTAGATGTGTAATAAAACTGAGAGAAATACTTGTTAAGGCAATTTTAGTGCCAAATTTAAATTTTTTTACAACATATAGGAGTTAAACTTTGGTCTTAATGAGCGTCTCATGGATAGGAGTTATATGACTAGCACAAAACCGTACCACTAAAAAAAATTTCCACCCCCAAATATGTGAGGTTCGCCCCTAGAATTGGTAGGAAAAGCATTTATGCTATGATGTGTGTACCGGTAGCACTTAGATTCTAGAACTTGCGTTAGGACCATTCCGAGGCCACAAGTGAGACTACATTCGTGTAGTTAGATTTACTACATGATAAGAGGCATTAGGATTAACCCATTGTTTTACACCTGTGTTTTTGTTATAATTACATTGGCTACATTGGTCAAGTAATTCTCCCACACCCTTTCCGTTGTACTCATTTTTAGTACACGATACCCTTAGTACACCCCTCAGAGCCTATCTTTTCGTTTCTAACTTTAAGCATTTTACTTGAAGGAAGAATTTGTTTACACCCCACTTAAATGTACACCCAAATCGCCTTAGCCTACCTTGTATGCACTCATTTTTAGTGCATTATTGTGACAACATTTGTTTAAACCCCAAGTTAATTATCTAATTGATTACATGGTTGCTAAGTCGAGTCATATCCTTGTACATATTGTTTTGGGATGATTGGGACTCATGGGTAAAGTACTAGTGTAATGGAGTAATGGGGAAGAACAACATTATTACCCCCATATGTGCTAAATATTTTAAAAGTACTCCAAGTGTTTTGGTTATCTTAATTCGAGTCATTAGAATAGTTAATGGTAAAGTTATGTAAAAGTTCAAGTGTAAGGGGGATACAACCCCCTGCGATGTACTATTTTGGATAGTAGGGCAAGAGTGTATGCACACACAAAAAAAAAAAAAAAAAAAAAAAAAAAAAAAGTAGAAAAAACATACGGACTACCATCCCGTTTCATTTTATGTTTATTTTATCTTTTTGTTATTTTCTTTCATTAGCTTAAGTTGAGTCTAGTCTTGGCTTAGCAACGCCATATTGTACATGTAATTAATCAAGATCTTTAACTCGCCACCAGTAAAATATCCTTTATCCAACAAAACCGTGTTTATCATATCCCTACACCTAACGTTATAACCCGTTTAAAAGCCCTATTTGATAGTTTATTCTTAGGTGCTTACGCCTAGTGGAGGAGGTTTTTAATCCTTTTCCAAGCCTATGGTAATCTATTTGCTATGACAGGTAGTGAGAGATATTATTCATTTTCATTTATGAGATATACTTTTATGACACCTGAGAGATGTGAGTATCTAAACACTACTTGTGAGGTGCTAGTCTGTAATCTCCGTGCTTATTATGATTAAAGTGGAACGACTATTTGTTGTAATTACTTTTATATTAGCGTTAAATGACCCCTAACTTGTATTTTGATTAGAATAAAAGCGCATTTGCTTGAGGACAAGCAAATCTCAAGTGTAAGGGTATTTGATGAAGCGAAAAGTGTACCGCTTTTAGGGGGTCATTTAAGCCCTAAATCGTATTTATTTGATCAAATATTGCCTTAAATCGTTCCTTTTGTCATTTTAGGTACTTTGGAGAAGAAATCTGGAAAAGGAAGCATTTTAGACGTTTTTGGAGCATAAAAGTGAAGAAAACGACAAAGTCTCAAAATCTGCTGGAAAAGTACCTGTGACGGCGTCAAGCCCTAGTGTGACGCCATCAACCCTTGATAAGCCAGAGAGGATTTTGGAAGATTAAAGGGGGACGGCGTCAAGAAGGTCGTCAACCCTTGACGCGCCAGAGAGGATTTTGGAGGATTAAAAGGGGACGGCGTCAAGAAGGCCATCAAGAAACCCAAAACGCGGCGAGGTGACGGCGTCAAGCTCTATAACGTGACGCCGTCAGATCTGTTTTCCTATATATATTTTCATAATTTTTAGTCATTAGTGTGCAACTTTGTGAGGAGAAACCCTAAGACGATTTTTCTGCTATTTTTAAGGGTTTTATACCCTTGGATCTCCCATGTTCAATTGAAGATAAGTAATCAATTAATCATTCAATATGTCTATGTGTTGTTTGATTATATCTTGTTCTTGTCTTTTATTTAACATGCTAGGCTAGATTTATCTTGTGTTTGCTTAGATCTAATGAAACCTAACTATTGATTATTGGTTGTTGGTGTGTTATTAATTGTATTGAATGATTGTTTATCGATGTTAGGCTTAAGAAAACTGGCTAACCTCCTATACGGTAACTTGCTTGAACGTCTTAAGAAACATGAACCAATGCGTACTAAGGTTATTATGGTTGTATTTAATGCATGAGCGAATTCTAATGATCCCATGTTAGGAGCTTCTTAGCCGGCTCGACATAGGAGTGAAGTAGGAGCTTGTAGAGTTGGGGAAGTACGTACGCCACCCCACGATTGGTATTAAGGAATACACCCGTCATCCACGCAATTAATACACACTAATCAACCGGTAAAAGATAGTTAGGGAGTAAGGAAATCTAAGTAAACACATTTCTCTCCATATAAGTTCCACAACCTTTTTATTTTCAGTTATTTTATTTTATCTGCAATTGTAGTTATTTGGGTTAGTTGACTAGCAACTAATTCCGCCCACTCCTTCAAACCCGAGATTTTACTTGCTTTTATAAAAATATAAAAAAATACAAAAAGAATCTTCCCTCACCCTTAGACCTATTAGAGTAGTTTTTCAATCCTAACGACACTATTCCCCTAGAGAATGATCAATCCCCCGGTACTTGCCACTACACTATACTACATCGATCAGGTACACTGCCTGGTGGGGATTGCAAGCCTCTTGAGATCCCTCGAGAGGTAAAACCTGTTGTAAGGTCGCAAAACCACGTATCATTACACAAACAACAGATCTTTAAAAAGAATAGAAAAAATAATAGAGAAACTTACACCCATTGGTGAAACCCAATAACATCACTTGTTGTTGATTCTGATTCAGTAGATGACATCCTTTTGATAAAAAGTGAAAATACAAAGAAAACAAAGTGGTTATTTCTATTTTTATGGTACCAGTTGATAGTTCCAAACATAAAATGCATGGGAAGCTGTTATGTAGTACAAATACTTACAATAGGTCTAGTTGGTGTGGGCCTAATTGCTTATCTTTTTAACTAGGTGTTTAGGAGGATATTAACACATAAAACTTTACATAATTTATGCCTGTTAATTTGTTTGAGTGTCTCTTATTTCTTTTGTGTATGCTAATTAAGACAACAATAAAAATTTACTCATAATGATTTGCAATTTACAAGAAAAACAGAAAAGTGCTTTTGTCCGAGTATATCACGAAAGACATCAAATATACTACAACATAGTCGATACATCGAACAAGAGTAGACATACAAAAGGTTGAACCCATTAAAGGGATCATATGCTCAGCAATTGTTTTGAGATACTACAACATACTTGATACATGACTAAATACAAACCCGGTGTTTAAAAAAAAACTTAGCCATTTGTTCACGGTATGCAAGTGCAGCCTGAATAGGATCCTTAACGTCCAATGACTTACCGTAAGCCAAGCGGTATAAAAAAATACAAACCCAAATACCACAATCACCAAATACCCCGGCTTGCTTAGGTACTTTCTCAGCGTGAAAAAACGTAATGCTGTAAGTTGAAGGATTTATGCCTTTCTTCTCAAATACTAGCGCTTGACTTAGGACCTCAGGTAGTTGAGACTGCGGGAAAATGTTAAAAGTGTTAAAACAATATAATGTTTCAAGCTTAATTATATGGATATATAGTCTAACCCGTAAACAATCCATCACTGCGATATAAAATTTTGGCAATTCCTCGACATAAATTTCACCGCTATTGTAAAATGTAACTACTCCTGTCTCTATCTCAAAATGTGCAAGAAACCAATGAGTTTCCGTTTCATTATTAGGCATAAAAACCTAAAAAGCAGGTGTGCGAAAAAAAAGTATTGGGTTACGTGAACCAAATAGTGGAGCCAATGAAGCAAGTAAGCGGATTATGCCACCAAGATGGAAATCAAAGGACTTACCTGCTTAACATCGTACCATGGAATAGAGTACCTTTCCCCATTAGCATACCACAAAGGCAACGAGTTTTGAAGTAGAAGCTAGAACAAAGTAGCCACTAACCATCGCCCAATCAGTCGTATCGGGTCTCACATGCCACATGTAATTAACCCACAACTCTATGTGCTGTAAATTTTGAATCATAAACGACCTCACAAAGTTAAAATAAATTAATTCAATAGTATAGGGTGAATTACAGTTATATAAGTACTTGCCTCATCCATTAGCCAACCTTGCCTAGTCGGGTCTAAGCAAACTAAAGTTTCCCAGAACCTTCTATCCACATTCACATCTTTACACCATGGGAATTTACAATTAAGCGGACCAATTTGACCAAGATATCGGTCAAATTCATCTGTCAAATGAACCTTGTTCGCAGCGTTGTTCCAGCGTTTCAGATCCTAGTATATGACACAATTACGCTTATGAGCATAAATGAAAAATATGATATATTTTAAACAATCAAAGAAGTAGTTTTCATACCTCAACCCATGGCTTAACATTCTGAAGCTGTTCCGTCATATCTAGATTCTGTAAGCCAAAGCATTGTGCTTTCTTTTCCGCATATGCGTTACTCCAATAATACGCATTAGCTTCACCAGAACTTTCACTCCTCTTTGTATGGGCTATGCGCGCCATAGCATTTTTCCAGTGATTAGAATTCTTAAGCGCCTCTTCCATTTTCTTGACTTCCCTTTCATCAAGCAATTTCTTTTTCTCTTCCATCCTTATCATCTTATCCTCTTCCATCCTCAACCTCTTATCCTCTTGCCTTAAATTCTGCTCTTTTAACCGCACCTTTTCTAATTCTTCACGTCGCAATCTTAATTCTTCTTGAATAATAAATTCCTGTCAAATTAACTTAGTTTAAAGTTGATATAACATTTTACGGTACGGTAAGAGTTTACATGTACATTAAATCTGTAATTTACCTTTGCAACATCGTCATCGTCATCCACATCTACATGTTGTGAGCCACTGGTATCCATACTTGAATGGAACAACTCAAGAAAATCATGATTAAGCTCGTCACAATACTCTGCACTGAGATTCCGAAGATCATCATCAAACACCAATTTCTCCTGCGAATGAACAATAGTGGTTAAAAAACAAAATCAATAAGAAAAAAGGCATGTCAATGTAAGTAAACAAGTCAACCGGATATATTACCCCATTTCTTTCTCGAGCAAGAACCTAAATAATTCCCTCGAGTTTGAACAAACGGGCATTCAACTCTGTAATAACAGCATCCTGAATTATGCTGGTCTCTATTATACTGCTCTCACTTTTGCGTATAATAGGTAAATGTTTACGTTCTATCTTGCCACGTTTGCGTGCTGCGGCCAACTTCTTGAAATACTCATCAGCGAGATGTGTGGTTTTCACTGGGGGAGTTCTAGGTATGTAATGATGGAAACAATCCATAAAGTGTATATACCAATCATATTTTCTCTCAGCTAATGTCGGTCTAAGATCTTGAACAACATTCGCCTCCTTACAAAAAAAAAATAAAAAAAAAAAACAAAAAAAACAAAAAAAAACTTATAATCTGATCTTTTAAATGTTGTGTTCTTTGGCCACGAGTAAAAACATAAAATTTATAATAACAGCAAGCATTAATACGACAAATTTGATGAAGAGTTTTACCTTTCCAAAAAGATACTTATAATCTGATCTTTTAAATGTTGCGTTCTTTGACCACGATACTCCTCTTGGTATCATTTATGGCACTTTATTCCACCAAATAATGCTTCTTTCAAAAGATTCCATTATCCATATCTATAAAATGTGAACGAATTCTTCAAATTCAGTGAAAGAAACATAACATAAGTAGCATACACTGTCTATAATTAAAATATATATATATATATATATATATATATATATATATATATATATATATATATATATACTAACCTTGAAAGCCCAAACAAAGCCTGAAAGCGTATATGTTGGATCAAACTTGCGGTCTTTGTTAATACCTTCAAGGAATTTATACTTGTGTTTATCCGCCACGTCCAAAATTTGATCATACAAATGTCTCCAAATATGCTCCCCCCATGGAAAAGCATCCTAGTCATCAAGGTTTTCAATCAATCGGAAAAGTGTATCATCAACTTCTTCAACCAATAATCTGCCCATAAAGATAACCTCCAATGCTAACAATAGACAAAGACGTACTGCATCTTCGTCGAATATAATACCAAATGCCTGCTCATCTTCAATTAGACCTAGAATATCTAAATTGGTTACTTTCTTACCTACATGGAGTGGAAAAACCCTGTTCCTAAAATTGAGGTGTCCCGACTTATATGAGCTAAAACTTACTTTTCCAAAACGAAAACCAGTGATAAGACAAAATTCAGGTCGGCCGAAATGTAGAGGACGTTCTTCAACATAATATACAATGGGCATATCATAATGATCATTACTCGGACAATAATGTTTCTGTAAGATATAATCTATCATATGTGGTTCGTGGTCAAAATAAGAAAGGTCCAACCATTTACCAAAACAAGTAGCCCGAAACAACTTCCTTCGTTTCTGATCCAATTTGGATTTCATTAAAGAAAAGTAATTTGGTTTACTTCTGATGATGGCTTTGGCTTCATATTCCTACAAGAACAAAAACAAAAGCTACTCTAAAAGCTATTATAGTGAAATAGGTTGTGCTATAAATGCTCATATTCTGGTGACAAAGCACTCCAATAGACATAAATACTAATATTTTTACCCTTTTTTTACACTTTAAACCGTGCTATATGGAAACAAGGTGTGCTGTAAATGAATAACAACCATCTATTCAAACAGGTTGTGTTATAAATGCTCATATTTTTATCTTTTTTTGACAGTTTAAGGTAACATTCATATCATTAAACAGTGCTATATTGCAAAGTACTCCAATAGACATAAATGATCATAATTTTTGGGCCAGACAAAGAGACATCATACTTGAAAAAATAACCAAATATAGTTGATGTAAAATACAGTAATAAAGAACAAGAAACAACACATACATCAAGTAACTCGATTGCAAAACGCATGATTATTGGAATAAAAATAAAAGTATAAGAGTTAAAATAAGAGTATACATACCCTAATACGAAACATTATTAAAGTTAGGAGCTCGAGTATAGAAGAATCCGAGAAGATGTGTGTAATGTTTGCGATACTTTAATTTTGATTTTAATTTTGGGTTTGATTTACAGTAGGTGTAAAGGTAAGTAAAGAGGTTGTGCCACTGAGTATATGTGTTTTGGTGGAATTTGAGTGTGTGTGGGTTAATGGGAGGGTGTTTTAAAAAAATGTCGCTTAAAGAAAATATAGTCGCTTAAATTGTTTATTAAGTCGCTAAAATGTTTGAAATAAAAAACAAACAACAATCTTTCCTTGCCACTACATCAAGAACGATCTAAAACAAAACCCTCTCATAATTAGAGTTCTTTTTCCTCAAAAACAGTTTTCTAATCATAAATGTAAGTACTGTAATTATATTATCTCCTTTTAATCTTTTTGATTCTAAATTAATCTTAGGGATAGATTATCAAAAACTAATTCAAATGGGTATAACCAATAAATTCAAATGATTTCTAACTAAAAGGAGTTCATTAGTCTAAGTTAATCAAACGATTGTTTTGACATAATTGTTAATAAAATAAAGGGGCCCTAAAATAAAACCTTCCTCATAATAACCCATTTGATTAGGAGTTGATAAAGTTAATCAAACAACTAACACTACTCTTCTACAAAAAATCATTTTGTTTAATCTTGTATAGGTTTCAATAATGCCACATACATATGAATTTGATCATCATCTAACCAATCTCTACATTTCGAATATTTTAACTGAACCTTACACACCCCTAAATGTTATTTCTAGCTTCCAAAATGTTGAGTCACGATACATTCACGAAGGAAGGTTTGTCAACCCCAACTCAACCCTTTATGAAGAAGTTAGGAGATCCTTTCGAGCCATAGGTTTTGAATCACTTCTCACCATTTACGACCTAATTTATCCACGTTTTGTACTAGAATTCGTCCGTGATATTAGTATCTCACGTACCGAGGATCAATCCCCTTCCCTTTGGTTTTGCATACAAAACTATAAATTTCTCTTTCCCCTAGAACAATTTGCTCAAATCCTTAGAATTCAAAATCATGGCCAATATGCCTATACCGACAAATTTGCACTCGATTCTCTTAAACAAGAAGAACATGGTCAATATTGTTGATGCAAATAATGTTCTAAAAACGTTATTTATATCTTTCGATTACTTCACGTTTTGAGGATGACAAAATGTGAAATCACGTTACATTAAATTTAACGTAAACAAGTTTTTTAATCGGAAGATCTCGTTTCTACGTAAATAACTCTAGAACAAACTTATAACTTGACAAATGATCAAAGAAGTGATTTTGGGTTTTAAGACTTCAAATTTTTAATGTGACAAAACATTTTTTCAAAAATATACATTACAAATTATTTTTGAATAATTAAGAAATGTTTTAATGGAAAAATAAGTTCAAAATACATAACAGCTATTTTTCCCCCAAAATCAGCTCCAAACTTCCCCAAATAAGTTTTCACCAGAAAAGAAAAAAATTGGAGCGTCTTTGTCTGACACGGCTCCACGGTTCCACTAAATTTAGTGGAGCCGTCCCCCTATAACGGCCAGATTTTTTCTGCCTATAAATACCAGCCCACTTCACAGATTTTCTTCACCCTTTCACACACAGAAACTTCTGAGTTTAAAACTCTCACACCTTTCTTTCTTCTTGATCATTTAGTTTAGTTTTCTTTTGTTTAAGAGTGATCCAATCATCCAACTTAGAGATCCTCTTCATTCCTCTTCAATAGCAAGAGAAGAACACAAAGTATCCAAGTTGATACATGGTGTTGTCATTCCTCTTCAAGTGCAAGAGAAGAACTCAAGGTATCCAAGAGGATACAAGAGTTGCAGTAGTTGTTAGGTTTCTTGTAACATTTGTTACATCCTTGTTGTATCATAGCATACATCAAGATCATTTTTCTTTTGTGAGAGTGTGAGTGAAGATCATTGTGATCTTATAGAGATAGTGAATATCTCTTGAAGCCATTAGGCTTGTGTGATTGATCAAGAAGATCAAGGGTCAATAGGTTAGTGTTAGTCAAGTGAGTGTTGATCATTGTGATCGTGTCGAGATCTTGGAGATCTCTTGAAGCCATTGGGCTTGAGTGATTGGTCAAGTGGACAGTGGTAGATTGGTGCTAGCTAAGATTAGCACTCGACATCTAGCTTAGTGTCGGAAATAGGATAAGCGACGTGTACGGTTTTCTCCGCCTGAAGGGAGGTTGTTGACATAGTGCTTGAAACTCTCGAGTGTGGTACTCGGGGAGTGGAGTAGGGCGAAGAAGAGCTTCGTAGCCGAACCACTATAAATCCCTTTGTCTCGGTTTGATCTTTCCATCTCTACTCTTTACTTTCATTACTTATTATTAGTTAGTTTAGTGTGTAGTTCATATTGGCGTTGTTTGATTGCACATAAGATTCGAATCAAGGTTTCCAATACTAAAGTTTAAAAGAAGTTTTTATAAGAACTAAAAACCAGAAAACTATTCAACCCCCCTTCTAGTTTTCCACAATTGGTATCAGAAGCCACGTCAGTCAAGCTTTTAAAGTAAATTGTATTTTAAAACTTGAATCGATCAATGGATTCCGACAAATATCTAGAAGGGCAATCTATGCAAAGACCACCACTTTTCGAAACCGATTGTTTTATCTATTGGAAAACAAGATTCGAAACGTATGTGAAATCAAAAGACATTGATCTTTGGCATGTTATTACCGAGGGTGTCTTTCAACCGATTCAAATGAATTCGGAAACTAAAAAGGATGAAATTGTTTCTTATGATAAACAAAGCGATGAACTAAAAAGAAAAATAGCCAAAAATAATGAGGCTAAAATGATGATTTACAATGCTTTGCCTAAAAAGGAATTTGAAAGAATTTTCATGTGTAATACGACAAAAGATATTTGGAAAACTTTGTTAGTTACTCACCAAGGTAATAATCAAGTCAAAGAGAACAAGATAGATCTTCTTGTTCAACAATATGAACAATTTTTCATTTCGGAAGATGAGTCAATAGATAATGCTTTTGCTAGATTTAATACTATTATCACTAGTCTTAAAGCTCTTGATGAAGGTTACTCTAGCAAGAATTATGTTAGGAAGTTTCTTAGGGCTCTACATCCTAAATGGAGAGCAAAGGTCACCACCATAGAAGAGTCAAAGGACTTGGCGACATTGACACTCGATGAACTAATAGGAAACTTGAAAGTTCACGAGATGATAATCAAGAAGGATTCCGATATAGTCAAAGGTAAAAGCGAGAGAGTTAGATCTCTAGCATTGAAAGCCATGAAGGAGTATAGTGATGAGGAACGTTCGAGTTCCGATAGTGAAGATGAAGAATATGCGTTAGCAGTTAGGGATTTTAAAAAGTTCTTTAGGATAAGAGGTAGGTTCGTTAGGCAACCTCGTGATGAAAAGAAAACATCACAAAAGAACCAAGTTGAAAAGAAAAATACAAGTGATAGGAAATGCTTTAGATGTGGAGATCCTAATCACTTCATAGAAGAGTGTCCCAAACCACCGAAGTCCAATAACCAACGAGCTTTCATAGGAGGCTCTTGGAGTGATAGCGGTGAAGAAGAAGAGAAGAAGCCCAAGGACGAAACGTGCCTAATGGCTCAAGCTTCTCATGAGGTACGTTACGACTATCATGATTATAGTGATGGTAACTCGTCAATAGATGATATCACTGTAAATGATGAATATAATAAACTATACAAAATTAGTTCTAAAATTTTAGGTAGAAACAAATCACTAAAATTAAAATTGCATGAACTCGAAATGCAAGTCTTAGAACTAAAGGATCAAGTCAAAAGACTTGAGAAAAATAAAGAAGTAGACGCAGGATGCAAGTCATGCGTAAGTCTTCGAGTAGAAAACCGAAAAAACTCAAAGAAAATGCATTTAGGATCATTAGGTTTGAAAAAGAAACAGATAATGCTTCGACAACTAAAATGAAACAAGTAGAATCTGTCAAACCAACAAGTTCTGTCAAAACAGCAGACGGCACCACTAAAGGTACGGACGGTACCATTAAAGTTAATGGTACCGTGGTACCGTCTGATACTGGAGACAGAACAGAGTCGAATTTGAAAACTCATTCAAGTCCTAAACCAAGTCACATAGTTGTAAACGGTACCAAAATACCCATTGCTAGCATAGAGGAAGCCAAAAGATTTTACAAACCTTTGTCAAACCCCGGGCTTGGTTTTGTAAAACCCAACACTAGGTCTAAGACTCCTCCACCTAGAAAAACAAATGTTCCTAAACCTCGGTCAAGAACTCCTCTACCGAGAGGTAACTCTAAAAGACAAAGTTATTCAAGTAAGTATCCCGTAACTTGGAATAACCGTCAACTACAGAGTTACTTACCATGGGAAATTTGTCCTCCGTTCCTACATCCTAACCAAATGCAACTAATGCATGGGATGTTTAATGCTAACAACTTTGGACCCATGAGATATTGGGGACCAAATGTTTGAATGTTTGTCTTATTCAATAGATATGCTTGGGAATCGACTTGGAGCCTGATGAATGGGTCAAGGATAGTGGATGCACTAATCATATGACGGGTAACCGAAGTCTTTTCTCATCATACAAAGCATACAACGGAGGTAATGTCACTTTTGGTAGCAAACTTAGGGGCAATATTATAGGCAAAGGTACGATCACTCAAAACTCCCTCACTATTAGAAATGTTGAGCATGTAGATAACTTAGGATTTAACTTGCTTAGCATTAGTCAAATGGTAGATAATAAGTGTAAAGTTATATTCTCCGAAGAGGGTAGTGAGATCATTAAGGATGGTAAAACCATAGGCAAAGGAGTTAGGAGAAATGGCTTATTTGTTACTCCCTCCGTCCCTAAATAAATGTCCACTATTGACTTTTAAAGTCTTCTTTTTAAAACTTTGACCTTAAATTATTTCAATTGTGTTATTTAATAATAGATTAAAATTATACTAATTAAAATACATTTAAAACCCAATCTATTCATATATTTTGCATCAATTATTAAATAACAAAAATAAAATAATTTAAGGTCAAAGTTAAGAAATGAAGACTTAAAAAGTCAATAGTGGACACTTATTTAGGGACGGAGGGAGTATGAAATAGGAAATAAGCCTCAGGATAGGATATGCTTAGCAACCATAGATGACAATTCCACTCTATGGCATAGGAGATTAGGTCACGCCAATATGCGATTGATACAATCATTGGCCTCTAAGGAACTAGTTAGAAACCTACCTAATATTAAGTTTGATCAACACTTTTGTGACGCTTGTAAAGTTGGAAAACAAGCTCATTCTAGTCATAAAGCTAAGAATACGGTCTCAACCTCTAGATGCCTAGAACTCCTTCATATGGACTTATTTGGTCCATCCGCCGTACGGAGCTACGGAGGAAATCACTACACCTTAGTGATAGTTGATGACTACTATAGGTATACTTAGACTAGATTTCTTAAGAATAAGACACAAGCCTTTGAGGAATTCGAGATCTTTAGTAAGAAAGTCCAAAATCAACTAGGATGTACAATAGTTTCCATTAGGACGGATCATGGTCGGGAATTTGATAGTGAAGTGCAATTTGGAGTATATTGTGATGCTAATGGTATTACACACAATTTCTCGGCTCCACGCACTCCACAATCAAATGGGATAGTTGAGCGGAAAAATCATACTCTACAAGAGATGAGTAGAACGATGTTGAATGAACAATCAATTCCGCAAAAGTTTTAGTGTAATGCGGTGGATACCTCAACTTACATACTTAATAGGATTCTAATTAGACCTATGTTAGGAAAAACACCATATGAAAATCATGAAAGGTAGAAAACCTTCTCTTGATTATTTTAGAGTGTTTGGAAGCAAGTGCTTCATACTAAACACTAAAGACTACCTCACCAAGTTTGACCCGAAGTCTTACGAAGGTGTTTTCCTAGGATACTCCCAAAATAGTAAGGCCTATATAGTCCTAAACAAGGAAACAATGAAAGTCGAAGAGTCACTCAACGTGACATTTGATGAAAGTCCTCCGCCAACTAAGACATCACCCTTGGTGGATGATGACTTAGATGAGGATGAAGCCATTAAGGTTAATGGCAAGAAACCCTTAGAAGATGACATTGAGGATGAAATAGTTGAAGTTGACGAAGTTGTCAACATTAAGGAATCCAAGAACCATCCCATTGAAAATGTCATAGGAAACCTTAACCAAAGAACCCTTAGGTCACAAGCCCAAAACAAAAGTAATTTCTTTTGTTTCATATCAACAGTTGAACCTAAGAATGTTGGTGAAGCGATTAAGGATGAAAGTTGGGTAGTCGCCATGCAAGAGGAACTTAATCAATTCACCGAAAACCAAGTTTGGGATTTAGTACCTCCTCCTAAGAATCAAACCATCATAGGAACTAAGTGGGTGTTTAGGAATAAACTCGACGAAAATGGCGTCGTAACTAGGAATAAGGCAAGGTTGGTAGCACAAGGCTATAACCAACAAGAAGGAATAGATTACGATGAAACTTATGCACCTGTAGCTAGATTAGAATCAATTAGAATACTCCTTACCTATGCGTGTGCCTTAGATTTTAAATTGTACTAAATGGATGTGAAAAGTGCATTCCTAAATGGTTATATCAACGAGGAGGTATATGTTGCACAAACTCCGGGATTCGTTGATTTCGAGAAACCGAATCATGTCTATAAACTCAAGAAAGCACTCTATGGTCTCAAACAAGCTCCCAAAGCTTGGTATGATAGACTAAAGGCATTCTTGATCGAACATAAATAAACCATGGGAGTGATGGATAACATACTTTTCATAAAGAAACGTAATTCACATCTCATCATTGTTCAAATATATGTTGACGACATCATATTTGGCTCAACTTGTCCAGAACTGTGCGATGATTTCTCTAAGATCATGCGTGACGAGTTTGAGATGAGCATGATGGGCGAATTAAATTTCTTCCTTGGTTTACAAATTAAACAAATGAAAGATGGTATCTTCTTTAACTAATCTAAGTATAGTAATGAGATGCTTAAGAAGTTTAGTTTAGAAGAGTCTAAGCCCATGAAAACTCCCATGTCCACGGAAATAAAACTCACGAAAGATGAAGAAGGTGAGTCCGTGGATAGCACTAAGTATAGAGGTATGATAGGAAGTTTGCTATACCTCACGGCAAGTAGGCCCGATATCATGTTTAGTGTCTGCCTTTGTGCTCGCTTCCAAGAGGATCCCAAAACCTCTCACCTTGAAGCGGTTAAGCGTATCTTCCAATACATTAAAGGCACTATACACTTGGGATTATTTTATCCCAAGTGGACCGGTGTAGAAACTGTTGTCTATGCTGACTCTGATCATGCGGGAGATTATGTGGATCGAAAAAGTGCGAGCGGCGTTTATACCTTCATGGGTTGTTGCTTAACTTCTTGGTTCTCCAAGAAACAAACGGCTCTTGCTATCTCCACGACCGAAGCCGAGTACGTAAGCGCCGGAAAGGCATGTCAACAAGCACTATGGATGAAACAAGCCCTTAATGACTATGACATTCATTTAGATGACGTCCCCATTATGTGCGATAATAAAGGTGCTATTGACTTGAGCAAAAACCCCGTTCAACACTCCCGTACTAAACACATCGAAATTCGTCACCACTTCCTTCGTGATAATATTCAGAAAGTAAATATTTCTATTGAGAAAGTTCCTTCTCAAGACAATATCGCCGATATCTTAACCAAACCTCTCAAATGAGAATCCTTCAATTACCTTCGTCTAGGTCTAGGAATGATGGAACATATTCCATAAATCTCATGACTCTTTAAAGTCATCTCTTTTTGTCTAGGACTAGTTTCCTCTCGTCAAAAGAATTTATTAGGTATAAATTCTTTCCTCGTGTCAAAAAGTCTCACTAAAACAGCGAGACTTATTCGTCAAAAATCAAAATGGGACAAAATTTCATCCCATTAAATCACGGCTCCACTAAAGGTGGCACGGAACCGTTAAATTTAACGATACCGTGGAACCGTGTGTCTGAGACATTCCGTATTTCAGTTCCCTTTTTCCCACTTTACCAAATTCAAACCTTCCCGACTTCTGTAACTGCTGTCAAAACCAAACCTCACAACCCACAATTCAACTACACCCCTTCAAGATCATATTCAAGACATTGATTTTCAAGATTAACAATAACTTTCACCTTTTCAACATAAAATTGTAAGTTATCTTACTTTAATTTTCTTTGATTTTGAGTCTAGGGTTTGCTCATACATAAAAAAATTGAATTGGGGCTTTTCAATTTTTGAGTCTTTATTAGACAATATGTAATACCCAAAAATGTTAAAACATGTAAAAGACCAAAATGCCCCTACGATCTAAAACTTTGAATAATAAGTTTATAAAATACCAAACGAATTCCAAACTTCGGGAGATGATTAAGATACGAAGTAAAATAAATTCCACGACCACATTTGACATTTTGTGAAGTACCAAATTATTTATATACACAAGTGTGTACCGAAAATATATATAGAATATCAATAATATTATTAATACATTATAATTAATCCAAAATTCATTTAAATGCTAAGGAAATTATGGAAACTATGTAAATTGATTTGGGTCATGAATTATCTGTGATTTGCCAGCCCATGCCCTCCTCAATGACTCAGAATTCCCTTTTTATTGTAAAAAACTCATTCAAACCCTAATAATATTAGTACCGATTAGAACAAATCACACACAAAAACTCTTTTCGCCTCCATCCGAATTTCTGGAAGCCTAGGACCATTTTTTTGGTGTTGAGCATCATTCAAAGAAGCTAAGAAAAATAAGTTTGAGGTCGTGCTTTGCTTGGTTCGAACGTGGTGTATTTTTCCTTGTCGCTAATCACATCCGATAGGTATAATCTCCAATAATTATTTCGATCATCCTAAAATTCTTTTATCATTTTTCTTACATTCCTTATATTGGTTATGACTTGGGAAAAATATCTACAAGGTTTGTGGATCGCTCGTTGGATCGTGGTAAATTCATTGGTGTCGAAAGCTTGAACCGCATAACCTAAAATCACAAAGCTTCGTCCTTTCATTCTAAAATATTCCTGGTATTTTTCTAGCACTCTACATGTCTTATATAACGAGTACAAAATGATAGATTCGAACCATGCATCATATTATGATCGTTTGATAAATTATGTATAATGAAACCCTAAATACGTAAATACACTATATAAAATACATGCAATTTTTATGAGTCTTATTTATATTTTTCATGGGTTCTATATACATCTTATAACATCACAAAAATGGTTGTTCGAATTGTTGAAGCTTAAAATCTTTGTTTTCGAATTTAGTAGATTATCGGATTAAATGGAAAATAAAGGAAAAATATGAAAAACCTAAAAACCAATTCGAATTAGGGTTTATATAATTAGATCTGGAATTTTAATGATCTTTAATGATGGTGTAATGATTACATGATGATTTGAGTAATTAGGGTTTAGTTTTGATAATAAAAAGTGTATACCGATTGCAAAATAAATACTTAAGGGTGTGTTTTGTAATTATTCAAACTGTTGGGATATTTTTATAAGGTGGTAAAGATCTGAGGAAAAATGTATAAAATATGCTAGAGAGGTATTTTGTGTTAATTTAGTAATTAGAAGGTTTAATTGGTAAATATGTAATTATATCCATTCGATTTGTAATTAATCAAAACAAGGGGACTAAAAATGTAAATTCTGGAAAATCAAGGTGGTTTCGAATAATAAATTATAATAAGGGTGTGATGTGTAATTTTGGGGATTTATTGGCCTAATGTGTAATTATGAATAATTAAGGATTGAAATGTAAATTAAAAGGTTTAATTTGTAAACTATTTAACTTAAGGGACTTGTTGTGTAATTCCTATAAAATTAAGGGGGTGTTCGTACAACATATTAAATTAAGGGTACATTGTGTAAAATTGAAGAACTAAAGGTTTGATGTGTAATTATAAATGTCATAAGGCTAAAAGTGTAAATTATGTAAATAAAGGGGTATATATTGTAAATTGTGAAATCTAAAGGACTAATTGTGTAAATCTGGATAACTTAAGAATTAAAATGAGCTACATATGATATTTTCATTCTAAACCTTCATCTTTGGTATAATTACATTTAAAACCCTAAAATATGGAAAGCTGTCATTATAAACCCTAAACTATTGAAACTTGCTAAAACATACCCTATGTCCATAATATGTCTTATATATGACTTAACCTAATCTATAATGCCTTAATCTTTCTAAAAACGGAAACTTGCTAAATTTGGAAACCTGCTAAAAATAAAAGTTACTTAAAATGGAAAGGCAGTTAAAACCTATTGTAATTCTCTTCTACTCCTTTAGGTGTGAAGAATGAGAGGTCCTGATCCATTCCTGTATTTGCTATCTTTTGTCATTGTTTGCTTTGCAATAAGGTACAGATATTCTGCCCTTCTTGTTAAGGTGCCTTCGTTTACTTTTGATTTGATTCGCATTAGGGTTTTCCTAAGCCATTGCTATGCTCCCTACACTTTGATTTGTTCATTTGATTCATTTTGACCTTGAACCTTTGATATGAACCTTTGGCATTTGAACCTTTGATATGAACCTTTGGCATTTGAACCTTTGATTTGAACCTTTGATATTTGGACTTTGATATTGATTTGATGACTTAGACTATTTGAACCTTTGTAATGATTTGGACCTTTGACCCTTCAGTTTGATACCCGAGCCAAAATTTGTTTCCTAGCCATGAAGGTAACATGGCCATGTCATTGATGCACCAATGGCATGACTCTAGTGTGTATTTGAGTGATGTTACACACCGTCCCCATTTGCTACTACATGCGCGCTTTATTATTTATATTGGCCAGGATTATTTGTTTGGGGGGCGTATGGATGCATCCTAGATTTGATTTGTTTCGAGGGATATATCATGAATATTATTTGATTTGATTTGGTGATTGATGCTGTGTGCAATACACGTCCTTCACATATATTTGAGAGGACTCCCCTCTATGGTTACTATTTGATTTGTTTGGGCTCGTGGTGGATTTCTGACCTACACTTTCATTTCTTACCTTGTATCCTTTGCTTATACCTTATGCTATCCCAATGCACCATATTATATCATGTTCGTTTCATTTGCTTTCGTTTCCATTTGTTATATATCTGTTCACTGGGCTTTTTAAGCTCAGCCGCATTTCCTTTTCCTGCGGCAGGTATCTAAGCTAGGAGCTGGGATTTGCTATGGGAAGAGAGTAGAGCTTAGATGGAGTTTACCTTAGTTATCACCCTTATGTTTCATGACATTTGTTTAGACTTGGTTTCGTTTCATTATTGGTTTTCCTTTGAATTATTTATCATCATTTGGAACTTATGTATTTGGCTTAAGCCGTGTTGGCTTGACTTCTTTAATGCATTTGTTTAAGACTTCCGCTGTGTATTATGTATGTATGCTTTGATTTGTCACCATAATGTGATGCTTCTACCCTTGCCGGGTTGGGGTGTTACAATTATGGTATCAGAGCCCAGGCTGCGACCTGTAGTACATAAGCCATGGCCTGTGAATCATATGGACCCTAGGATTTGACCCTTAGGACTTAAGCTTTGACTGGTGAGGATTTGGGTAGACAAAAGTTTCTGTTTCGTCTTTCCTTTCGTGCCTATTCTTCCCTATATTTTTGCTAATCGTTTTAATGATCGTTCAGATGGTGAATACGCGCAATAACGAATACCGAAATGGAGAGGATGGCCCTGATTTCGAGGCCATGATATCCGCTGCGTTGGCTACTGCTCTTCCTAAGTTGGTGACCCAAATCACCAATGACATCAAAAATGGTGCGAGTTCATCAGGTGGTGGTGATGGCGGTGCTCCACCTACTGCCCCACCTACTGCTCCACCTGCTGGTATTCATGTTTGGATCGAAAGGTTCAATAAGCTCAAGCCTCTATCTTTCAGGTCTGCTGCCACTCCCACTGAGGCAGAGGACTGGATCACTCATGTTGAGAAGTTGTTTAGGGTTTTGGGTTGCGCGGATGAATTCAAGACGCGCTTGGCTACGTTTAAACTGGAGGGTGATGCACTAAGTTGGTGGACAGCGTATGTTCAGTCACAGGAAGGGGATTTCGCTGATACTTGTTCTTGGGAGGATTTTTGTGGCCTATTCTATAAGCAGTATATTCCGGTGGCTGAGCAGCAGAGGTACGAACGTGAGTATGGGACTATTCGTCAGATGGATCGAGAGTCGTCGGGGGAATTTATGCAGAGGTTCATGAGGCTGGCTAGTTTTGTTGGACCCGATGTTGCGGGTAATGCTTTTCGTCAGGCTAAACATTTTAAATGGGCATTGAAGAAGTGGGTGTTAGAGCGTATTGTGAACACCGAGTATGAGGATGTTACTGCAGTTGCGAACGATGCCCGCAACATTGAGATGTTGCATACTGATGGGGGTTCAAATAAGAGAGACAGGGATGGAAATCGGGTGAACTACAGGGGACAGGGTCATCAGGGCCAGAGTCAGGATTATAGGGGTCGTCAGGACCAGGGATATGATCAGAGGGGTCGTCAGGACCAGGGATATGATCAGAGGGGTTGTCAGGACCGGGACTCTTATCAGAGGCGTCAGGAGTTCAGGAGCCATGATCAGCGGGGTTCTGGTAGGAGTGGGAATAGCAACCCACGTCAGTTTCGTGATCAGCAGTCTCGGGGTTCTCAGCCGAGTCATCATTCGGGTTCTTCAGGGCAGAAAAAGCCTGTTGAGGCTTTACCTCCTCCTCCTCTTTGTTCCACTTGTGGAAAGCCTCATCCGGGGGTTTGTCACAAGGCTACCGGTGGTTGTTTTACGTGCGGGTCTCTTTCTCATAAGGTGAAGGACTGTCCTCGGGGGAGGCATATTACACCGGCAGACCCGGCTAGGCCAGCTCCCATTACGGGTCGGGTTTATACTACTACTCGTGATAAGGCGGCGAGCACATCAGGTACCATTACCGGTTTTCTTTACATTGGTGATCATGCTATATTTGTATTATTTGATACCGGGGCCACACATTCCATAATATCTACTTCATTTGCTAAGAAACTTAATGAAACCCCAACACCATTAATTAATCTTATATCCATCTCTACACCCATGAAAACCCAAGTAATCATTGATCATGAATTTGTGAATTGTCCCATACGTTTTGATGATTGTGTTCGTCCCGCAAATTTGCTTCCCATTGATATGATTGATTTTGACGTGATCTTGGGCATGGATTGGTTGGCTACTCATAAGGCTACCATCGACTGTCATGCCAAGAATGTGATCTTTGGCAATATTCATCATCATGACTTTGTTTATCATGGTTCGCAACCTCTTAAGTCAGTTAAGATCATCTCAGCCATGAAGGGCAGAACTTTGATTTCGCATGGTAGCCTTGGTTTTCTGGCATCCATTAAAGATACCTCTTTGGATACTCCGAGCATTGATAGCGTCCCTATTGTGCGTGATTTTGCCGATGTGTTTCCCGATGAGCTTCCTGGCATTCCTCCTGCTAGGGAAGTCGAGTTTGGCATTGATCTTATTCCAGGTGCTGAACCTATCTCCAAAGCTCCTTATCGTATGGCGCCCATTGAATTAAAAGAGTTGAAAGAGCAGTTACAGGAACTATTGGAGAACGGTTTCATTCGACCCAGTGTTTCTCCATGGGGTGCGCCTGTTTTGTTCGTAAAGAAGAAGGATGGAAGCATGCGTCTCTGTATTGATTATCGTGAGCTTAACCGCATCATGATCCGTAATCGTTATCCTCTTCCGCGCATTGACGATTTGTTTGACCAGTTGCAAGGGGCGAAGCATTTTTTGAAAATTGATTTGAGGTCAGGTTATCACCAGCTTCGGGTGAGGGAGCAGGATGTTCCCAAAACTGCCTTTCGCACTCGTTATGGTCACTATGAATTTCTGGTTATGCCTTTCGGTTTGACCAACGCTCCTGCTGTTTTTATGGACCTTATGAACCGAGTATTCCGCGAGTATCTTGATAAGTTCGTTATTGTTTTCATTGACGACATCCTTGTGTATTCGAAATCTGAAGAGGAGCATGAGCAGCATCTTCGGGTTGTTTTGGAGATTCTTAGGCAGCAGAAATTGTATGCTAAATTTTCTAAGTGCGAGTTTTGGTTGAGCCAAGTTGCTTTCCTTGGTCACATTGTATCTGCTGATGGTATCACCATGGATCCATCAAAGGTTGAGGCTATCACCAAGTGGCCGAGACCTACCACTGTGACCGAAGTGAGGAGTTTTCTGGGTCTTGCTGGCTATTATAGACGGTTTGTTGAGGGATTCTCGCGTTTGGCTTTGCCATTAACGCAACTGATGAGGAAAGGGGAGAAGTTTGTTTGGACTGAGGAGCGGGAGAATAGTTTTGAGGAACTGAAGAAGCGTTTAGTATCCGCGCCTATTTTGACTCTTCCATCTGGTTCAGGTGGTTATCAGATCTATAGCGACGCGTCAAAGAAAGGTTTTGTAACACCCCAACCCGGCAAGGGTAGAAGTATCACACTAATGGCTTCATATCAGATCAAACAAAGCATACATTCAATAGTAATACAAAGATTCTCAAAGGTTACAAATGTAATATTGAATACACAAGGATACAAAGGGAAACAAAAGCTAAATACTAAGTCTGCAAATGCAATCCTTCTAAAGACTTCTACTTCAGAATAACTATCAAGGTCTTCTAAGTCCAAAAGTCTCTTCACTCATACCCAGCTTCCAACTAAAACCTGCCGCACACGAAAAGAAAACGTGCGGCTGAGCTTAAAAAGCCCAGTGAACAGATATATAATAAACGGAAACGAAAACAAATGGAATTGAACAGATGTAGCATAATGAATAAGATATAAGTAAGGGTTTAAAGAGTAAAGGTTTAGGACAGTAATCCACCACGAGCCCACATATCACATCACATATCAAATCGTATCATATCTTCATAATCATATAGAGGGGAGACCTCTCAGATAATCAGATAATATGAGGGGTGTCCTCATTCTTCAAATGGAGTAGCTAGCTCCCACATTTTGTGAAAGACGTGGATTGCACCCATCATCAGTCACCACATATCACATATCATATCACAATCACATATCACAATGTACCTAGGATGCATCCATACGCCCCCCCACATATCACATTGGCCATAATAATAATAATAATAATCGCATGCATTTCACAAATCACAATGGGGACGGTGTGGTTAATCACTCTGACCACACAAGAGTCATGTCAGTGGTGCATCACAGACACGGCCATGTTACCTTCATGGCTAGGAAACACATTTGGCTCGTAGTATCAAACTGGGGTCAAAGATCACAGGTTCATATCAAAGCAAAGGTTCACATGGTCATAATCACAGTTCAAATGTCAAGGTTCATATTAAAGGGTTCATGTCAAAAGGATCATGGCAAAGGTTCAAAAGGATCATATCAAGGTTCACAATCAGAGGGATCATAGCAATGGCATAGGGAAACCCTAACACGAATCAAAATAGAGACCGAAGGCTCCTCGTACAAAGAGCAGAATATCTGTACCTTATTAGCAACCAAAACACAAACAGAAACGAAAAGATCGGAAGTAGACTCCATCTTCAACGAATCTACACGAATTAGGATCATATGTCATTTATCAACTCATTAATAAGTTTATTTCCGGTTTAACACTTGTAGTTACACATTCAGGGTTTTATATAACATTTTAGCAAGGTATATGGTTTAATGTGTCAATTATCAAAATTAAAGGTTAAGTGTGTCAAGATGGATTCTATGATTTATAATAAATTAAGAAACAATGAGAGCAATCACGTGCATGGTTTTAGTTCTATACATTTATGTCTCCTCAATTAACAATTGTATATTATGAATCTCCATTATTTATGCCTTCTTTAATTTCCTTACATAGCCAGTGGCATCTCTATACGTATGTTTTATTAAGCAAAGCCGAAACAGTGTATTGGTGATCGATATGCATGTGTATCGTTTTCATATTATTATACGTGACATGGTTAGTTTAGAATTCACATAGCCCTTTTTTTGAACCGAAACAAAGCAGATTTTTTTAACTATACATGTCGACATATATTTCTCATTATCTCATGTGTCATTATAACCCTTTTGTCACACATATATCACGCCTAAGTTTCTGTTGTTACACATCATAATTTGATCATTCACATCAGGTTTTTAGAGCTTATTGATGGTAGTATAGTAAGGTCGACCCACAAGTCACACTGACCAGTAGGATTTTAACATCGAGGTATACGCAGCAATTTTCATGTAAAATCTCTTCTTGACATCATTTTAGTGTTTCCAGATTTTGGTCGAGTATATAATGAGCATAACCAGTTTAATGCCCAGACTAGGGCTGGAACAAACTGGCTCGAACGGAAAGAAAACAGAAGTCAAGTCGGTGCTAACGAGCTTAACCAAGTTTCTAGTATTTTATGTGGCGCATAATTCCTTTAATACATGTATGATTTTATGTGGCTCTTTAAAACATATTCATAACATTTAACTCGAATAGCAAAGCAAAACAGATCAGGTCTTGGCTTATCATATATACGTTCATGAGATATATGTATGTTTAGTTCTTATCACGTCGGTATATGAAAATGTATTTTAAATCAAGTGACCTACTGTGAAATATATGTATATGTATTAATATGAGGTTCGAGGGTTACCTCTACGCTAAAAGAATAAAGCTCGAAGTCGAAGCCAAGAACTCGATGACAAACACGAGCAAGACCCCATCACTCGAACATACGATTCAACCAACCATGATGGTATCCGCACTCGTACAGTTAACCGGACCAACCTCTATCAAATGCTGACCCAAATTTGGAGCGCACAAAGTACCCTCGAAGTTGAAATGCGAGCACCACATATTCATCGAGGTAGGATGGAACTCGGAATCCCGACGTGCAACAGCCACATGAACGATTCATGAGATCATGTCCCGCAACCAAAATCTTAACCAACCACGAACCGAAACCCGAACACGAGCAAGGCAAAGGTGAACTCAACACTACAATATGCTAGTCTCTAGATAATAGTGTGACAGGTGCAAAGGAGTTTTGGTCGTTTAAATTCGGAAGTTGTTTAAGAGTTGTTTTCAAAGGTTAGGAATAGAATGAGTATAGAAGGTGCTTATATGATGGGGCGTGAGATAACATACTGTTCGACTAATATGGGATGAATTTTGGGTTTGTTTTGGTCTTTGTTTCTTGGCGTCAAATGGGGAGGAAGTTGTTGGAGGGATTTTAAATACTACACGGTTTGTATTAAACGTATTGAGTGGGGACAAATAAAGGAAACCGTGTATGATTGCGAGAAAGTAGGGACAATGATCTTCTAATATTGAAAATTGATTTCATCTTATCCTCGTTGTTTAATCAAAACGTGTGAATGGTATGACACTAAGTATACAATTGGTTCTAGTAATGTCATATAAAACGTGTGATGGCTTCCCATTTTTGGTGGATTGCTTAATTTGTGTCTCTAAATGATAATATATTATCTTAAAGTGGTGTATGAATTTTCTTAGGAGTGGGACATTTTAGATTAATTGTGTACTTTTGTTTTATTTGTTCAACCATCAAAGTTAAATACTTAAGGTGTAACCGAAATTAGATATCGTAATGTTTTAAACGTCATTTTATGAATTTGAGATCAAGGGTATTCTGGGTATTTTACGTATTCAAAAATTTTGGGTTTTACAACTCTTCCCCTCTAGACAGAAATTTTCGTCCTCAAAAATTGAAGTGAAACGAAACGGAACACCAATGGATCGTGATCGGAAACGTGAATAACTTGTTTCTCATAACTCTATCTTGTTGATCAGAATAGTTTCGGCTTTCCCAGAAAGACATATCGTCCAGGATTTACATCAACAGAATAATATACCCAGCGTAATAGATGATAATCGTATCCCATCAGGAGAGATACAAGGAAGACGTAGGATTGACGGATATTTCGTCTGTGGAATAGAAGTAGACAAATCAAATGGAAACGTATCGAATTGTAGCAAACATGAGAGTAATATATGAGTTCAAACTCTTCAGATTCTCAAATAGTCTCGGCTTCAGTATAACCTTTCATAGGTGTTCTCATAAACAAACAGGTCTTGCTCCTCAAAATCCAAAGCCTCAATCAACTCATAGCAGATCATAATGAAATATAATCAACGGATGCGAAACGTACATATAGAAAAATGTAGGTGTACTTTTAATAGTAACAGATCGGATCCATACTGACAGAAAACAGACGGTAGAAAGTTCTACAAGAGAACTTAAGATTCTTATCGAAAGTGCAGAGGTCAACAAACGCGTGTCGAGTATCCAAACGTATCCAGTCGTATAACGATGAAAGCAGATTGAACGCATAGGTAGAATGAACCTAAAGTCTCACTAATCACGGGTAATCCAACAAAGATCAACTTCTAAACTTCTTAGGTACTCCCCAAGATATCCTATGTCCACAACAAGTGCACGTTATATGATGTAAGTATTATCACATTGGCCAGACGTCATAATACTGGCATCATATAAATATGCCCTCATGATGGTCATACTTTATCTCAAGTCGTAATCAAAACCACCTATCTTAATTCACCTAGTACTTCTACCGTTCGAGGTCAACAAAATCGAATGCCATAGTCAAGAAGGAAAAACAAAACTATTCGCAAGAGTATCAAAATCCCAGATTGCCTAGCAAAAGTGAGGCACGCCGTCACAAGCATCATATCTTCCACAATTCGCCAAAATGTCTCAAAACAAAGTCATCACCGAACATACGAAAGAAATAGACACGAAACTGAAATGCTTCTAGGGAACTTAAATCGTAAGAGGATCTTATCACCATATAACGAGACTTAGGAGGGTCAACGGAACTGGAAGTTAGTTGCCAAGAACTTCGGCCTTCTTAAAACTTGTCTTTCCAAACATAACGGGTCCATTTCAGGAATCCACTTCTTCAACACATCAAATCTCTTCGAGTCCGGTTGATCTATCTTCGTCTGTCCATCAATCGGAAAGTGAAACCAAAATCAGGAACTTGTGTCTGGTTTGTCGAGCCTCCTGCAGTTCTTCTTGGAGTGTGATGGAGTAATGTGAATTCTTGGCATGCTCTTCATCATTCAGTCTGCTTCCGCTCTCAATTCATCTTAGTACAACCAAGATGAATGAGGAAGTGAGACTGCACGTCTTCATCAGCTCCTGGTTCGCCGTCTTGACTAGATTGTCTTCTTCTACATCGCCAACACTTCTGCCTTATAAAGAACGTCTTCACTCTTCAGGGTAGCCGCCGTTGTTGTCAACTCTAAGCCAGGCAGTGAAGTAACTCTTCTGACATGTTTCTAGTTGTCCTGCTGCATACGAAAAGACCTTCTGTGTTGCAAGGGAGTACCACCGATTCTCTTTCCGATTTATCCCAAAATTTGCTCCGCCCGAGGGTGTGGAAGCTGATTTCTATTTCAACTTTTTCAAACTCCATTCTAAATCAAACTAAGTTGTTTCTCTCTGTTCATGAAATTTCTCAATGGTATCATAAGTTGCAAACATCTTCCAGCATTCTTCTGCAAGGTTCAAAAGGTTTCAGTTCTCCCTTCTGTTATCGGTCTTGACCACTTGGTGATAGTTTTCAAGGCTTGCGGAACTTAAAGAGATATCCTCCATTAAGAACAAATATCAATCTCTCAGAAGGCACAAAGGATCGGCGAATTTTCTAACGAAGTGCAAAGATGATTTTCATGCTCTTCCTCGTCTCCGAACGTACTATTAAGTCATACAATGACCATTGTCCAAGTACTCACGAGAAAACATCATTTATCAAATCCGCAACACAATCAGAGCTTTAGCTAATACTATTAGCGTCACTAATCGTCATAGCAGTCTTTTACGAATACTGAAGGCTATTCCAAGAATAAAATCAATTCATCAGAAGGAAACTTCGCGCTCTGACATTAAACAAACACATAGTCGTTTCAGGGTGGAGGAATATTGGCTCCTAACAGTATTACGATTCAGCTTCCTGTAATCAATACAAATCTCCAGTCACCATCCTTCTTTATCGCGAACGAAACTAACACACGCCTAGAAAATACACTTAGGTAAACTCACTTCCTGGTCTTTGGTTGCTGCTCTTCCCGGTTGCTCAAATCAATTTATATGATCCCGGACACATCTGAAAGACACCTTCGCTAGGTGACTAGACAATCTCACGGTATCAAGTCAAATCCTACTTCACACTCCGGTGGAAAGCTTGGTGGTTCAACCAGGAATTATATTCAGAAAATTTAGGGTGCCACATAACTCTCAAGATAAGGTTCATTCATTGGTGTACGAAATGGGTTCTAGGGAAAACTTCATAACAACGAAATTAACACACGAGACTCCAGAGTAATAGTGATAGCAGAGGGTTTAACAGTCGGAAATCATGGTAGGGAGTTTCAAAATTGTTGCAACGTCAAAGGTGAGACATAGAAGGGTAGTTGTCAATATTTGACTGATCACTCAACAATTTCCTTGCCAGAATAAAATTTAACTTGATTATCCAAAGAAATACGGATCACGAATCAAATCTTTGTCATTCAAAAGTGAGGGGGAAACATTCTTATACTCGTGGTTACACTCCACAAGACTTCTCATAGGGACCGAGATGGGTGAAACGAAAGTGTCGGAAGATTCATAGGTACTTATCAAAAGCAAGAGACAATAAGAGAGTACATCGAGTACGTCATCGCCATGGAGATTCTCAGAATGACCGAAGAGGCATCCAAATGATTAACGAAAGGATCAGAGATCAGAGTCAAAATCTAAAGATAAGGATCAAATAGCGTCTAGCAATTATTATGAAATTTTCAATGCCTTCAAGATTTAATCAGGTTCAAATCTTAGGTGGTGCAAAGTATAAGCTTTCTATTTCCAAAAGTGATATCAAACGTCAACAGGATCTAACCAAAAGTGATAATTGTCAGGATTCTCATAGGAGTAGTAATGGATCACTCAGAACTGAGGAGTATCAGATGATACACTTCATATCCGACATGAGTAATGAATTCGTAGAATGTGTCAAACACATTATGGTTGGATGACCATCTGGATGGTCGGAAAGGTATCAAACCATTTATCAAACAAATCGGAAATGGGGATTCAAAATCAGGAAGTGAAACTTAAATGGTGCAAGGTATCCATGTAGTTCTCAAGGGATTTCAAACTTACTTGGTTACTAAACTTAGGTTGCAAGTTTTCTAGCTTCTGAAACAAAAGTTCTTATAAGGCTTAGCTAAAAGCAAAGGCACGAATCAGAGTAATGCGGAAACAATGATACTTAAACAAATACCTTATAGTCTACCCATTCCTCACCGGTCAAAACTTATGTTCCTATTGGGAAACCTTAAAGCAAATTTTCAAAGGTTGTCTTACGAGCGCCTACAGGGAAAACTTAGTGGTCCTAACTTACACAGGTCAAGGGTAAATGTATTACGAATCGCAACCTGGCTCTGATACCATAATTGTAACACCCCAACCCGGCAAGGGTAGAAGTATCACACTAATGGCTTCATATCAGATCAAACAAAGCATACATTCAATAGTAATACAAAGATTCTCAAAGGTTACAAATGAAATATTGAATACACAAGGATACAAAGGGAAACAAAAGCTAAATACTAAGTCTGCAAATGCAATCCTTCTAAAGACTTCTACTTCAGAATAACTATCAAGGTCTTCTAAGTCCAAAAGTCTCTTCACTCATACCCAGCTTCCAACTAAAACCTGCCGCACACGAAAAGAAAACGTGCGGCTGAGCTTAAAAAGCCCAGTGAACAGATATATAATAAACGGAAACGAAAACAAATGGAATTGAACAGATGTAGCATAATGAATAAGATATAAGTAAGGGTTTAAAGAGTAAAGATTTAGGACAGTAATCCACCACGAGCCCACATATCACATCACATATCAAATCGTATCATATCTTCATAATCATATAGAGGGGAGACCTCTCAGATAATCAGATAATATGAGGGGTGTCCTCATTCTTCAAATGGAGTAGCTAGCTCCCACATTTTGTGAAAGACGTGGATTGCACCCATCATCAGTCACCACATATCACATATCATATCACAATCACATATCACAATGTACCTAGGATGCATCCATACGCCCCCCCACATATCACATTGGCCATAATAATAATAATAATAATCGCATGCATTTCACAAATCACAATGGGGACGGTGTGGTTAATCACTCTGACCACACAAGAGTCATGTCAGTGGTGCATCACAGACACGGCCATGTTACCTTCATGGCTAGGAAACACATTTGGCTCGTAGTATCAAACTGGGGTCAAAGATCACAGGTTCATATCAAAGCAAAGGTTCACATGGTCATAATCACAGTTCAAATGTCAAGGTTCATATTAAAGGGTTCATGTCAAAAGGATCATGGCAAAGGTTCAAAAGGATCATATCAAGGTTCACAATCAGAGGGATCATAGCAATGGCATAGGGAAACCCTAACACGAATCAAAATAGAGACCGAAGGCTCCTCGTACAAAGAGCAGAATATCTGTACCTTATTAGCAACCAAAACACAAACAGAAACGAAAAGATCGGAAGTAGACTCCATCTTCAACGAATCTACACGAATTAGGATCATATGTCATTTATCAACTCATTAATAAGTTTATTTCCGGTTTAACACTTGTAGTTACACATTCAGGGTTTTATATAACATTTTAGCAAGGTATATGGTTTAATGTGTCAATTATCAAAATTAAAGGTTAAGTGTGTCAAGATGGATTCTATGATTTATAATAAATTAAGAAACAATGAGAGCAATCACGTGCATGGTTTTAGTTCTATACATTTATGTCTCCTCAATTAACAATTGTATATTATGAATCTCCATTATTTATGCCTTCTTTAATTTCCTTACATAGCCAGTGGCATCTCTATACGTATGTTTTATTAAGCAAAGCCGAAACAGTGTATTGGTGATCGATATGCATGTGTATCGTTTTCATATTATTATACGTGACATGGTTAGTTTAGAATTCACATAGCCCTTTTTTTGAACCGAAACAAAGCAGATTTTTTTAACTATACATGTCGACATATATTTCTCATTATCTCATGTGTCATTATAACCCTTTTGTCACACATATATCACGCCTAAGTTTCTGTTGTTACACATCATAATTTGATCATTCACATCAGGTTTTTAGAGCTTATTGATGGTAGTATAGTAAGGTCGACCCACAAGTCACACTGACCAGTAGGATTTTAACATCGAGGTATACGCAGCAATTTTCATGTAAAATCTCTTCTTGACATCATTTTAGTGTTTCCAGATTTTGGTCGAGTATATAATGAGCATAACCAGTTTAATGCCCAGACTAGGGCTGGAACAAACTGGCTCGAACGGAAAGAAAACAGAAGTCAAGTCGGTGCTAACGAGCTTAACCAAGTTTCTAGTATTTTATGTGGCGCATAATTCCTTTAATACATGTATGATTTTATGTGGCTCTTTAAAACATATTCATAACATTTAACTCGAATAGCAAAGCAAAACAGATCAGGTCTTGGCTTATCATATATACGTTCATGAGATATATGTATGTTTAGTTCTTATCACGTCGGTATATGAAAATGTATTTTAAATCAAGTGACCTACTGTGAAATATATGTATATGTATTAATATGAGGTTCGAGGGTTACCTCTACGCTAAAAGAATAAAGCTCGAAGTCGAAGCCAAGAACTCGATGACAAACACGAGCAAGACCCCATCACTCGAACATACGATTCAACCAACCATGATGGTATCCGCACTCGTACAGTTAACCGGACCAACCTCTATCAAATGCTGACCCAAATTTGGAGCGCACAAAGTACCCTCGAAGTTGAAATGCGAGCACCACATATTCATCGAGGTAGGATGGAACTCGGAATCCCGACGTGCAACAGCCACATGAACGATTCATGAGATCATGTCCCGCAACCAAAATCTTAACCAACCACGAACCGAAACCCGAACACGAGCAAGGCAAAGGTGAACTCAACACTACAATATGCTAGTCTCTAGATAATAGTGTGACAGGTGCAAAGGAGTTTTGGTCGTTTAAATTCGGAAGTTGTTTAAGAGTTGTTTTCAAAGGTTAGGAATAGAATGAGTATAGAAGGTGCTTATATGATGGGGCGTGAGATAACATACTGTTCGACTAATATGGGATGAATTTTGGGTTTGTTTTGGTCTTTGTTTCTTGGCGTCAAATGGGGAGGAAGTTGTTGGAGGGATTTTAAATACTACACGGTTTGTATTAAACGTATTGAGTGGGGACAAATAAAGGAAACCGTGTATGATTGCGAGAAAGTAGGGACAATGATCTTCTAATATTGAAAATTGATTTCATCTTATCCTCGTTGTTTAATCAAAACGTGTGAATGGTATGACACTAAGTATACAATTGGTTCTAGTAATGTCATATAAAACGTGTGATGGCTTCCCATTTTTGGTGGATTGCTTAATTTGTGTCTCTAAATGATAATATATTATCTTAAAGTGGTGTATGAATTTTCTTAGGAGTGGGACATTTTAGATTAATTGTGTACTTTTGTTTTATTTGTTCAACCATCAAAGTTAAATACTTAAGGTGTAACCGAAATTAGATATCGTAATGTTTTAAACGTCATTTTATGAATTTGAGATCAAGGGTATTCTGGGTATTTTACGTATTCAGAAATTTTGGGTTTTACAGGTTTGGGTTGTGTCCTGATGCAGCATGGAAAAGTTATTGCCTATGCTTTGAGGCAATTGAAACCTTATGAGGAAAACTATCCGACTCATGATTTAGAGTTGGCTGCTGTTGTTTTCGCGTTAAAAATCTAGCGGCATTATTTGTATGGTGAGTCGTGTGATATCTTCACTGATCACAAGAGCCTCAAGTATATCTTCACTCAGAAGGAGCTTAATATGAGGCAGAGACGGTGTTTAGAACTTCTGAAGGATTACGACACTAACATTCAGTATCATCCGGGTAAAGCCAATGTTGTGGCTGATGCTCTTAGTCGGAAGTCCGGCATGATAGCGAGTCTTAATTTTGAGCCTCGGATTCTTAATGACTTGGAGATTCTTGATGTTGAGATTTGTATTCGGGGTTGTGACGGATATTGGGCTAGCCTTAAGGTTGAGTCCAATCTCATCCTACGGATTAAGGAAGCTCAGAAGGAAGATGGCGAACTTTGGTCTGTGGTTCAGAATGTTGAGGAGGGTAAGCAGACAGAGTTCACTGTAGACGATTTTGGTGTGGTATGGTTTGAAGATCGGCTTTGTGTTCCTAATGATTCTGAGCTTCGCGAGGCTATTCTATCGGAGGCTCATAGTTCCCCGTTCACTATTCATCTTGGTTCCACCAAGATGTACAGGGATCTTAAGCAGCATTTCTGGTGGAGTGGTATGAAGCATGATGTGGCTTCTTTCGTGTCTAAGTGTATGACTTGTCAGCAAGTCAAGATCGAGCATCAGAGGGCTAGTGGTTTGTTGCAGCCGTTAGAGATTCCGACATGGAAGTGGGAGGAGATTTCTATGGATTTCGTATCGGGGTTGCCTTTGACTCGTAGAAGACATGATGCGATCTGGGTAGTCGTTGATCGGCTAACTAAATCTGCTCATTTCTTACCGATCCGTATGTCCTATGGTATTAGTAAATTGGCGGAGATCTTTCAGCAGGAAATCGTTAGACTTCATGGTATGCCGTCAGCTATTGTCTCAGATAGAGATCCACGGTTATGTTTGGGGTGCACGTCTTAAGTTTAGCACGGCTTTTCATCCGCAGACAGATGGTCAGTCAGAGAGGACCATCCAGACTTTGGAGGACATGTTGAGGGCGTGTGCTTTAGAGTGGACTGGGAGTTGGGACGAGTATTTATGTTTAGTGGAGTTTGCGTATAACAACAGTTGGCACGCGAGTATTCGTATGGCTCCTTTTGAGATGTTGTATGGTAGGAAGTGCAGAGCTCCGGTTTGTTGGAACGAGGTAGGTGAGCGTATTATTGAGGGTCCCGAGTTGGTTCAGATCACTAATGAGAAGGTGGATGTTGCTAGGGAAAAATTGAAGGAGGCTCGTGCTCGTCAGAAGAGTTATGCTGATAAGCATCGTCGCGACTTGGAGTTTCGTGTTGGTGACCGTGTGTTCCTTAAAGTTTCGCCGTTTCGTGGGGTTAAACGTTTTGGAATCAAGGGCAAGCTTAGTCCTCGATTCATCGGACCTTTTGAAATTCTCGATCGTATTGGAGAGGTTTCCTATCGTTTGGCTCTTCCGCCTCAGTTATCGCATGTTCATAATGTTTTCCATGTATCTCTTCTGAGGGATACAATTATCATCCTTTGCATGTGGTATCTTACCCACTTGATCAGATTCAGCCGGACATGTCTTTGTCCGAAGAGCCGGAGGCTATTTTGGACCGGCAAGAGCGGGTCATGAGAAGTAAAGTCATTCCGTTCGTAAAAGTTCTTTGGAAGAATCACCCAGAGCGCGAGGCTACCTGGGAAACAGAGGAATCGATACGAGCTAGTTATCCTCATTTTGTGTTCTGATCTGGTATGTCTTCGTTTTGCTTTACATTTCATTTCATCTCTACTTCTTTGCAAATTTCGAGGACGAAATTTTTTTCTTTTAGAGGGGAAGAAGTTGTAATACCCAAAAATGTTAAAACATGTAAAAGACCAAAATGCCCCTACGATCTAAAACTTTGAATAATAAGTTTATAAAATGCCAAACGAATTCCAAACTTCGGGAGATGATTAAGATACGAAGTAAAATAAATTCCACGACCACATTTGACATTTTGTGAAGTACCAAATTATTTATATACACAAGTGTGTACCGAAAATATATGTAGAATATTAATAATATTATTAATACATTATAATTAATCCAAAATTCATTTAAATGCGAAGGAAATTATGGAACCTATGTAAATTGATTTGGGTCATGAATTATCTATGATTTTCCAGCCCATGCCCTCCCCAATGACTCGGCATTCCCTTTTTATTGTAACAAACTCATTCAAACCCTAATAATAATAGTACCGATAGGAACAAATCACACACAAAAACTCTTTTCGCCTCCATCAAAATTTCTGGAGGCCGTGGGACAATTTTCTGGTGTTGAGCATCATTCAAAGAAGCTAAGAAAAATAAGTTTGAGGTCGTGCTTTGCTTGGTTCGAACGTGGAGTATTTTTCCTTGTCGCTAATCTCATCCGATAGGTATAATCTCCAATAATTATTTCGATCATCCTAAAATTCGTTTATCATTTTTCATACGTTCCTTATATTGGTTATGACCTGGGAAAAATATCTACAAGGTTTGTGGATCGCTCGTTGGATCGTGGTAAATTCATTGGTGTCGAAAGCTTGAGCCGCATAACCTAAAATCACAAAGCTTCGTCCTTTCATTCTAAAATATTCCTGGTATTTTTCTAGCACTCTACACGTCTTATATAACGAGTACAAAATGATAGATTTGAACCATGCATCATATTATGATCGTTTGATAAATTATGTATAATGAAACCCTAAATATGTAAATACACTATATAAAATACATGCGATTTTTCTGAGTCTTATTTATATTTTTCGTGGGTTCTATATACATCTTATAACATCACAAAACTGGTTGTTCGAATTTTTGAAGCTTAAAATCTTTGTTTTCGAATTTAGTAGATTATCGGATTAAATGGAAAATAAAGGAAAAATATGAAAAACCTAAAAACCAATTCGAATTAGGGTTTATATAATTAGATCTGGACTTTTAATGAACTTTAATGATGGTGTAATGATTACATGATGATTTGAGTAATTAGGGTTTAGTTTTGATAATAAAAAGTGTATACCGATTGCAAAATAAATAGTTAAGGGTGTGTTTTGTAATTATTCAAACTGTTGGGATATTTTTGTAAGGTGGTAAAGATCTGGGGAAAAATGTATAAAATATGCTAGAGGGGTATTTTGTGTTAATTTGGTAATTAGAAGGTTTAATTGTTAAATATGTAATTATATCCATTCGATTTGTAATTAATCAAAACAAGGGGACTAAAAATGTAAATTCTGGAAAATCAAGGTGGTTTCGAATAATAAATTATAATAAGTGTGTTATGTGTAATTTTGGGGATTTATTGGCCTAATGTGTAATTATGAATTATTAAGGATTGAAATATAAATTAAAAGGTTTAATTTGTAAACTATTTAACTTAAGGGACTTGTTGTGTAATTCCTATAAAATTAAGGGGGTGTTCGTACAACATATTAAATTAAGGGTACATTGTGTAAAATTGAAGAACTAAAGGTTTGATGTGTAATTATAAATGTCATAAGGCTTAAAGTGTAAATTATGTAATTAAAGGGGTATATATTATAAATTGTGAAATCTAAAGGACTAATTGTGTAAATCTGGATAACTTAAGAATTTAAATGAGCTACATATGATATTTTCATTCTAAACCTTCATCTTTGGTATAATTACATTTAAAACCCTAAAATATGGAAAGCTGTCATTATAAACCCTAAACTATTGAAACTTGCTAAAACATACCCTATGTCCATAATATGTCTTATATATGACTTAGTCTAATCTATAATGCCTTAATCTTTCTAAAAACGTAAACTTACTAAATTTGGAAACCTGCTAAAAATAGAAGTTACTTAAAATGGAAAGGCAGTTAAAACCTATTGTAATTCTCTTCTACTCCTTTAGGTGTGAAGAAGGAGAGGTCCTGATCCATTCCTGTATTTGCTATCTTTTGTCTTTGTTTGCTTTGCAATAAGGTACAGATATTCTGCCCTTCTTTTTAAGGTGCCTTCGTTTACTTTTGATTTGATTCGCATTAGAGTTTTCCTAAGCCATTGCTATGCTCCCTACACTTTGATTTGTTCATTTGATTCATTTTGACCTTGAACCTTTGATATGAACCTTTGGCATTTGAACCTTTGATATGAACCTTTGGCATTTGAACCTTGGATATTTGGACTTTAATATTGATTTGATGACTTAGACTATTTGAACCTTTGTAATGATTTGGACCTTTGACCCTTCAGTTTGATACCCGAGCCAAAATTTGTTTCCTAGCCATGAAGGTAACATGGCCATATCATTGATGCACCAATGGCATGACTCTAGTGTGTATTTGAGTGATGTTACACACCGTCCCCATTTGCTACTACATGCGCGCTTTATTATTTATATTGGCCAGGATTATTTGTTTGGGGGGCGTATGGATGCATCCTAGATTTGATTTGTTTCGAGGGATATATCATGAATATTATTTGATTTGATTTGGTGATTGATGCTGTGTGCAATACACGTCCTTCACATATATTTGAGAGGACTCCCCTCTATGGTTACTATTTGATTTGTTTGGGCTCGTGGTGGATTTCTGACCTACACTTTCATTTCTTATCTTGTATCCTTTGCTTATACCTTATGCTATCCCAATGCACCATATTATATCATGTTCGTTTCATTTTCTTTCGTTTCCATTTGTTATATATCTGTTCACTGGGCTTTTTAAGCTCAGCCGCATTTCCTTTTCCTGCGGCAGGTATCTAAGCTAGGAGCTGGGATTTGCCATGGGATGAGAGTAGAGCTTAGATGGAGTTTACCTTAGTTATCACCCTTATGTTTCATGACATTTGTTTAGACTTGGTTTCGTTTCATTATTGGTTTTCCTTTGAATTATTTATCATCATTTGGAACTTATGTATTTGGCTTAAGCCTTGTTGGCTTGACTTCTTTAATGCATTTGTTTAAGACTTCCGTTGTGTATTATGTATGTATGCTTTGATTTGTCACCATAATGTGATGCTTCTACCCTTGCCGGGTTGGGGTGTTACACAATATGTGATTCCCTAAACATAGGATTTTCATAAACTAAATTAAATCACATATTTTCCTTAAATTTTTTAAGAGGAATCATGTCTAGGAAACTGCCAATTTGAAGTCATCAACACTCGAATTTTTCAAAACTCTTGGCACCAAAACATTGAAGTTTCCAAACACCCCAATTCCATTGTTTTTTGAAAAATTTCACGAAATTAGGTTCATGAAAGGTTTTTCGTGCATTGTTGATGCAAATTAAAAACGTTTTCTCATGCATACATGATCTCACGAATATTGATCGAATTACATAATCAATATGTACTCTTCGACATATCTACTTGAGCAAAAGTAAATTTAGGAGTGTTTGGGTAATCTCATTATTTTCTTTTAAATTCTAGAGTCGAGATTACCGCACCTCCACATAGTTTGCATATAGGCACACACTAGGCATGTGTCCTCAATGCAACTATTCTTAGTTCTAATTTTTCCTAAAATTTTCTTATAGGAAACAAAATGTCTCATGAATATGATTTTGATCATCTTTTAACCGATACTTATACACCCGAAATCTCCCGTGAACCTACAACACCCAGTAACCACATTCGTACCTATGTCAATCTTGAAACCCGTCGGTTTCATGAAGGCCGTGTCGTTGATCCATCCCTAGTTTATCATCGGGACATCAACACCTCATTTAGAGCTATAGGATTTGATTGTTTACTTCACATAAACGAGCACATTTGTCCTCGTTTTGTGTTGGAATTCTTTCGACAAGTTGAACTCGTACGTAACGAGGATCAATCTTTGTCAATTTGGTTTTGGGTCCGAAATTTCAAATTCGTCCTAACTCTTGAGCAATTTGCTCAAATCCTCCAAATCCCCAATCATGGGCAATGTGCCTACACTGAAGATTGGTGTCTTGAGTCCCTCTTCAACTATCGTGAAGAGGATAGTCCATATTGTTCCTACATACCCTCTACAACCGAACTTACCAAACTCATTCGTACTCACAAGTACTCCTCTTCTTACCCAAATCTAACAAAAATTCGTTTGAATGAGGTTCGTCATGAACTAATTTCTTGGGCAGTCATCCTGCGAGAAAATGTTCTAAGTCTAACAGGAAATCATGAGCAACTTCCGGCGTGTTGTGCTCATATGATTTACTGTCTCCTAACCCAACAACCTTACAATCTCGAATACTTCTTCGCTAAGCGAATTGTACATCTCAAGGGTAACAAAATTAAATTGATACCTTATGGGATCTTCCTAACCCGTCTCTATCACCACCTAATAAACTATCACCCATACCTCAGTGGTCCTCAATACTCACTCTTTGATCCCGTCATGAAACCTCTAAACGAGTCATATGTCTCATCTATTCTCATTTCCGAATCCTCCGCCCACTATGCACCCTTTGATGATCCAAATCATGATAATGAGATGCATGCTCAATACGAGAGTGTAATGAAAACGGGAGAAAGCTCAAGTCACAAGTAGTTATGAGGGAATTAACATATCTATTAGGATTTATCTATAATAGATTATATTAGGAATTAATAATCTTTGTCATCTTGCATGCTTAATCTATCACCTTGCATGAATATTTTATGTGATATTTGGATGATAGCTTATTTTGTCACTTATGCTTGCATGCTTATGATTATCTTGGTAAATTACATGATAATCTTTATGTGCTAGATATAGCTTAATATGGGACATATTAGGCAAACAAATCTTTAGTGATTTGAGGCACTATCATTTCCAGGAACTAGTTCCCCTAGAAAACATCCCTCTAACTGCCCAGAACTAGCCTGCACAGGAAAATCCGTGAAAACAGGGTCACGGTACCGTTAAATAGGCCACGGTACCATTAAATTTAACGGTACCGCGTGATGTTTAGAGGAACCGTGTACCTGTTTGACGAATTTTCACTGTTCCTCCTAAATCCCTGCAACCCTAACCTCAAACCTGCAAATCTTGCAACCTCACACACATCCTAAGATTCCCTTGCTACACCATAGGACACTCCTATCCACTTTAATTCAAATTTCACCCATCTTGCCTATATAAGGCTTCACCTTTGCAAGCTCATCTTGCACTTCATCTTCAACCTCACATCACACACACCATGTCCTCCACACAAGGATCCACCACTCACATCTAAAAAAAAATCTAGAATAACCGTAAGACCACCAACAAGACCTCTCTTTGTGGATCTTACAAAGGATGATGAAGTAACCAAACCACCTTCCCAAGCTACTCCCAACTCACCATCTCCACCTCATGCACTGTAATACCTGAAAATCTAGAACATGTAAAATGACCAAATTGCCCCTGCTACTTTAAAACTTAATTAAAGCTTATATAAGTGCCTAAATAATTACAAAACCTTTGTAATTAAATTATATATGATATGAAATAATTATAAGACACTTTCTAAAATAATTGTACATGACTTCAAAATTTTTTGGACCCCTAAACTTTATATAAGAACCGAAATTTTATATATATGTTATAAAAACTAATTTAAATATTTTTTTAAACTTGGATAAACATCACATAATTTAGGAAAGCTTAAATCAAAAATAAATTCTGATTATGCTACCCTATTATACCGATTCTCAAGCCCTCCCCTCCCTAAATCTCGGCCCAAATCAACTCTATATATTTTATATATCTTTTCTTCCTTATTTTACCTTGCCGAGTAAACCCTAAACACCAAAATAATTCCTCCTTTGCTCATACGAATTTTTGGAAGTGAACCATCATTTTTCCTGTGTTCTTAAGCATCTCAAGAAGCCTAGAAAAATAGCCTTACGAATTATAGCAGTCGGGTTGGCTTGGTGTCGAAAATTCTTCCTTTATTCCACTCGAAAGGTAATAATTCCAATTCAATTCGTTCGATCATGGTAAAATTCATTCTCCATTTTTCTTGTGTTCCTCACATCATATATGATCTGTGAAAATTGGTTCCAAGGTTTTTGGAGTCGCGTTTCTGCTCTTTGGAATTTCTTGAAGTCGTATTATCCAACCGAGAAGAGCAATTTCATTCAGCGTGTTCTAATCGTTCTAATATTGGTCTGGTATTTTTCTCATGCTATATTCATCCTATAAGTCTCAAATAAAATGATAAAAATGAACCATGCATGATCTTCGAATTATTTGAGAATTAAATCTTAAAAACGTGTTAAAACTCTAAATAATTGTGTACGAATTTTCTGGGTGTGAGGCTTAATTTTCCTGAGCTCTATACGATCCATGTAATCTGGGAAAAATATTGGTTCGAGTTTTAGAAGCCTAAAAATGTCGTGGTGAATTATTTGTGTAATCGGAATTTTTGGAAATTAAAGAAAAGAAAGAAATAAAAAGAAACCCTAATGTAATCGATTAGGGCTAGGGTTCATGTCATGAAATCTGATCATTAATGAGTGTTTAAGGTTGTTAGTAATCATGGGGTAATGATTTGGATTTGATATTAGGGTTTTGTTTGATTTTGTTATTTACCGATTGTAAGAATAAAAATATAAGGGGGTGTTTTGTAAATTTTAAAACTCATGGGATATTTTTGTAAGGTGTTATATTCAGGGACTAATCATGTAAAAATATAAAATAAGGGCCATGTGTGTTAGTTTTGAAATTAAGAGGTTTAAAGAGTAAATATGTATAATTATATTTCGAATTGAAATTAATTTAAATCAAGGGACTAAAAATGTAATTTCTGGAAATTTAAGGTTGTTTTGAGTAATAGAATATATTCAAGGGGTAATGTGTAATTTTGGTAATTTAATGGCCTAATATGTAATTGTTATGAATTTATGATTTAAAATATAAGTTTGTAAACTAAGGGGACTAAATGTGTAATTAAGTGAAACTAAAGGGTTATTTCGTACCACACATTAATTTGGAAGGTATATTCTGTAAATGATTAAATATAAGGATTTGTGGTGTAATTAAGGATATTATAAGGGTTAAATTGTAAATTATGTAACTATAGGGTTTATTTTGGTAACTTTGATAAATAAAGGGTGTAAAGTGTAAAATATGAAATCTTATGGATCAAAGAGGTAATTCTGAATAAATGAAGTATTTAAATGAGTAACTCATGATATTTTCATTTTAGACCCTTAACTGGATATATTTACAATTAAAACCCTAAACTATGTGAACTTGTCATAATTAACCCTAGACTTTTGTAACTTGCTAAAATCAACCCTAATACCATAATGGTACTAAATTAATGACTTAACTAAGTTATCATCTTGCTAATTATAGAAACCTGCTAATTATGGAAACTTTCTAAATAAGGAAACTTTCTAAAAATGGAAACTTGCTAAAAATAGAAAGCTACTTAATATGGATCATTAGTAATTCTGTCTTTACTCCTCTAGGTGCCAAGAAGGAGAGGTCTTGACTCTTTCTGTGTTTGCTATTTCTGTTGCTTGCTTGGTTATTAAGGTACAGATATTCTGCCCTTCTTTAGTAAGGTGCCTTCGTCTCATTCCTAATTTCTGATTCACTGCCATGTTCTTTGATTCTGTGAACCTTTCTTGTTTCTTTCATGATATTATGAACCTTTGACATGACCTTTGTAGTACTGAATCTTTTTGATACTGAACCTTTCTGATACATGACCTTTCTGTTATGAACCTTTCTGATTTTAAACATGTTGATTTATGACCTTTCTGATATTGAACCTCTGATATGAACCTCTGATTATGAACTCTGATATTCTGAAATGGAAATTGACTTATGAAACTAAATGAAATACTGGATACATGATACTTGACCTTGACCCACAGTTTGATACTACGAGCCATAACTAGTCATGAGGGTTTCATGACCATGTCATTGATGCACCGATGGCATGACTCTAGGGCAGGAGAGTGATGACCTGTTCCGTCCCTTTTTCTGTATTTTATTTGGTGTGTTGGGAGGTATATGGCCACCAGGGGCGCATGGATGCATCCTAGAACTGTTCTGATTACTGATTACTGATTACTGATTTCTGGTGACTGATGGTGTGTGCAATACACGTCTTTCACACTCTGGGAGCTAGCTACTCCATTATCTGATTTCTGGGATTAGTGAGAGGACTTCTCTCTGCATGGTGTTATGATACTGATTACTGATTACTGTTTCTGGGCTCGTAGAGGATTTCTGTTACCCTGCACCTTGTGACCTTATAACTTTATAACCTTTACTCACCATCATTATCACTGTTACCCTGTAACCTGATACATGACTTAACATTTGACTTGATATGATCTGATCTGGGCATGTGGTGGGATTATGGATTACACCTTTACACCTGTCTACTGGAACTAAGTATAATCCTGTTATATCTGTATAACCTATATGTTCCTATTCCTGACTCTTGTTACACCTGGTATTCATTCATTTTACTTCATTACTTTACCTTTACTGCTTGTTACCGTTATATCTGTTCACTGAGCTCTCGTAGCTCAGCCGCGTTTCTTTTCCCGCGGCAGGTTTTAGTTTGGAAGCTGGGTATGAGTGGAGAGTACCTTGGACTTAGAAGACCTTACTAGCTAATTGGATTAGAGATGATCAGAAGAGTTATATTCAGACCTAGTAATTATCGCATATCTCATTTGTAACCTTGTAGTTTCAGATTTTCCATTGTAACCATTGAAACTCATTTGTATTATTCAAGTCGTATGTTTATACTTGCTTTGATATGTCACCATTAATGTGACACCTCTACCCTTGTCGGGTTGGGGTGTTACATGCACCCTCCAAAACATCCTCAACCTACACAACATCTTCATCATCTCCTTCCTTGAACACCATACCATCCTCAATGGACTACACACTCTCACCCATAACTCCATTGGACTATGCCATGCCAACTCTATCTCCAACAAACTCACCACCACCTCCTTCCCCTATCATGGCTCAACCCATTCAACCTCATCCCTTTGATATACATAGAGCTAATTGCCTATGTTGCCTCTACAACCGCAACCTCATTTTTGCCTTGAGAGATGAAATTCACTTCATGTTCTCCTATGTGGAACACCTTTTGACACCACCACCCCCCCCCCCCCCAAATGGTGCCACCATCTCCACCACCTACTAGCCCACAAAACTAAACATGTTCATGTTTAGTCTTCAACAATAAACCTTTAGGACCCCTCTTGGAAATGAAGCTTGCCTCTAGTCATTAGGGATTTATGCTTCTTGTTGTCTCCTTTTATGTTTATTATGTAGTCATACGCATGTATGACACTTTTCTTTTTATGAATGAATGTCTCCTTTTATGTGGGTGTTTTATTTTTGGGGGGCTTGGTTACTTAGTCATTTTTGTGGTTGGATATTTGTCATAAGTGCTACATGTTAGATCTTGTATACTTGTCATCTAACCTTGTTTTGTAGCATAAATCATTGCTCGATTCCTTGGTGTTCTCCAAATGAGGGGGAGTACACATCAAGGGGGAGTTTTAGCAACCTTTTTTGCTTCGACAAAAAGAGGGAGAAATGGGAGTAAACTCATTAAAAACTTGTTAAAACTAATTTTAACTTAAAATGAGTTTATGTTTTGTCATCATCAAAAAGGGGGAGATTGTTGATGCAAATAATGTTCTAAAAACGTTATTTATATCTTTCGATTACTTCACGTTTTGAGGATGACAAAATGTGAAATCACGTTATGTTCAAATTAACTTAAACAAGTTTTTAATCGGAAGATCCCGTTTCTACGTAAATCACTCTAGAACAAACTTACAACTTGACAAATGATCAAATAAGTGATTTTGGGTTTTAAGACTTCACATTTTTAATGTGACAAAACATTTTTTCAAAAATATACGTTACAAATTATTTTTGAATAATCAAGAAATGTTTTAATGGAAAAATAAGTTCAAAATACATAACAACTATTTTCCCCCCCAAAATCAGCTCCAAACTTCCCCAAATAAGTTTTCACCAGAAAAGACAAAAATTGGAGCGTCTTTGTCTGACACGGCTCCACGGTTCCACTAAATTTAGTGGAGCCGTGGGTGATTTAGTGGAGCTGTCCCCCTATAACGGCCAGATTTTTTCTGCCTATCAATACTAGCCCTCTTCACAGATTTTCTTCACCCTTTCACACACAGAAACTTCTGAGTTTAAAACTCTCACACCTTTCTTTCTTCTTGATCATTTAGTTTAGTTTTCTTTTGTTTAAGAGTGATCCAATCATCCAACTTAGAGATCCTCTTCATTCATCTTCAATAGCAAGAGAAGAACACAAAGTATCCAAGTTGATACATGGTGTTGTCATTCCTCTTCAAGTGCAAGAGAAGAACTCAAGGTATCCAAGAAGATACAAGAGTTGTAGTAGTTGTTAGGTTTCTTGTAACATTTGTTACATCCTTGTTGTATCATAGCATACATCAAGATCATTTTTCTTTTGTGAGAGTGTGAGTGAAGATCATTGTGATCTTATAGAGATAGTGAATATCTCTTGAAGCCATTAGGCTTGTATGATTGATCAAGAAGATCAAGGGTCAATAGGTTAGTGTTAGTCAAGTGAGTGTTGGTCGTTGTGATCGTGTCGAGATCTTGGAGATCTCTTGAAGCCATTGGACTTGAGTGATTGGTCAAGTGGACCGTGGTAGATTGGTGCTAGCTAAGATTAGCACTCGACATCTAGCTTAGTGTCAGAAATAGGATAAGCGACGTGTACGGTTTTCTCCGCCTGAAGGGAGGCTGTTGACATAGTGGTTGAAACTCTCGAGTGTGGTACTCGAGGAGTGGAGAAGGGCGAAGAAGAGCTTCGTAGCTGAACCACTATAAATCTCTTTGTCTCGGTTTGATCTTTCCATCTCTACTATTTACTCTCATTACTTATTATTAGTTAGTTTAGTGTGTAGTTCATATTGGTGTTGTTTGATTGCACATAAGATTCGAATCAAGGTTTCCAATACTAAAGTTTAAAAGAAGTTTTTATAAGAACTAAAAACCGGAAAACTATTCAACCCCCCTTCTAGTTTTCCACACATATCCTACATACATTCCTTCCCCAGGAGAATTGACCAGTCTTCTCTGTGATTCAACACGACACCCCAACAGAATACGTATGCTTGAACTTCGATATTTCCTATGACCCATGGCACTTATCTTACGAGAGAATGTCCTAAGTCTAGCCAAAAATCATTACTATTTACCTGCATGTTGTGCCCACATGCTCTACTGCATTCTAACTAAACAACCATATAATCTCGCGTACTTCTTCGCCAAACGTCTCATACATATCAATGATAAAAGAAACAAACTTATACCCTATGGGATGTTTCTAACTCGATTCTATCATCACTTCATGAATGTTCACCCTCATCTTCAGGATGATCAATATACGCTTTTCTATAGATTTATGGAACCCATTAATCAATCTCATTTAACATCATATCTCTTTCCTGAATCACCCACCTACCATGAACCACCTGATGATTCGGCAAGCGAAGACGAGGAATGAAGCAAATCAAGTCAAAACAGTCTTAAATGAAGTTTATCACACTCCACCGGAAGATATCTTTCAAGTTTAGGGGAGGATTGTTGGGTTTTGAGATGCTGCTGCTCAGAATAGATACAACTGCTCATGGTGTTAAATGGAAAATTCACAAAGTGTCATACTACTGCTGGTAACAATGATACTACTGTTAGTGTATTACATACTACTGCTGGAGATGCTGAGAAGGTGAAGTAAATACACCAAGTGGATACTACTGCTAGACATAGAAGATACTACTGCTAGAGATAGTTTCTACTGCTTATGTGATAACTATGTATAGCATGTTTAGATAAGTTTAGAATAGATACGAATATTATCTTTAAAATGCTTGTAAACTGACTTTATTTGAATATTATCTTTAAAATGCTTGTAAACTGACTTTATTTTATCATGTAATCATTTCTATGTTTTCTAGATGCACTACTTGCTATGCCAGACTTGTGGATCCGTGTATGAATGTTGTCTAAAGTGTTAGATTTGTTATTAGATTAGTACAGATTTTTCTACTAAACCTCTGTGAAAGAAATAGTCTCAGTAGCAAGATCTAACTAGCCATTCTAAACTGTTGATCCCAGTTGAGCAATTGATCTAGTTAGTTATCTTAGATGTGAATCTAAAATAACAAGTATAGAAACTGACTTGACTAGTAAACTATTAAACACAAAGCGGAATATTATGATTTTCAATAAAGTCTTTTGACTTGGAAACGTTCGATAAATGAAAGGGTCATGGCGAAATTTTGTTATTTCCAAAGATTAATTTTGTCGTAAGTCCAAACTTGTTTTAAATCATAAAACGAGTATACCTTGTACTAATAAATGGGATTATGGGAAAATACCGACGATTACCAATCGACTCATCTTAAGCTTTTAAAGATCATTTGTAAGATCCGTATCGTTTTTGCTTTGCAGTATCGTAAAATCGTAAGATCCTAAGATCAGGATCGGGATCCTGACTTCTAATTTCCTTACTTCGTTATTAACCAAATTTAATAACAAATATCTCTACAACTTTTAATTTAACAATTGTTTTTATTTCTTTCTTTTATTTTTGTCCAAGTCGAGTCAATATCAAGCCGCAACAAATGAGTTACTATTTCCTTTCGAGTCACGGTCAAACATTTATTCCCTCGGGTCAATAATAATGAACCCGATCCCAAATCATCCCAAACATCACAAACAACTAGTTGGAAATATTGAGTTTCGAAGTTTATTATTCACAAAGCATGAGATACAACTAGTTGTTGCATCAACTCATTGTACATGAAAAGTCAATACTTGGTAAAAGGAAATTGGAGACTTTTTCGTACAACTTCAATTCACAGTTTACTTTTGGCGGGCGCCTTTGGTCCCTTTTCCCGCCTAAAGTCTTGGGAACCATTCATCTACCTCTCCAGCCTATTTATACCTATCAATTGTATACCAAATAACACACACAAACACATATATCCCTTTCAATTCAAAGAAAACTTCAACAATGGCAGCAAATAATGGTAACTTTCAAAATGATGCTGAAGAGTACGAGTGGGTGTTAAACAACAATTTGCTGTTTGACGCAGTGTTTAATGCTTTCGGGTATGAACCCATTGCAGAATATGGGTTGTATAGGCAGGTAGATACGTGGATGAGGGGTCAAATTTTGAATTGGCTGCATGCGCAAGACTTTTACTGGGATGAGGTTTGGGGAGTGAATGAGGTGGAGGAGGAGGAAGAAGATGAAGAGGAGGAGGAAGGTGAAGAGGAGGGGGTGGCTCAAAGTGAGGTGGTGCAGCAAAATGAAGAGGATCAGCAGCAAAATGTGGTGGAGCAGCAAAATGTGGTGGTGCCTCAAAACCAGGGGGAGCAGCAAGATGGGTTTCAAGACCCTTATGATCTAGAAAAGAGGATTCGCGATCTTGAAATTTTGTTTAAACGACTCGAGGAAAGGAAGAAATTGATGGGAAGCAGTGAAGAGAGCTATGGTTCTAACAAGTTGGGGTGAAATGGAGTGAAGCAGTTTAGGATGATGGTGTTTTTATGTTTTTAGTATGTTTAGTATTTAGATTGGATAATTAGATGTATATATGGTTATCTCATAAGCATTAGTATCAATTACTCTAACAACAGTAACTTTTAATCCAACAGTAGTATTCTTGCAGCAGCAGAATCTCCAACACTAGCAGTAGTATTGAATACACTAGCAGTAGTATGACACTTGGGAGTATTTTCTTTTATACACCATGAGCAGTTGTATCTATTCTGAGCAGCAACATCTCTAAACCCAACGTAACCTTAGTACACTTATGAAACTCATGAATTGTATACAATATAAATTAGTATGCAAACATTATGATTGTAAACATGAAACTCATGAATTAGTATGCTATTAGCATTTGCCAATTTGTTAAAATTTCAGTGGTTGTGGCTCATTTAGAAAGATAACAAGATTAGATATTACCAAGAGTTTACTAAAACATAATAATAGGGGTGCAAATGGTCACCAGCCTTTATGATTAAGTGCAACAGTGTTCGTAGCTATAATTTTGTGCAATGACATGTTCCATAAAAGCAAAGTATACTGAACTCTAATGAACTATATTTTCAGCATTTTCATAAATGCAATAATGTTGAAGAGTAAAAAATGAAACGAAGAGTATTAAGGTTTAAGCATCTGAGATCCACTTAATACCAAATATAAGGTGTGAAGTTGCTAAACAAAACTGATAATATCGCAGATTCTCTATTTGTTGCATTTCAAACCATCAATCATCTTCACTGTGGTCTCAATCTCTCTTTGGAGGTGTGTTCCAATTTGTAACACCCCCGTTTTCGATATTCGCAGCAGAAATATAAGTTGGGGTATTACTTCAAGTATCGAAGCCATGATAATAAAAAACGACTCTTAAAGAGACGTTTTAAATAAAATTGTTATCATTCATTTATTAAATCAGAGTTACATAATATAGGTCCCAGAGGGAGGTTCGGAAATACGTTATAAAAGTTACATTATTCATTGAATGATAACATAGTGGACACTCTCTTTATAAGAAGAAAGTCCACAGCCACTCCGTGCCAAGTTCAGTCTTTTAATTACCTGAGATAAAGCATGCTAAAAAGTTAACACAAAGGTTGAGTGAATCGATGCGTGGTTTTGCGACCTTACAACAGGTTTTACCTCTCAAGGGATCTTGAGAAGTTTGCAATCCCCACCAGGCAGTGTACCTGATCGATGTAGTATAGTGAAGTGGCAAGTACCGGGGGATTGATCGTTCAACTCAAAGAATAGTGTTCGTTAGGATTGAAATTTATCTACTAGGTCTAGAGGTGAGGGATGATTCCTTTTGTATTTTTATATTTTATGAAAAGCAAGTAAAATCTCTGGTTTGAAGGAGTGGGCGGAATTAGTTGCTAATCAACTAACCCAAAAGCTACTAATTAAACTAATGTGCAGGAAAGTAAACTAGGGTTCTACAAGGGAAGTGAAGCATGTCTACCTATGATATGTTACTCCTTGCTAGATATCCAATTCTACCTATTGACTTGTCACACCTTGTTTTAATTGACGAGTTGTATTCCTTAATACCAATCGTGGGGGTGTGTACGATCTTCCCCAACTCTATAAGCTCCTACTTCACTCCTATGTCGAGCCGGCTAAGAAGCTCCTAACATGGGATCACTAGAATTCGCTTATGCATTAAATACAACCAATTAACCTTAGTACACCTTGGTTCATGTTTCTTAAGACGTTCAAGCAAGTTACCGTATAGGAGGTTAGCCAGTTTTCTTAAGCCTAACATCGATATCATCCAATCATACAAGAGACAATAGGAAACAAGAATTATAAGCTAAACCAATTAGATCTATTGAAGTTGTCACGCCCTAATTGATGGAGATGGACACACACATCAACAAGAAATCAATAAGATCTAATTAGTTATACACAAGTTTCACACAATCATAGGTAAACACTAGGTGATTTAGTAAAACATAATCAATGAAGAACAAGCAACAATAATAATGGAAGACATAATTAAGATAGAATCAACACACCATTACAAGATGTTTATGGAGTGATTAAGACCTTCTAAGTTGCTGGAAAAACACCTACCTAAACCCTAGAATCGGACTTAGGGTTTAGGGCTTACAAATAATGAAGTTATAAGGTTATATTTATAGGTAACTTTCTGTCGGCCAGATCTGACGGCGTCAGCCCATACACTTGACGGCGTCAGATCCCCTTTTTCACCAAATTGTAGATTTCTTCGTCCCGAATCCGTGGCCTTTTGAATCACCTAAATCCGAGTTTGTATGAGGATTTTATGGCCAAAACAGTAACAGCTACTCCGCGCGCGAGTTGTGATTGTCTTGATTAACTTGTGGCGATTTCACTAAGGTTCCTTCTCGTGTAAGAATACTTTGACGCCGTCACTCTATATCATCTGACGTCGTCAGGTCTATGATCCTGACGCCGTCACCTTCAAAAATCCTCTGGCCCGTCTCTCTTTAACTTAACACTTGACGGCCTACATCCATTAACACGTGACGCCGTCACCCTTTAATTCCACAAAACCTTCTGGCGCGTCACGTGTAAATTCATATTCATCCTTTTGCCAGTACGTGACGCCGTCACCTACAAAGAGTGACGCCGTCAAGCTCTGTTTCCAGCTTGATTTTGGAGACTTTGCCGTTTTCTTCACTTTTCGCTCCAAAAACGTCCAAAATGCTTCCTTTTCCAGATTTCTTCTCCAAAGTACCTAAAATGACAAAAGGAACAATTTAGGGCAATATTTGATCAAATAATCACGAATTAGGGCTTAAATGACCCCCTAAAAGCGGTACACTTTTCGTCTCATCAAATATCCCTACACTTGGGATTTGCTTGTCCTCAAGCAAATGAGCTTTTCCACCAATCAAAATACAAGTTAGGGGTCATTTAACATTAATATAAAAGTAATTACAACAAATGATCGTTCCACCTTAGTCAAAACAAGCACGGAAATTATACACTAGCACCTCTCATTAAGTGTTTGGATACTCTCATCTCTCGGGTGTTGTAAATTTATATATGAAAATGGAGAAATATCACTCATTACCTGTCATAGCAAATAGATTACCATAGGCTTGGGAAAGGATCAAAACCTCCACCACATTGGCGTAAGCACCTAGGATAAACTATCAAATAGGTCTTTTAAAGGGTTGTAACGTTAGGTGTAAGGGTATGAAAAACACGGTTTGTTGGATAAGAGATACTTTACTGGTGGCAAGTCAATTGTCTTAGTCAATTACATGTAAAATGAGGCGTTGCTAAGCCAAGACTCGACTCAACTTAAGCTACTACGACTCTCTTTTTGTGTATATATATATATATATATATATATATATATATATATATATATATATATATATATATATATATATATATATATATATATATATATATATATATATATATATATATATATATATATTTTAATTTTCAAGACACTATTTCGACTTAAACAATAAAATAAAAGAAACGGATGGTAGCCCGTATGTTTTTTTTTTTTTTTTTTTTTTTTTTTTTTCATACATTTTTACTCTACCATCCAAAATAATACATCAAAGGGAGCTTGTTTCCTCCCTACACTTGAACTTTTACATACTTTACAAATGACTATGCTAATGACTCGAATCAAGAAAATTAAAACACTTGGAGTACTTTTAAGATATTAACGCACATATGGGGTAGTAAATGATGTTCTTCCCCATTACTCCATAACACTAGTACTTTGCCCATGATTCCCAATCGTCCCAAAACAATATGTACAAGATATGACTCGACTTAGCAACCATGTAACCAATTAGACAATTAACTAAGGGTTTAACACATATGACAATAATGCACTAAAGATAAGTGCATACAAGGTGGGCTAAGGCGATTTGGGTGTACATTTGGGGTGGATTGTAAACAAATTCTTCCTTTAAGTAAAATGCTTAAAGTTAGAAACGAAAAAGATAGGCTCTGAGGGGTGTACTAGGGGTATCGTGTACTAAAAATGAGTACATCGCAAAGGTGTGGGAGAATTACTTGACCAATGTAGCCAACGTAATTATAATACAGGTGTAAAACAAGGGTTATCCTAATGCCTCTTATCATATAGTAAATCCTAACTACACAAATGTAGTCTCACTAGCGGTCTCAGCATGCATCACTATCACAAGTTCTAGAATCTAAATACTACCGGTACACTCACAAGCATCAACAATGAATGCTTTTTCCTACAGATCTAGGGGCGAACCTCACATATTTGGGGTGGAAATTTTTGAGTGGTACGGTTTTTGTGCTAGTCATATAATTCCTATCCATGAGACGCTTATTAAGACTAAAGTTTCACTCCTATATGTTGCAAAAAAATTTTAAATTTAGTGCTAAAATTGCCCTAACAAGTATTTCTCTTAGCTTTATTACACATTTACTATTAAACAAAACAAAAATCAAGCGAAGTTGTAGTTTCTAAGGCATCCTAATTTACCCTCCCTACACTTAAACCGAACATTGTCCCCAATGTTCTAAGTAAAAGATGTAAAAGTAAAAATAAATGAAAATGAAAGAAACTAATACTCCCCTGATTCGCTCGGTATGTATGATGTGATAACATGGTTAAATCTTCCTCCAAGAAAATGAGCATAGAAAAGCTTCACTCCAGAAATATAATCATCTTCTTGTCCAATATAACCTGTAATCAACAAACACAAAAAACCAACGCATCAAACAGAACAAAGAAAAACCACAACTAGATGTAATTCCAGACTTAGAAATAAAAACAAAACAAAACAATAAAAGGATAGGATACTTGTGGAATGAATTACAAATAGGAACTCATAAAATATGTCCACAAGTATTGACACACAAACAAGATAGTATATATGCTAATTATAAATTGTGAATTTTTCATGTTCGAATTTCGTTCTTTTTAACAAAATATAAGCTTCCCTACACTTATCTTTTTGTAAAATACCTTTATATGCAATTAAGACGAGGTTAAAAACAAGATAAAGCATTTTCACAAATTATTCGAAACATGAAAATTAAAAAATTATGATTAAGCATATATGACACAAACAAACAAATAAAATAAAAACATCAAACAATTAAACAAATAAAGCTTGGGTTGCCTCCCAATAAGCGCTTGTTTTTGTTCGAGTCACGAGCCTGACTCTACCCTTATTTAACGGAAATAGGGGAGGTTTTCCCTACACTTAGGATTAAGTGTGGGTGAAAGTAGCGATACACACCCTTAGGGTGGAAATATGCCACGTGAGGTGAAGGGGATGAGTGAATAGCTTCCTTCATCCTAAAACTACCTGGATAATATGGGTTGATGGGTGGGTCGGTTCCTCTTTTGTCTCCTAGAAATGTATCTAAGGATGGAAAGTTGTGTAAAGGTTGAGGTTCCGGTTCATCAACACTAGGAAATTCCCTAGAACTAAGAGTAAGGTTATCACTATAAGTATTCAAACCTATATCCTCTAGTTGTGCTTGGTCCAAGGGTTCTACCTCCATCGGGATTCCTAAAGTCTCTTCTACTTCTTCCGGGTAAGTCACGGGCGGTGTGGGTGCCTCAAATGATGGTAGGACTTGTGGGGTATCTAGCAGGCTTAGAATTCATTAAACCCATCTAACTTTACCCCCAACTCCTCTTGGAAATCACTAAGAGCACACAAAAATTCATTGGAATGATAGGAAGCAAATCTATTAGTGAAATATAGTTGTTCCTCTATTGTCAATGATCTAAATGGAGTTTCATCCGCCATAGTGACAAATGAAAATGGTTTTACAAACAAAGGGCACAAAGAAAAAGATAGACTACAAGAAAGCTAATAAAAAGAAAATAAAAATCTCACTAAGATAGGAATCTAATGAGTAGACCTAATAAAAGAAATTTCAACCTAAGCAATAACTACTCCCCGGCAGCGGCGCCAAAAACTTGATGCGTGGTTTTGCGACCTTACAACAGGTTTTACCTCTCAAGGGATCTTGAGAAGTTTGCAATCCCCACCAGGCAGTGTACCTGACCGATGTAGTATAGTGAAGTGGCAAGTACCGGGGGATTGATCGTTCAACTCAAAGAATAGTGTTCGTTAGGATTGAAATTTATCTACTAGGTCTAGAGGTGAGGGATGATTCTTTTTGTATTTTTATATTTTATGAAAAGCAAGTAAAATCTCTGGTTTGAAGGAGTGGGCGGAATTAGTTGCTAATCAACTAACCCAAAAGCTACTAATTAAACTAATGTGCAGGAAAGTAAACTAGGGTTCTACAAGGGAAGTGAAGCATGTCTACCTATGATATGTTACTCCTTGCTAGCTATCCAATTCTACCTATTGAATTGTCACACCTTGTTTTAATTGACGGGTTGTATTCCTTAATACCAATCGTGGGGGTGTGTACGATCTTCCCCAACTCTATAAGCTCCTACTTCACTCCTATGTCGAGCCGGCTAAGAAGCTCCTAACATGGGATCACTAGAATTCGCTTATGCATTAAATACAACCAATTAACCTTAGTACACCTTGGTTCATGTTTCTTAAGACGTTCAAGCAAGTTACCGTATAGGAGGTTAGCCAGTTTTCTTAAGCCTAACATCGATATCATCCAATCATACAAGAGACAATAGGAAACAAGAATTATAAGCTAAACCAATTAGATCTATTGAAGTTGTCACGCCCTAATTGATGGAGATGGACACACACATCAACAAGAAATCAATAAGATCTAATTAGTTATACACAAGTTTCACACAATCATAGGTAAACACTAGGTGATTTAGTAAAACATAATCAATGAAGAACAAGCAACAATAATAATGGAAGACATAATTAAGATAGAATCAACACACCATTACAAGATGTTTATGGAGTGATTAAGACCTTCTAAGTTGCTGGAAAAACACCTACCTAAACCCTAGAATCGGACTTAGGGTTTAGGGCTTACAAATAATGAAGTTATAAGGTTATATTTATAGGTAACTTTCTGTCGGCCTGATCTGACGGCGTCAGCCCATACACTTGATGGCGTCAGATCCCCATTTTCACCAAATTGTAGATTTCTTCGTCCCGAATCCGTGGCCTTTTGAATCACCTAAATCCGAGTTCGTATGAGGATTTTATGGCCAAAACAGTAACAGCTACTCCGCGCGCGAGTTGTGATTGTCTTGATTAACTTGTGGCGGTTTCACTAAGGTTCCTTCTCGTGTAAGAATACTTTGACGCCGTCACTCTATATCATCTGACGTCGTCAGGTCTATGATCCTGACGCCGTCACCTTCAAAAATCCTCTAGCCCGTCTCTCTTTAACTTAACACTTGACGGCCTACATCCATTAACACGTGACGCCGTCACCCTTTAATTCCACAAAACCTTCTGGCGCGTCACGTGTAAATTCATATTCATCCTTTTGCCAGTACGTGACGCCGTCACCTACAAAGCGTGACGCCGTCAAGCTCTGTTTCCAGCTTGATTTTGGAGACTTTGCCGTTTTCTTCACTTTTCGCTCCAAAAACGTCCAAAATGCTTCCTTTTCCAGATTTCTTCTCCAAAGTACCTAAAATGACAAAAGGAACGATTTAGGGCAATATTTGATCAAATAATCACGAATTAGGGCTTAAATGACCCCCTAAAAGTGGTACACTTTTCGTCTCATCAGTGAATCCATAGCGTTTAAAGTTATAATCAGTTGAACACAAGCTAAGTAAAAAGAAATCAGTTATATCACAGTTCGGTATATTGCACTAAGCCTCATGACACGCAATGCGTTAACAGTTTTCAGTATTACCAACATAATTAAATGAAAGTAATCTTGCCCCCGAGTACGAGTCTGCCAAAAACTCTTTATAGATTTCAAATATAATGCATTTGTCTATCCGGCTACCACTAAGGATATCCATCCGACTAGTACAAATGGGTCGTCAGGCCAATAGATCAATTCACTATATTCGCTCTCACCCAGCAGGTGATTAATGGCGCATGATATGAGGGACTTTTTAAAATAAATATTCAACAGTTAACTTAGGCAATAACAATCAAGAAAGTATACAGGAAAATGCTTGTGTTCGGTTTAGTAGCATGTATCTCCCCACAAGTTTGGAAAACGTATAAAAAGTGGGACCGTAAACTCACCTTAGCAGTCTGGATAGAAAACAAAGTTAAATAGAGTTGATAAACGTCTCCGGCACGTAACCTGGTTTGGTATGTCAAGTTTCAGTAATCGTTTTCGAATATATAAGTTTCAGTATTCGTTTCGTAATGGTTTGGTTGTTGATTAAATGTTAAATTGAGACAACATGAAGTCTTTTCAAAAGTTGGATAAGATTTTATCTTATTTCTTTATGTTTTCGTTCGTTTGTTTGTTCATTAAATATATCTAGTTTTTTAAGTTTTTATAAACCAAGTCGATATATATATATATATATATACATATATATATCTCGTTTGTTTGTTATCGAAATAAACGTATTTCGTTTATTAATTTTTATTATAAATATATTTAGAATATATAAATAATAATAATTATATAAAGTTACATTTTTTACCCTATAGTTTCATATATTGATAATTTTTACCCCTCAAATTTTATAAAATTACAATTTTACCCCTCAACTTTCATTAGTTGACAACTTTTACCCATGAACTATGGTAAAATGACAGTTTCTACCATACAGTTTCAAAATTAATGCTTTTTACCCCTGAGTTGTATGTCAACATCAATTAAAGTCCAAGTTATAATAACTAGTTGGAGTCTCGACACTTTATACCCTCCAAGCATTTTTGTTATTACACTCGTGGTCCTTATTTCAATAAAACGCGTTTTTCGTTTAAGAAAAAGGCACGAACTTTTACGACTCTTTTATACAAGTTTTATCAAGTTAGCAAACAGCTTATTCATGATTTATTAGTTTATGTTTCGAGCTTATAAGGCTCGAAATAATTATAAAGGGTGCGTTAAAAATTAGTAGCGAGGGACAGGTTTTGGACTCGAATAAAAGCGAGGCGAGGCAATCATTTCACAACGTTCTTTTTATAAAAGGGCTGTTAAGATTTTGAAGAAAAACACCATCTGTTAAGCGTTTTCAGGACTCAAGCACCGAAGAATTTTTGAAGAAAATATCGTTCCGGACAACTTTTGTGTTTTAACTTTTTGACAAAACTGATCATAAATGCCTCGTTTTGCCTGATGTTACATTCTGTAACAGAATGTTTTGTTTCAGATTTTCAGAAATTTCGATTTGCTATAACTTTTGACTCGTTTACTTATTTTAGGTGATTCAAGTTGCTAAATCTTCGTTTTAATTTTTTTCTACAACAATATGTAAACTACTAAGTCTATACGTGGTCGGTTTAATAGGAAATTCGGATAGAAAATCTATTATTTTGACATATATTAATCCTAAGTTAACATATAATTTCTCGTAACTTGTTTTTGACCTTAGCTTGTTACTACAACTTAATTTGTGACATATTTAAGAGTATTTAAAACTTATAAAAGTATTGAACAAGGTCTCGGTTACTTACTTGATCTCTTATTCGATTAAGAAGGATTTTGGCGAAATGGTTTGGAACTTGAACACTAATGCTTCTCCTCTTTCCTAGGCTTCTCAAGACCTTTCTTTGGCTCTAAAAGGGACTATAGAATCTGTGGTAAAGTGGGATTGGGCTGTTTTGGTGAGTGTCGAATTAGAGTTGTATAAAAAAATGAGTGGGTCGACTGTATATAGAGGATGGACTCTATAGGGTACATGTTGATGTGTTCGTATATAAACCATATTTTAGGTAGTTGGGTTGATTGGTAGAGAAGAGGCCAAGTGAGGGGGGGGGGTGGCGTGAGGTGTTGGTTAATGGTGGGTGATGTGGTTTCTTCTAAGACCAAAGATTTTACCTACTTATACTATCTAGGGAAATATTAAAGAGACATGTTTATGTGTTGTAATTTGGACCTAGGAATGAGTTTATGGGGTATGAGTTGTTTAGGGTTAAGTGAGGAATGATCTTCTTTTACTTTGAACTAGAATCGAACTAAAGGGTTTGAGGGAGGATCGAATGGCTTTGTAGGGTGATGTCTAAAGTATGAAATGTTGTACACTAAGGTTTAAGAAAGTATCTAGTTAGTTTCTAGGGTTTTATTCAAGTAAATGTTAGTTAAAGATTAATTTAGGGTTTATATACACATGTATCGAATTGTATAGTAAAGAAAAAGAAAATGGTTTATGCTTAAAAGGGTTGTACTAGGGTTCATGTAATATAGAAAATTTATTTTTAATGGTTGGTTAAATTATATAATTTATATGTTAAGTTTATTAGGTTTAAATGTATATAAATGAGATTTTTGGTCTTTATGCATTGGGAACTTGTACATTAGGTTTAGAGGCTTGTACTATTATTTAATAAGTTTAGGAAATTTTTTTTTTTAATTAATGCATAAAATATTTGGACAGTAGGCTTTAAAATAAATACATGTAAGGTTAAAATGAGATTTTTATTAATATTATGTTTTTATGCTTAAATGACTTGTACATTGTTCTGAAGAACTTGTACATTTATATTTTATAAAAATTATATATATACTATTTAGGGTTTGTGATTTTATTACATAAAATTATAGTGTTATGAATTTAGGGTTTGTATCAGAAGTTAAAGTGGTTTTAGGGTTTCTGTGCTTTAGCAACTTGTACCTTAGTTTAAATGAGTTGTACCTTTAGTGTTTTTAGGGTTTTGTTATTCATATTTATTATTATAATGGTTTAGGGTTTCGTAGAAACTCTTATTAGATAAGAAACGTTTAGTTTACACGTACGTTAGCGAATTATCGTAAAGTGGCAAATATTATATCGTAGGTTTTTATATAGAAATGTTTATACAAAATAAATATTAAGTATGTTAGGTTGGTCTGCGTAGGAGCACGTTTATCGAGGATGTGAGTTACGTCACATTAGATAGTAGTTACGATCAGATAATAAATAAGTAAATAAAAAATAAAAAAAATATACGTAGAAAAATGGATAAGTATTCTGTAAGATAGTTTATTACAAGATGAAATTTTTACGAGTGGTTACAGTATCCCCCCGTTGAGGGAATCTCGTCCCGATATTCAGTCTATATTGGTTGAGGTATGAGGAGAAACGTATAGATATCTTGCCCGTATTTGATTTTTCTGGTTTCCAACTTAGTTCTGGTCCTTTCTTAGGGTTATATCTAATCTTAATGATGAGAACATGGCTGCTTCACATGATCTAAATAGGTAAGGGGATTTGAGATTCTGACTTTTTCAGATAGTGAGCGTGAGAATGGGAAATCGTACAACGATTTGATTGGCGATGTGAGTTTGATATGCTTAAAATGTCTAAAGTTTAAAAATAATATTATATATATAATATTATCTTGTTTCTATGTCATTTAAACCCAATAATATCGTCTTACTGCTAATCCTTGGTAATAATATTATATATATAATATTATCTTGTTTCTATGTCATTTAAACCCAATAATATCGTCTTACTGCTAATCCTTGGTTATATTTTAGTCTAAAAGGGTTGTCTAGGAATCTCCATTCGGTACTTAAAAGAACGTAATTTTATTAGTTTTATTCCTACTAGATGAAACAAATTTGAATATTTTGCCACCTAATAAATCCAAGTCTGTGAACAGTGTTTTCTAACGGTCATGAATAGTATAACTTAACGGTTAGGAATAGTAAATTGCAACGGTCAGGAATAGTGTTTTCCAACGGCTAGTTTTGCCTATATATACTCCATTTTAATTTTCATTCTTCCACAAAACATACATCTCTCACTAAAACCTAGAAATGCCGCACCTTATCACATTCCTAATAATCGTTTATGTTGTTCTTGCGGTTACTTATTTGGCGTATGTTCCTAATGAAGATCACGCATTCTTGGTTTGCGTTCTAGCGGTCCTTATGCCGATTGTGATCATCGCTATTGGTGTAGACAAGATATGGGGGTAATATCCTCGAGTTAGGGTTATTTGTTGTGTTTCCTTCGTAATTCTTAGTGAAATAAAACCTATATTGTTCTTATGCCTAATATCTAGTCCCGCTATCGTGCGCAGGATAATCAAGGTGATTCATCCCGTCGTGGCTCTAGCTATTGTTGGATTGGTGGTGGTCTTCGTTGCTATGGCGGGTCAACCTATTAAAGATTATATGCCTTTTATTGTAATCATTGTAACATTAGCACTTCTGATGCTAATTATATCTCTATGTATGAATTTTCGTGGATTCTAATAAAATTTGTACTATTTGTGTTTACCTTAAATCCTTGTGAATTCTTAGGGTTTTCTAATGTTTGTACCTTTGTCACTTTCCTATCTGAGGGATGTTGGGTAATAGGCGTAGGTATTTATTGAGGGTGGTCAAAAAGGGATGTTTATGGACAATTTATTTTGTTTCAATATTTTGCTTTTGAATGAAAATTGTTATTAGTAAATCTGAAAAGATAACTGTTCCATTTATGACATGATTCTTCCTAAATTATACATAGTTGATCAGGCTATGTATAATTGAGGACCGAATGATGTGATGTTCGGCTCAGTTACTGAGGTAATTATGTTTTTCAAAAAGTTTCAGATGGTGTTCAACGTGTTGTTTTTGGAAAATAACAACATTATTATTTTTCAAAAAGAATAAGAAAGTTTTGGTTCGCACTACGGTGATGAGTTAGGAAATTTTCTAGGGTACTAATGGGATATCCTTGGAATATATCTTAGGGTTCGTATGAGAATCTTACAGGGTGATAATAGTCTATTGTTCAGTCAGAAATAATACTAACCAAATTTATAATGGTATAAGAGGCTATTGTTACGTTTTCACAATATCTATGAACAGGGTATATGGAATAGGAACCGAGATTATGATTATTACGAAATTATTACAAAGTATAGGTTCATGTAGTAGAAAGGTAGTTGTTATACTTTGGGTACGTCTACCGTAACTAAGGTAAAGTACAAAAGAAAATATAACTTAGAGTTTTTAAGCTACGGTTTATTTATCTACAACAGGAATTTATCTTCTGCTTAAACTTAGGTGTCTTCCTTTGGCGTTGCTGGGATCTTAACGAGTTCTCATTCTCTTGTACTAGTCCTAACAAGTGGTCACAATGCGAAGTCATAACCAATTGAAAATCATAAAATTACGATGTGTCTGGTTAATATCGTAAATAAATGATTAATTCTTGGTATGGAACTGCTAAGGAACAAACTAATTTTTCTACAAAACCTAAAATTCAGCAACTTTCTCTTCATTCAACAAGTTTTCTTTCAAAAAATTTCTTAGTGGATTCTATGGTTATAGCCTAGTTATGGTAGATATTATAATAATCGTAAGTATTGTCATGGTAGGTCTGGATATAATCACTGAGAATAACATGATATTAATAGCTTGTTCGATTGTTTTTGCAAAACAATTAATACAAGGTCTTTTATTAATACTTCATGTGGCAGGTTGCAAGTTCTGAAAGTTCCGAGCTTATTGGAAAAATACAGGATACACTAACCAAAACTATTTGGTTTAGTGGGCACAACAATGATACAGGTGAATTTAAGATCAGTTACGCCCTTGACGTAGATGCTTAACTTCAGTCTCAAGTTCTACTTGTGCAGCTTCCATTTTTGAGAAGCGTTCCTGAAATTCCTGACACATCCTCATTTGGTTGGCCAACATGGCTTTTAAGGTAAAAATCATCTGACTCTGATTTCTTGCCGTTTCTCTGGCCATCCATAGGGTTCTTTCAATGTCTTCCACTCTACCATGTGTCTGACCGTGTTCTCTTCTTGAACTGCGGATTCTGGAATCTAAACTTCTAAATTCCTGGTTGTAAGTAACACCCCAACCCTACAAGGGTAAAGATATCACAACAATGGATTCACATCAGAATAAAACCAAGCATACATCTTCATTAATACAAAAATCTCAAAGGATACAAACGAGATACTAAATCTATAGGATTACAAATGGAAACTTCTACAACATTATATCTAAAGTATATTATCTTCGGTTCAATTCTAAATCCCGCATAGCTATCCAATCTTCTAAGTCCAAGGTACACTCTTCACTCATTCCCAGCTTCCTACTAATACCTGCCGCGGGAAAAAGAAAACGCGGCTGAGCTACTAGAGCTCAGTGAACAGATATAATGGTAACAAAACAATAATAGGTAATAGTATGAAAGAATTCAGGAATACACGTCATACCGATAACTCAAGGTGTAGGAATGAGACGTTAGGAATAACAAGAAATAAGACAAAGGAAAAACAAAGAGAACAAATAAAATGAAATTCATAAGTTAAGGAAAACAAAATCTATCACGAGCCCAGAAACCAGCCATATCATACCATCGCAAATGTAACCAAATAGAGTAGCTAACTCCCAGATATGTGAAAGACGTGTATCGCACACACATCAGTCACCAGATAAATATAATAATAATAATCATAAAATATAAACAGATAACAGCTAACAGGTCAAATCTAGAGTGCACCCATACGCCCCACAGACAAATCAATAATCATAATTATAATGGCCATAGCAAATAATAAATAAGGGACAGAACAGGTCATCACTCTCCTGCCCTAGAGTCATGTCAGAGGTGCGTCAATGACATGGACATGAAACCCTCATGCCTAGTGATTGGCTCGTAATATCAAACTGTAGGTCAAAGGTCAGATGTACTACCAAAATAATCGAAAGTCATATCTTAAGGGTACATGGCAAAAGGTTCATGTCAAATAGTTTAGAAATAAATGTCAAAGGTTCAAATCAAAGTTTATCAGATTAAGTTTTATATCAAAGTTTAAGTTCAGATTAAAAGGACTATATCGAATGATTCAAAAGAGTATAACAAGGATTCATAATCAAAGTTTCATAGCAACAGTTTATTTAAAAAGGTTTCTATTTAAAAGTCCATTTAAAACAATCCTTCCAAAATGGTTTTCATAACAACTGGTCTTACAAAATAGTTTTCATAAAATGGTTTTCCAAAGCTTTTAGTAACTTCCATTAAAAGTGGTATCGCTTCTTTTAAAATAGCTTTTCTTAAACCGTTGCATATGTAGATTTAAGAATGGTTCAAAATCACTTAGGTTCAAATAAGGATTTAACAGATGAAGGATTATATCAAAATCAATTTAGTTTTACAACAAGTATAACAGATTAAAGTTCAAAACAAAGTTCACAGATCAGGGTTTAGGACAAGAGATCAAAACAACAAGGTTCATGAAAGATTTACAAAACAAGGACCACATGGAAGGTTTACAAACAAGAGATCATATGAAAGGTTCACAAACAGCAGGGAACATAGCAATGGTATAGGGAATCCTAATAAGGAAAATGAATTCTGAAAGAAAAAGAACTGAAAAGCCCTTACTGAAAGGACGGAATATCTGTACCTTATTACGAATGCGAGAACACAAAGGTAAAAGCTGACAAAGATGAGATTACTCCTTCCTCGAACCTAAGGAGTAGAAGACAGAAGTCCAAAGGGTCTTTAGTTATATTTCCATTACTAGAAAGTTAATAATATCACAGATTAGGTTAAGTCCTTATTAAGATTATTATGGAAGTAAGGTACATTTTATCAGGTTACAAAAGTTTAAGAGTTGTTATGACAAGTTTACATAGTTTAGGGTTTCACTTGCAAATTTCATCTAATTCAAAGGTTTAATCATGAAAATACTTTAAGTTACTGATTTAATACACACAATATTCAGAATGACATTTTAATCTCTTAAGTTTCACAATTCACAGTTTATACCCCTTTAGTTCTCATATTTCCAAATCAAACCCTACATTTACATAATTCATGTTTTAATCCCTATAACATTCATGATCAAACAAACACCTTACTTTATCAATTTACAGAACCTACCCTCAAAATTATATGCATTGCAATTTAGGTCCTTCAGATTTCATAAATTACACATTTAGTCCTTTAACTTCCCAAAACTTATATTTCAAATCCTAACTTAGTAATATTTACATATCAAACCCATAATTACTCAAAATTACATAAAACACCCTTTATAATATTATTTACTCAAAATAACTTCAAGTTTCCAACATTTACACTTTCAGTCCCTCCATTTAAATAAATTCCAAATCGTACCCTTTAGTTATCATTAATTCAATTTCTTGCAATATTTACACTTAGGACCCTCAAGTTATATTTTTCCTACATTTGTACTGACCTAATTAACATTATAAAAATAACTTTAAGTTTCAAAGTTGGCAAAACAAACCCTTGTAGTTTTATTTTCAATCGCATAACCTTTTTAATATCCAAACCCTAACCCTAAAGTTACCAATCATCAAACCATCAATACCACATCATTAATGTGCATTAATTAAACCAGGTTAATCACCCAAAATCCTAACCCTAATCGTTCTAGGGTTTCTTCCTAATTCTTTCTTATTTTTCTTATAATCTGATTTAATCATAATTCAAGATCAATTATTTTGAGCTTCTATAAATCAAATGGTTATTTTTCTAGACTTATATTAACAGTATAGAACATGTAAAAATTATGGTTACACCTCAGAAAATTCATATAGCATGATTAACAAATTAAGTTTGTTTTTAACCCTTCTAATTTCGTACGCCCAAATAAACATGCATGATTCGCGTTTATTATTTTTCTTAGGTCATATTCGACATGTAGATCATTATAAAAATACTGGATAATCTTTAGAACATAAGGATTTGTCGAAGGAATTTATACCTCTCGTACGTATGAACCGAACAAGATAATACACCACGATCCCACGAAGGCTTCAACACTCCAACTCCTATTTTTCGTAGCTTGTTAATACTCCAAGGAACACCAAAAATTCTTTGCTCAGGTCCAGAAGTCGTGTGGGAGGGTTGGTCGATTTTAGTTTTGGGCGATTTAGGGTTTTCAGTAAAAGGGTTTTATAAAATATAAAAGATTTGTTTATATAATATACAAACCGACTTGGAGGGGGCTTGGGTCCAGAATTTCGGCCCTAAGGATTATCACAAGATCAAAGTTTGATTTGGTGTATAATTCCTTTATTTGTTTTGGTATTTATCTTAATTATATGATTTTCACAAAATATAATACAAATATAATTAATTATTTTCGGATCATATATATATGTATAAGTGATTTTATAATTTTTGGACATTCAAAATAATGTAATGTTGTCCCAGAAATTAATTTGCTTCATATATAATTCGTTTTCAGAAGTTTTGGAATTGTTTCAGAATTTTATAACTTATTTATTTAGGTTTTATTGTTTCAGGGGTAATTAGGTCTTTTTACAAGTTATCTGAATTTCAGGTATTACAACTTCTTCCCCTCTAAAAAAAATTTTCGTCCTCGAAAATTGACGTGAAACGGAATGGAAACACAACTGACTGTGGACCGGAATATGAAAACTTGATTCCTATGACTCTATAATATCGGTTAAAACTTCGGTTTCCTCGAAAGGCAAATTATACCGAATCCAAATCGAAAGAGAGATATATCGAACGTAACGAATGATAATCGGATCTTCTCGAAAAGGACGCAGGAAATACATGGAATTTTGACGGATGGGTCATCCCCAGGATTTGATTTGACAGGTCAGAATAGAACGTATGGAATAGATTATCGATAACATCAATTGGCAGGAGTTCCCTATCAGGACCTAAGATTATTACCGAAAATTCTTAGAGATCAGCAGAATGCGTGACGAGAATCCAGACGTGCCATCCACCTATGGTGAAAGCAGGTTACGCGTACCGTTAGGATGAGCTTAAGGTCTCACTAATGCGGTTGATCTCAAACAGTTATCATAATTTCCAAAGTTCTAAGGCACTTCTTGAAATATCCGATGCCCACAACAAGTGCACGTTATATGATGTAAGTATTATCACGTTGGCCAGACGTCATAATACTAGCATCATATAAATATGCCCTCATGATGGTCATACTTGATTTCAAGTCGTGAACAAACTGACTTAGCTTATTCCACCTAGTTTTCCTACGGTCTCAGAGGTCATCAAAATTAAACACTCTGACTAAATGGAGAATGATTCACTAGAAAGAATTAACGAAAGTCCCAAAATGTCTATCAGAATTTGGTACTTCATGATGAGTATCAAATCATCCATCATTTGTCAAAACCTCTCAAAACATAGTCATCACCGAACAGACGAGAAATGAACACAAACAGGAATGCTTCTAGGAACTTAACTCATTCGAGGATCTTATTACGAAACTTAAGTAAGTCAACGGAGTGAAAGTTAGTCGCCAAGAACTTCGGCCTTCATAGAATTAATTTTCCCCCAACCATAAAGGGTCTTTTCCAAAATCCGCTCGTTTAACACATCCAATCTCTTCAAATCCGGTTAATCTGTCTTTATCAGTCCCCCAATCGGAAAGTGAAACCAACATTGGAACTTGTGTTTAGTCCTTCGAGCTTTCTGCCGTTCTTCTTTAAATGTGATGGAGTAATGTGAATTTCTAGCATACTCTTTCTTGTCTCCGAACGTACCATTCAGTCATACAATGACCATTTGTCCCAGTAGTCTCGAGAAAAACTAATTTACCAATTTTATAAGCATTTAGAGCTTTAGCTAATACCATTAGCGTTACTAATCGTCATAACAGTCGTTTATGGATTCGGAAGGCGATTTCAAAACTAAAATTAATGAATCCCTTGAAAAGAAACTTCACACTCTAAAATTAGACAAACACCTAATCGATTCAGGGTGGAGGAATATCGGTTTCTAACAGTAATACGGTTCAGCTATCTTCAGCCACCATCCTTCTTTATCACGAACGGAACTGAAACACGCCTAGAGACACAATTTAAGCAAACTTACTTCCCGATCTTCAGTTGTTGCTCATCTCGGTTGCTCAACCGACTGGTATGATCCCGAACACATCTGAAAGACACCTTCACTTGGTGACTAAACATCTCCCGGTAACTTGTCAATTTCTATTTCACGCTTCGGTGGGCAACTTAGTGGTTCAACTAGGAAATATATTCAGAAACTCAGTGTGCCCAAAACTCTCAAGATGAGGTTCATTCCTCAGTGTATAAAATGGGTTCTAGGAAAACTTCAGTACTCTAATTTCTAAGGAGGCATTTTTAATGGATGCCAGAAAACCAAGGCAACCATGGGAAATCAAGTTTTGGCTTTCATAGCCGAAATGAGCTCGACAAACTTAGAAGGTTGAGAACTATGATAGACACATATCAACGTAATTTATTCCAACAATTGCTCAAGTCTTATTATTAAATATTCGGGAAAACCCACAATCCAATAGAATCCGTACAATATTAATGTCAAAAGAAACCTAAGACAAAATTTTAACAGTAATAACACACATGGCTCGAGCTCTCTTTTTCCGTGACTAGACCTTGTTACTTGCAGTGGACTCCAAGTCTGAATCCACTTCATCTTCCTCGCTAAGCCATCCATTCCGGTTCCCTTCAGGCTGTGGCAGTGGTTGTCTCGCAAAACCATCCTCAGGGTTCCCTCCTTCATCTCCTACGTCGTCCACGAATCCATACAAATTGGGAGGCTCTGCCCGCACTATTCCTCCTTCTTCCACGAACTTGGGACACCTTCCCGGGTACTTAGTCACTACTCCGTCTTTATCAATCACTTTCGTCTCATGCACATGTACCTCGTCCCATTTATATTGACCACGGTCAACCTTTCTTCAATCCGGCAGGGACACATGCTAGCAGGGATCAGCATCCTTCTGTTAGTCCACCTCAGCTTACCAATCCTCTTCTGGCCTGTAGCGAAAACTGTTGTCCAACGATACATGCTGCGTGCTGGAGGTGCCATGCTGAAATGACACAAATGATACTAAGTACTAGAACTCGATAGGAGTCGAAAACTACTCATACTCAAAATTTTTAAAACACGCGAAATATCACCGTCTGAACGATTTCAAAGATGATTAACGAAATATGGGGAATAAGCACGAATGGAACGACAAAACAAAATCCTAATGTCTACCCAAATCCTCACCGTCAGAATTTAAGTTCCTATAGGGAAAATCCTAAAGCAATTTCTCAAAGGTTGTCCTACGATACCTACAGTGGAAACTTAGTGGTCCAGATTTCACAGGTCAAGGGTAAATGTATTACGAATCGCAGCCTGTCTCTCTGATACCATAAATTGTAACACCCCAACCCGACAAGGGTAAAGATATCACAACAATGGATTCACATCAGAATAAAACCAAGCATACATCTTCATTAATACAAAAATCTCAAAGGATACAAATGAGATACTAAATCTATAGGATTACAAATGGAAACTTCTACAACATTATATCTAAAGTATATTATCTTCGGTTCAATTCTAAATCCCGCATAGCTATCCAATCTTCTAAGTCCAAGGTACACTCTTCACTCATTCCCAGCTTCCTACTAATACCTGCCGCGGGAAAAAGAAAACGCGGCTGAGCTACTAGAGCTCAGTGAACAGATATAATGGTAACAAAACAATAATAGGTAATAGTATGAAAGAATTCAGGAATACACGTCATACCGATAACTCAAGGTGTAGGAATGAGACGTTAGGAATAACAAGAAATAAGACAAAGGAAAAACAAAGAGAACAAATAAAATGAAATTCATAAGTTAAGGAAAACAAAATCTATCACGAGCCCAGAAACCAGCCATATCATACCATCGCAAATGTAACCAAATAGAGTAGCTAACTCCCAGATATGTGAAAGACGTGTATCGCACACACATCAGTCACCAGATAAATATAATAATAATAATCATAAAATATAAACAGATAACAGCTAACAGGTCAAATCTAGAGTGCACCCATACGCCCCACAGACAAATCAATAATCATAATTATAATGGCCATAGCAAATAATAAATAAGGGACGGAACAGGTCATCACTCTCCTGCCCTAGAGTCATGTCAGAGGTGCGTCAATGACATGGACATGAAACCCTCATGCCTAGTGATTGGCTCGTAATATCAAACTGTAGGTCAAAGGTCAGATGTACTACCAAAATAATCGAAAGTCATATCTTAAGGGTACATGGCAAAAGGTTCATGTCAAATAGTTTAGAAATAAATGTCAAAGGTTCAAATCAAAGTTTATCAGATTAAGTTTTATATCAAAGTTTAAGTTCAGATTAAAAGGACTATATCGAACGATTCAAAAGAGTATAACAAAGATTCATAATCAAAGTTTCATAGCAACAGTTTATTTAAAAATGTTTCTATTTAAAAGTCCATTTAAAACAATCATTCCAAAATGGTTTTCATAACAACTGGTCTTACAAAATAGTTTTCATAAAATGATTTTCCAAAGCTTTTAGTAACTTCCATTAAAAGTGGTATCGCTTCTTTTAAAATAGCTTTTCTTAAACCGTTGCATATGTAGATTTAAGAATGGTTCAAAATCACTTAGGTTCAAATAAGGATTTAACAGATTAAGGATTATATCAAAATCAATTTAGTTTTACAACAAGTATAACAGATTAAAGTTCAAAACAAAGTTCACAGATCAGGGTTTAGGACAAGAGATCAAAACAACAAGGTTCATGAAAGATTTACAAAACAAGGACCACATGGAAGGTTCACAAACAAGAGATCATATGAAAGGTTCACAAACAGCAGGGAACATAGCAATGGTATAGGGAATCCTAATAAGGAAAATGAATTCTGAAAGAAAAAGAACTGAAAAGCCCTTACTGAAAGGACGGAATATCTGTACCTTATTACGAATGCGAGAACACAAAGATAAAAGCTGACAAAGATGAGATTACTCCTTCCTCGAACCTAAGGAGTAGAAGACAGAAGTCCAAAGGGTCTTTAGTTATATTTCCATTACTAGTAAGTTAATAATATCACATATTAGGTTAAGTCCTTATTAAGATTATTATGGAAGTAAGGTACATTTTATCAGGTTACAAAAGTTTAAGAGTTGTTATGACAAGTTTACATAGTTTAGGGTTTCACTTGCAAATTTCATCTAATTCAAAGGTTTAATCATGAAAATACTTTAAGTTACTGATTTAATACACACAATATTCAGAATGACATTTTAATCTCTTAAGTTTCACAATTCACAGTTTATACCCCTTTAGTTCTCATATTTCCAAATCAAACCCTACATTTACATAATTCATGTTTTAATCCCTATAACATTCATGATCAAACAAACACATTACTTTATCAATTTACAGAACCTACCCTCAAAATTATATGCATTACAATTTAGGTCCTTCAGATTTCATAAATTACACATTTAGTCCTTTAACTTCCCAAAACTTATATTTCAAATCCTAAATTAGTAATATTTACATATCAAACCCATAATTACTCAAAATTACATAAAACGCCCTTTATAATATTATTTACTCAAAATAACTTCAAGTTTCAAACATTTACACTTTCAGTCCCTCCATTTATATAAATTCCAAATCGTACCCTTTAGTTATCATTAATTCAATTTCTTGCAATATTTACACTTAGGACCCTCAAGTTATATTTTTCCTACATTTTTACTGACCTAATTAACATTATAAAAATAACCTTTAAGTTTCAAAGTTGGCAAAACAAACCCTTGTAGTTTTATTTTCAATCGCATAACCTTTTTAATATCCAAACCCTAACCCTAAAGTTACCAATCATCAAACCATCATTACCACATCATTAATGTGAATTAATTAGACCAGGTTAATCACCCAAAATCCTAACCCTAATCGTTCTAGGGTTTCTTCCTAATTCTTTCTTATTTTTCTTATAATCCGATTTAATCATAATTCAAGATCAATTATTTTGAGCTTCTATAAATCAAATGGTTATTTTTCTAGACTTATATTAACAGTATAGAACATGTAAAAATTATGGTTACACCTCAGAAAATTCATATAGCATGATTAACAAATTAAGTTTGTTTTTAACCCTTCTAATTTCGTACGCCCAAATAAACATGCATGATTCGCGTTTATTATTTTTCTTAGGTCATATTCGACATGTAGATCATTAGAAAAATACTGGATAATCTTTAGAACGTAAGGATTTGTCGCAAGGAATTTATACCTCTCGTACGTATGAACCGAACAAGATAATACACCACGATCCCACGAAGGCTTCAACACTCCAACTCCTATTTTTCGTAGCTTGTTAATACTCCAAGGAACACCAGGAAATTCTTTGCTCAGGTCCAGAAGTCGTGTGGGAGGGTTGGTCGATTTTAGTTTTGGGCGATTTAGGGTTTTCGGTAAAAGGGTTTTATAAAATATAAAAGATTTGTTTATATAATATACAAACCGACTTGGAGGGGGCTTGGGTCCAGAATTTCGGCCCTAAGGATTATCACAAGATCAAAGTTTGATTTGGTGTATAATTCCTTTATTTGTTTTGGTATTTATCTTAATTATATGATTTTCACAAAATATAATACATATATAATTAATTATTTTCGGATCATATATATATGTATAAGTGATTTTATAATTTTTGGACATTCAAAATAATGTAATGTTGTCCCAGAAATTAATTTGCTTCATATATAATTCGTTTTCAGAAGTTTTGGAATTGTTTCAGAATTTTTATAACTTATTTATTTAGGTTTTATTGTTTCAGGGGTAATTAGGTCTTTTTACAAGTTATCTGAATTTCAGGTATTACATTGTAAGTATCCTTCATTTTATCAATCTTTACTCCTAAGTCGAACACTGCTCGTCTCTCGGCATCGGCTCTTCTAAACAAAGTGTCAAGGTTACGTTCGTACCATTCGAAACGTAATGGTTGTAACCCTTCCAACTGTTCAACGTGGCGATCTAGAGTGCTGGCTTGTTGATGAAGAAGCATCCATATTGAGTCGCGAGGGTTTAAATTATAGTCAGGGGAATTAGATGTAGATATGTCGTCTGGGATGTCTGGTATTGGGGAATCTGGAGTGTTAGGTAAAGGAGAGTTTGGCTTAACATCTTTCCGAATTGTTTCTTGGTGAGTCTTCTGTCTAACCCCGAATGTTGCTGGACAACCAATCAACTCTTCATAAGATTCGGTAGTTCTCCTAAGTTTCTGACGTGGAGGCGAGTGAGTAGGTGATGATGGGGGTGGTATTGGGGTAGTTTCGTTAATATTAGGCATTTCGGGGGACTTGGTACTGTAGTAATTCGTAAGTAATAATTATAAGTAATTTATAACATTAAGGAATGGGGAAATAATTAAGTAGGAGAGAGTAATTATCAGGAGCTTAAAGATTGACATAATATAATCCTAATAAGTAACTTTCTGAGTACAGTAATATGCAGGCACGGAGGGCGTAGAATAGTATGATGTAAAATCGTTTATTTTGAAAGTAGGGTTATAGTCCAATGTTTGAAAACATTTGGTTCTCTATAACCATGAGCTCTGATACCAATCTGTAACACCCCCGTTTTCGATATTCGCATCGGAAATATAAGTTGGGGTATTACTTCAAGTATCGAAGTCATGATAATAGAAAACGACTCTTAAAGAGACGTTTTAAATAAAATTGTTATCATTCATTTATTAAATCAGAGTTACATAATATAGGTCCCAGAGGGAGGTTCGGAAATACGTTATAAAAGTTACATTATTCATTGAATGATAACATAGTGGACACTCTTTTTATAAGAAGAAAGTCCACAGCCACTCCGGCACGTAACCTGGTTTGGTATGTCAAGTTTCAGTAATCGTTTTCGAATATATAAGTTTCAGTATTCGATTTGTAACGGTTTGGTTGTTGATTAAATGTTAAATTGAGACAACATGAAGTATCTTCAAAAGTTGGATAAGATTTTATCTTATTTCTTTATGTTTCCGTTCGTTCGTTTGTTCGTTAAATATATCTCGTTTGTTAAGTTTTTATAAACCAAGTCGATATATATATATATATATATATATATATATATATATATATATATATATATATATATATATATATATATATATATATATATATATCTCGTTTGTTTGTTATCGAAATAAACTGTAGGATATTCACTAACAAAGAAACACAATTTGGGACTAGAGTTTGGATCGAATGGTGTTTTCTAGAGAGAGAAAGAGATGGAACCTTTGTAGAGAGAGAAACAAATGTGATATTAGATTAGAAGTGAAATGAGGTCCAACCCTCTCCTTTGGTGGAGAGGGATATATATAGTACTACATAGGGTGTCCCTAGTGGACTGTGGAGCGAGCTGACAGTGGGTAAAAGACCCGACCCACTCCACCATATTAAGACTAACTAATCTACTGCTAATATTACTAATAAACCTACGAGCTATTAAGTGCTATTAAGTACTCGGGGTGACCGAGTCTTCAACTGAATATTTATATTCCTAACAATCTCCCCCTAAGGGAGGTCACCCCGGAAGTAACGTTCTGAATTCTAGCACTCTATCCTTGAATCTTGACTTCATAGCTCATAGACCTTGATTCTTCTTCGTCAAAAAATCTTTGTGCCTTCAGCAGTGAACTTGCGATGACTGTTCTTTGTTTTGGATGATCTTTGAGTATTCTTTGAAGTTATCATCCAACATATGTCTTCAAGTCATCTTGTGGCTTCGTCATCATGAGAAGTTGTGATCTTGGAGCCTTCTTTGAGATCATCTGCCACCATCAATCTCTGAGCTCATCCATTGTAGAAATGCCTCCATGTGAATTGTTGTGACTGTTGGACACGCATGCTCACACTTTTTCTGGATCATGATAGATTTCATCAGAGTTGCAGAAGCGGTATTGTAGGTCTTTCAACTATCATGATGTCTTTGATAATGAATTGGAAGAGTGAGCATGGAGAGTGGATTGACACGTCTCTGCTGGAATCAGGAACCACCATCGCCATCTTTATATGAATCTGAAATAAAACAGTTAGCAATAAAGTTGGAGAACGAATATGGCTTTGTCATTCGTTCGATGTGGCGGTTGGATTTAACCTTCGGTTCTGTGAAGACCGACCTGTGATCAGGTAGAATCCCCTTTAAAGAAGATTCTCCTTGACAGGAATTTCCAGCTAGTAGTAATGAGTCTTCCAACAAATTAATGTCAGAATCATCATACTAAGCATGTTCTCATACCGGAACGTCTCAAAGCAGACAACACGGGTAGAGTGAATCAGTGAATTAAACACCCACTGATTGACAAGAAATTGATTAGAAAAATCACTTGCGTGTTACTGGACAAACATTTTGTGCAACACGACAAGAGTTTTATAAATTGAATCACATTTCTGTCAAAAATACTTTTGTTTGAAAATTTTCACAATCAATGTGCTCGAAACTTTGTTGGTGAGCACATTGAAAGGTTTTCCAAAAGTATCCGTCAATCCATATCCTGGAACAGGTTTGATTCAAATTTGAATCGCCCCATCGTTTCTTTCCAGTTGTCACAAGCTTGATCCATGAAGGATCTCACATGTCACCTACCAAGAGCTTGTTTGACGTTGGCTCTAGAAGAATTTCCAGCTTCACTGTGAATACTTTACGTATCACTCGGATGTTCTGGCAATACCACAAGGATAATGCGAAGGACTCTTCATATATATTTTCTTGCTTTTCACGGTGTATGAAACAGCAAGCATATTGAAAATGTGTCCTACTGAGATTTATTGATGATCTCTGGGCTCTAGACTCAATAGTGCGTTTTGATTTAGTGATCGGAGGCTGGAGAGGACTGCCACCTTTTCAATATCATCTAACTCGGAGTGAGAAAGATGATAGCAATGTATTGATCTCCGTGACAAGTGAAACAAGAATCCTTTGAGGGACCTTGAGTGGCTAGGGAGGGTTGTGCAGCGTATCACTGGGTCCATGATACTTTGTCTTCAATGTCAGTAATCAACTACGTGATTCTGACAGCATATGTATTGACCCGGTTTCTGCCTAAGATGTAAGGAGGGCTTCTTTCTTTTCACCCTTTATCATTACATTTCTTTTTCATTCTTCAACCCCTTCAGCGCTTACCGAGACTTCATTACTAGCACCTTGTTGGGTTTGTTCCAGCACTAGCTCCATCTCAGTCGGCACTCATCCCTTATTCACTTTTTCTCCTTTTTATAATCATACCTAAGGACTTCTACACTAACTAGTGGATTGTCCCTGGGTAGATCCCTCCGGTTCTGGCTGGATCATGGGAACTAATACCTAACCTTACCATCCTTATAACTCCAGTACATAAAGTAAAATGGTCGGTCTTGGGTATTCTTTCACAATTGCCATCACAAATCATTTGCTCCCCCTCAATATGTGCATCGATATACGAAAAGGTTTGGCACATATGGGAGAGCCTACACTTGAGTTTCAAAAGATCACACTTTTTATCAGAATTTCATATTTAAATCACATTCTCTCCCCCAATCAAAAATTTCAAACCACTTGAGATTTGTGATCCCAATTGATTTAAATATGTTTAGAAAATTTGGGATAAAATGTGGTCAGGTTTAAATGTATTCTGATTTCGGAGCATACTATGCTCCCCCTTAAACCACGAGAGAGTGTCACTGCTGATGTTGCACAAATTTGGCAAGGTGTCAGAAATTTGAACAAATATTCTCCCCCTCAATTAATGACCCGTTTTCTATTTAAAGAGCTGTAGTCATTCAATTGAGCGACGAGTATTTGTGAAAATTTAATTCAATTTACCACCTTGTGTAACATCAAGACTCTCTTGAAGAATCAAAGAAGATAAAGAGTCTGATGTAAAGAAGACTTCTCTTCTTATACACGAAATGACGCACTAAAACGTACATCAGATCGAAGAAACATGGATATAAAGTAATCCATGCCCAGGTGAACATCACCCAGTTGGAGGAACAGCCGTCTTTTTGGAGACGTGCTTTCCCCATTTTGAAGCGCGGGTTGCTATCTAAAGTAATAGCAAGCCATGAGACATGTTTTAACAATCCATTATAACTTCTGCTCGAGCTTCATTTAAAGTCCCGTGTCATTATTGAATGACATTTCTAAGACCGTAAATGTTATCGATAAACAGAAGACATGCCTAGATGAAACTATTTTTGGTATTTTCTAATTTTCTGATTTTTATGGTTTTTTTTTTTTTTGGTTTAAGTTTCTCTATTTACAATTTGTTGGTTTTATATTTTTCTATTTACAATTTTCTGGTTCTATAATTTTCTATTTACAGTTTGGTATAAGATATGTACAAAATATGTTACTCAGTTTAAGACGATGATGACATGAATACCAAAATGAGGATACGTTCAGCATGTGGTAGAAATCTGAAGACAACATCTCTTAAACTTTCACCACCAAAGCTTTCAAGGCTCCAAAATAATCGTCTGAGCTTGAGCCTTCTCAATGTGAAGCTTTGATAGCTTCCCCCCAAACTGACAATCTTCCTTTTGAGCAGTTTCAAAGCTCTCTTTCAAGCTTACGAAAGGTAAGTGTACAGCGAAAACCGTAGCAAACCCCATTAAATATTGCTGCTCCTTTTAAGAATAACCGTCGAGATTCTCCGATCGGGGGATCGTCACATAAATCAGCAACGAATCATCTCACACTTGAATAATCCTTCTCACATTTCTTCCCGCTGAAGACTGAATAGACGCATACCAACAGTATCCAGAGACCACTTCCCCCAAGTAGTTGAAGTGATGCAGTCAGTCTCGTTATATGAAGCTCAAGAACCCTAAGTACACACTCAATCCCATAAATGAAGTCAAAAATGCATCATCAAGATCAATTAAGACCCGAAAATCCCCTTTTCACCCTTCAGGAAATCACAGATGAGAGTTGTTACACCAAGTTCAACTAAGTCCCGAGTGTAAGCAATTTATCCCGTATGTAGTCGACATGATAGCACCAAGACAGTACCATAAAAGCTACTGAGTACCGGATGTTCACATTTCCTTCAGTAGGATACCGACTAACCATAGGAACCATCATACAATTGTGTACCTCTTTTATCATCAGAAACTGACTTTCTCTTCCCCCACGTAGTTGGAATGATACACCAAAGGAACGAGTTAAAACACTGATTTTCTCTGCGGTTATGACATTTGTCTTCCCGGAGTATCTTCAATTAAGAAGAAGTATTAAGTTCATCACGTGTACTCGTTGTGCATTCCGATGTATATCTCCTTCCCCCTTGCTGGTTTTGATACCTCAGAATCAACAACACATATTATGCACCTATACTTGACATCTTGTGAGAAGAACAAAATTGGCTCAAATGTATTCTGTGAGAATCAACAGCTACCGAAACTATCTCTGACTATCTTTACCAACCCTCAAGTAGGCTATTTGATGAGATGACCGATGGAACAAACCCGATATACCAAACTCGACACTGAAGTAGAATTCCCCGTTGACGTGACTTGACCTTGCACTAATGTTGGAAGAATGGTGTAGATTTAATTGCACTAATGTTGGAGAATTAGTGCTCCAAGCAAATCTCTAAGTACTCAATACCCAACCAAGGTATGAGACATTAACACCTCTTACGATTATCCACAACGTCATCGGCGTGTGACACTGAGTACTACAACGTAACTCCTTTAAGTGATAATTACCCTGACTGCTGGTAACTAGATAACCTAAGCCTTCAACTTAAATCTTAAGCACGAGCAAGTTATCATTGAAGGTCATGCATCCAACCAACCCCTACTTCAAGATAGAGTAAGATCACGCCTTTGAGAAAGTCAACTTCAACCCCAAATAAGTGATACCTTATCAATTCCGTAGTCACAATTAGATGCCCAACAAGTGATTGTTTGTACGCTCACTTGTTCACACTTCTCCCCCTCAAAAATTGCATATGAGAATGCCATTTTTGATTGAACAAGTGCACATGAGGTTGATCCACTGTTCACACTTCTCCCCCTCAAAAATTGCATTTGAAGTTGCCATTTTTGATTGAGTGAATAAACGTCCAATTAGATGGAAGTAGATCCACTTGTTGTCTGAACAAGCATGGAGCAAGTATGAAGCCTTTTGATGAGAATAGTCAGAAATCAGGAGAGTCGTATGACCATTACTCAAATCTCAATCACCATGTAGTTTATTCACCTTTCTCCCCCTCAAAAATTGCCTGTGACGACCAACTGCCATTTTTGATAGACCAGGTGAATAAGAATATACTTCAATGTACGCTTATCCCCTTTGGTGACTGAATGAGCATTTGAAGACCATGAAAATGCAATTTTTGATTGAGTGAATAAACGTCCAATTAGATGGAAGTAGATCCACTTGTTGTCTGAACAAGCATGGAGCAAGTATGAAGCCTTTTGATGAGAATAGTCAGAAACCAGGAGAGTCGTATGACCATTACTCAAATCTCAATCACCATGTAGTTTATTCACCTTTCTCCCCCTCAAAAATTGCCTGTGACAACCAACTGCCATTTTTGATAGACCAGGTGAATAAGAATATACTTCAATGTACGCTTATCCCCTTTGGTGACTGAATGAGCATTTGAAGACCATGAAGCTTGACGAGAATGGTCATAAATTAGAAGATTTCTCTTCTTCTGAAGATAAAGCGCACTTAAGCGTACACTTTTCTTTTCTTTGATGAACGGGGCCTGAAGAGATGTCAGCAGACGCCATAATGATGAAGACCGAGGCCTGAACTGAGGTATTCAGACGTCATAGTCAATGAAGAACGAGGCCTGAACTGATTTGAACAGACGTCATTGTCGATGAAGAATGAGGCCTGCACTGATGTGTACAGACGACATTGTCGATGAAGAACGAGGCCTGCACTGATATGTACAGACGTCATTGTCAATTCCCCTCATATGTTGTGAGCAGCCTGAGTCCAAATGTCAAAGGACAATCCGTACGACCTGCATTTGAAAACAGACAAAAATGGAGAGCTTGGAGTGCCGGATCCCCAATTTAAGTTGGGGTCCAGTTGGTTAGTGGGAACAGAAGCATCATTCGCCCGAGTCTCAGTAGGAGTTGGAATGCTAGTGGAAGTAGACCTAATTAAAGGGCACTGTTCTCCTACAGGAAATTTCCTTCCAGTTGGCTTCCATTGACGTACAGGCACTGCTTTAGATTTAGTTATCCTAGTTAAAGGGCACTGTTCTCCTAAAGTGAATTTCCTTCCAGTGGGATTCCATTGGTAACCAACTTTAGCAAACCTATTTCCTGTTGCTTTCCAAGTTTGCTTAATTTCTCTAGCTCTCCAAACTTTCTTAACTGGGGGTTTGTTGGACAACTTCAGAAATTTCTCAACACATTTATCATGATTACGCAAAATTAAGCATTCATTACATGTCTTGCAAAGTGAATTAGGGTTTGAATTATGATTCTTTTTGCTCAATTCTAACTTATTGTTCCTCATGTGGTCTTCTACTTTCTTTTTAGGAACACTTTTAGCTGGTGAAGTCCTAGAATTCTTAATGTTTATCCTAGGTTTTGACTTGCTAGCTTTAGTGTCACTATTAACTCTTGTAGAGGAACTGATGGGAATCTTAGTATTTTTCACTTCTGGTTGCTGAACATGTTTTGATGTGCTGGGATCTGAAGTTTCCAAAGGTACCTCAAAGGTTACATGCTTGTTCTTGGTAGTGGATGATGATGCACCTAATCTATCTCTTTGGTTGCTAGACTTGGGACCCGTGCCAATGGCATATTCTAACTGTTCCTGGATCCTTTTTGTGAGGACGCAGGCATAACCTACTGCCTTATCAAGTGGTTTTTCTATTCTGTCCTCTTCCACAACCTCACGAAGAGTGTCAAGTCCATCCCTAAGGTGACAGAGATACATATGATGGACAGGTCTGTTGTTTTCTCATGGGAAATGGAATAGGCCCCACATCAACATCGTACATTTTACAAGCAGAGACCTTTGATGCAACACAATTCGAAGAGGTGCATGGCATTTTTCCTTTCACCTGAGTCTTAAGATTCTCAATTTTATTTAACAAAGAAGTTATCTTTTCATTATGACTATTTCTTGTAACTTTAATTGAGTCATATAACTCTTTGTAATGTTGTTTAATCTTAGAATTTTCTTCTCGAAAACAATCATTTTCATAATGTAACCTATTGATGGTGTCTTGATATTGAAAATTCTGAGAATCTGAAGGCGAAGGTTTATTGGTGCCATATACATCACACTTGTTGGATTTCAATTGGGCAATTTGGGCCCTCAACAGTCGAATCGTGTTTATGTGATCTTGAATCTTTTCATCTCCTTTGCTTAATTCAAAATATGTATCAAACTCAGGAGCATCCAAGGATGTCTTGTCATTTGATATTTTGCATTTTTCTTCTAAATGTTGATATTTTAGTTGCAGATTTAGATAATCAACCTCTAGTTTTGAAAAACGTTTAACCATGTTATCATGGTCATCATTTTGAATTTTGTCAAGCAATTTCACATTCTCCCCCTCAAGCTCAACAACACGATTCTGGGTAACATTCAAAGCAATAGAATACTCATGAAATTGACAAGCAGATAATGCAGAATCAGTAGCAGTATAAAATACATCTTGTGCAATACATCTAGCAATCAAATTCTCATTTGTGATGAGAATGTTCTTTCTTTCAATCTCACGAGTCTTAAGTTCTATCACATTTTGAGTTACCTCATTTTCCATATCTTTAAACACTGCCTTCATTTCATTTACTTCTGTTTTAAGAGTATTTTGCATCCCTTCAAAATGTTCTTTGAGTAGTTTAAAGAATGGCATGACCTCAGTTAAGTAACACCTTTTTGCATGTTCAAAACACCTTTCCCCCTCAGTAATTCCGGTTGGTGTGATTCTCTTCTTACATGTTTTATCAAAATCAGCAAATAGTTGCCAAAACACGTATAAGCTAATTAAGGTTTTGCATTCAGTGGGAAGAGACAAAGGAACCAAATTCCTAGGTGTATTGGGAGGATACACCGTTATGGACGCAACTTTTCTAAGGGATGGGGTGTTGGCTTTAAGTTCATCAGATTTTAATTTCTCAGTATCATACTTCCAAAATATTTGTTTAGGCGTTAACTTCTTTTGAGGTGCAAACACAGTCAAGCGATTCTCCTCATAATAATCATGGGGTTTGACTATTACTCGCTTGTCTATGCATATGGGATCCCTCATTTTCTCATTCATTTTTTCTCTTTTTCGCATTTCTATCTCATCAGCCTCATTCAAGGATACAACCTCAGGTGGTTCATGATTGGGCATAATCATCACATTGGCATCATATAATGCAGGTTGGGCTACCTTAGCAATCTTAAGAAGAGCTAATTTAGATTCACCTACATTGCTTTCACTATGCTTTTCACTTAACTTTCTGTGCTTATGAATCATTTGGGCAGTCTGTTTGGTTTGGTCTTGTGTGTACAACTTATCTTCAAGCTTATTCTTTAATGTTTTAAGTTTGGAGAAATCATTTAAGAGTTATGTTTCTTTATCTTTGAATTCTAGCTTAAGCCTATTCACACAATTCTGTACTTCCTATTTTTGTTTAACAGACATATCTAGCTGGCTTTTCATAGAATTCAACTCTTGTTTTAATGTTTCTTCTCTCACTTTATAGTCTTTTATAAGTGTACGCAACTGACCTTCCATTTTCTGCTCACGTTCAGTTAGTTCAAACTTAGAACGCTGTTCATACAAGGCCACTTGTTCTTTATATATGTTAAGTTTAGTGGTCAAGGTATCATCAGGGACAAACACAGTGTTCTCATACAGCACATAGTCATCATTTAGAACAGAAGATGCACAACTAGGTACAACAGACGCTTCGTTGTGCTTCACATATTCTTCATATGGGAAAACATCGCTATTTCCCATATCAACATTATCTGACTCAATAACGTTTGTCTGTTGTACTTTGTCGGGAATCTTTTGTTCATGCAACACATTATCATTATTAATGACAGAAGATACCCCATTAGGTTCAGCCAACGCTTCGTTGTGTTTCACATGTTGCACGTTGTTCCTAGCAGTATTTGACTCAACAACGTTTGTCTGTGGCTGATGAAGCTCTTTCTCTTGAGAATTCGAGCTAACAGAGTCTCTATTGGCACTAACGTACTCAAACACGTTTATCTGTTGTACATCTTTAGGAATCTTTTGCTTGTCAATCATGTTGTACAATCTGAGTATATCAGATATAGCAGAATCTGAAGTATTTGACATGATATTAACGTGCACGGGATTTTACAAGTCTATGATTTAAACCGAGAAATAGATTCTTTCGCGGGATTTTACAAAATCAAGAATAAACCGTGAAATGATGCTTGATATGTGTTATGATGAAGGTTTGGTAGACTTGATGATCTGTTGTTTAGTTGCGATTTGGTTTGGTTGATGCAAGTTGTTACAGTGAAATTATGGTCTGACAACTTCACAGATCGATAACTCCTCGGTCTCACGGTCGTTTTGACAGGTCGTGGGCTGAAAACGGAGTTACGGTTCAAAAGTTATAGCCGTTTGAAGTTTTGACGTAAAAAGTCAACTTTGGTCAAAACGCAACTTTCGGAAACTGGACAAGTCGCTATCTTGACAGACACAAGTCGCTACACACAAAACGCAACTTTCGGAAACTGGACAAGTCGCTACTGTGACACAAGTCGCCAGACACAAAATGCTAACTTTTGGAAACTGGACAAGTCGCTACTGTGACACAAGTCGCCAGACACAAAACGCTATAGACAAATCGCTAGTCTGATAATACAAACAGCAACAGACAAGTCGCTACTTTGACGGAGACAAGTCGCTACTCTGACGGAGACAAGTCGCTACTCTGACGGACACAAATCGCTACCCACAAAACGCTAGTCACTAGACGACAGAGCTGTCACTATCTTGGTCAAAACACTACCAAGAAACAATCACAGAAGGACAAAATGCTACGAAGAACACTTAACTATTCACCCTCGAATCTGCCAAAAACTACCATCCAAAGCCTTAAACTCTGATTCCACACACCAAACACTACTCCTATGTTGTCCCTAAGCTAGAAAGTACAAGATCTAACACCTTTTATCAACTAAACAAAGCACAAGAGAGATTTTCAAGAAACTTTGTATTCGAACCAAAATCGCCCCAAAACTCCACAAATCCGTGAATATACCCTTATGTGAACCTAACCATGGCTCTTGATACCAATTGTAGGATATTCACTAACAAAGAAACACAAGTTTGGGACTAGAGTTTGGATCGAATGGTGTTTTGTAGAGAGAGAAAGAGATGGAACCTTTGTAGAGAGAGAAACAAATGTGATATTAGATTAGAAGTGAAATGAGGTCCAACCCTCTCCTTTGGTGGAGAGGGATATATATAGTACTACATAGGGTGTCCCTAATGGACTGTGGAGCGAGCTGACAGTGGGTAAAAGACCCGACCCACTCCACCATATTAATACTAACTAATCTACTGCTAATATTACTAATAAACCTACGAGCAATTAAGTGCTATTAAGTACTCGGGGTGACCGAGTCTTCAACTGAATATTTATATTCCTATCGACATAAACGTATTTCGTTTATTAATTTTTATTATAAATATATTTAGAATATATAAATAATAATAATTATATAAAGTTACGTTTTTTACCCTATAGTTTCATATATTGATAATTTTTACCCCTCAACTTTCATAAAATGACAACTTTTACCCCTCAACTTTCATAAGTTTCAAAATTGATGCTTTTTACCCCTGAGTTGTATGTCTACATCAATTAAAGTCCAAGTTATAATAACTAGTTGGAGTCTCGACACTTTATACCCTCCAAGCATTTTTGTTATTACACTCGTGGTCCTTATTTCAATAAAACACGTTTTTCGTTTAAGAAAAAGGCACGAACTTTTACGACTCTTTTATACAAGTTTTATTAAGTTAGCAAACAGCTTATTCATGATTTATTAGTTTATGTTTCGAGCTTATAAGGCTCGAAATAATTATAAAGGGTGCGTTAAAAATTAGTAGCGAGGGATAGGGTTTGGACTCGAATAAAAGCGAGGCGAGACAATCATTTCACAACGTTCTTTTTCCTTTAGTTAGTTAGCTAGGTGCTCCTTATTGTGGCAAGTTTTCAGATTTTGTGGCAACTTTTTTGTTTTAACTTTTTGACGAAACTGACAAGAAATGCCTCGTTTTGCGTGATGTTACATTCTGTAACAGAATGTTTTGTTTCAGATTTTCAGAAATTTCGATTTGCTATAACTTTTGACTCGTTTACTCGTTTTAGGTGATTCAAATTGCTAAATCTTCGTTTTAATTTTTTTTACAACAATATGTAAACTACTAAGTCTATACGTGGTCGGTTTAATAGGAAATTCGGATGGAAAATCTATTATTTTGACATATATTAATCCTAAGTTAACATATAATATCTCATAACTTATTTTTGACCTTAGCTTGTTACTACAACTTAATTTGTGACATATTTAAGAGTATTTAAAACTTTTAAAAGTATTGAACAAGGTCTCGGTTACTTACTTGATCTGTGGAAAACTAGAAGGGGGGGTTGAATAGCTTTACGTCTTTTTAATTTATTATAAAAACTTTGTTTACTTTTAAAGACTTAGATTCGAATTTATGTGAACTCAACTCTTGAACAATATGAACAAATATAAGTAGATCTAAATTAACAATGCAAGTAAAGTAATGAAATGAAATGAAATATAGAGATGGAAAGATCTAACCGAGAGACAAAGGATTTATAGTGGTTCGGCTACAAGGACACCTTCCTTGCCCTACTCCACTCCTCGAGCACCTAACTCGAGAGTTTTCTTCACTATGTCAACAAGCTCCCTTATGGCGGAGAAAACCTTACACAACTTTCGCTTACACCAATTTTACGACACAAAGCTAAATGTCGAGTTCTAATCGTAGCTAGAACCAATCTCACAACTTCAATCACAACTTCTTCACGACTTCTTCACTACGGCTTCACAACTACTTCACGACCTAGCACTACTTATGTACTCTTCTACTTCTTCACACCTTCACTACTTACACACCTTAACTTCTTCACAACTTCACAACTTACACACTAAACTAGCCTAACCAATTATGTTCACACCTATCTAACAAATATACACAACTTATACAAGTGAATGAATGATTTACAAAGTTTACTAAACTAACAACTTAGGTAACAAGATGATACTAAGTTGTAATACTTCTAGTCTTGATTGATAGAAGTATTCTTCTTTTGCACTTGAATGGTAGAAGCTTGGATCACTTAGAAACCAATGCTTAAGAATATATGATCAAAGGATTTAGAAAGGATTTAGAAAGATATAAGAAGAGATTTAGAACAGAAGGTTTGGGGTGCAAAAGGTGAGAAAAAAGTCCAGGATTAGTCCAGTATTTATAGGCAAAAATTGACAGCTGGAGGAGCGGGGCGGTCCCCTTAAATAGGGGGCCGCCCCCCATAACCGTTGCCCAGCTTTGTCTTTTTGTGGGGAAGGTTTTTCTGGAACATTTTTGCCATTTTTGGTTGAAAATTTGAATTCATAAATTTATAATGGATTAAACATTTTTATTTAATACCAAAAATGATTTTCTAAAAGATATAAAATGTTTGTGTCATTTTATAAAAAATCTAGTGATTAAGAAAATGTTCCTTTGATCATATAATGCATTAAGCATTTGTTTATTCATACCTTAAGTGATTAAGTTGTTAAAATAAATATTTACAACTAAATACTTGTTTACGTCATAATCTTTCGTTTAATGATTTTACATTTTGTGATTATCAAAACGTAGAGATATCGAAAGATGTTAATAACGTTTTTAGGCATTACTTATATCAACAATCTCCCCCTTTTTGATGATTACAAAATCTAAACTCATTAAATTAAAAATTAATTTTTTTTAGACAAGTATTTAGTGAGTTTATATCTACTTCTCCCCCTTTTTGTAGAATCAAAAAGGTTATGCCGACAAGTTTTAGAAATAAAATTTGTCGAGACGAGAACTCCCCCTTGATGTGTGCTCCCCCTCTTTTGAGGGCACCAAGGAGACGAGCTATGGAAATCTTGGCTGCAAAAACAAGTTAAGAACACAAGACATATATATGCATAGCAAAAAAAATATTTAGAACGAACAACTAATCTTATTCATTCATTCAAGATGATCATGTATAACACATGAATTATCATTACACCACACAATACGCTTAAAAAATAAGGGTTACAACATAAGTAAAAGACACTAATGGTCCTAATATTGCCAAAGAGAGCGATTGGACATGCTTGCAACACAAAAGGGTAAGGGATTTTATTTTAGGGCAGAAAGCATGTGAATAGGACTTAGTTATTTGATGGTGAAGGAAATGGAGTGGATTGAGTGGATCTAACGATGTTATATCAGGTTAGGGGAGGAATAGGATGAGGACGGGTGAGTAGATATTCGATCCAAGAAATATATTCACTCAAGTGGAGAATTTGTTTTTGAAGGAAGATGCAACAAGGGCAATAGTGGGTGTGGTTTGTAACTTGATCCAAGTTGAGAGAGTGGGGTAAGCAATTTGAGTAGGGTGAGGATGGAGGTTGTCCCTTGTTGCGTTGTGCAAGGTGCATAGCAAGGAGATCACTAAGGTCGTGGATTTGGTTGATCTCTTCATGAAACTTTTGCCTTTCCGTGGGAATGTGGATTTGGTCATTTGGTGGGAATGGATGAAATTTGGGTATGTGGTTAGAGGTAAAGTTTGATGTTTGACCAAAGTGATGAGGATTTTCGAAGGTTTCATTGAAGTTGGTTTGAGGTTTAGAAGTGTAGTTTGGAATGAATGTGGATGTTTGGCCAACATGATATGGTTTGTGAAATGGTTCAATGGAATGAGCTTGAGATCTTGGAGAGTAATTGGGAATAAATGAGGATGGAGGTGTTGGTTGTCTAGTTATACCATTTGTTGAGATGGACTTGTTGTGAGGGTGAGTTTTTCTTTTCCACCCGGGTTTTATGGTCATCCTTGCTAGCCTTGAGGTTTTTGGTTTTGGGTTGATGGGAGAAGACATAATGAGATGAGTGAGGATTGTGAGAAATGGGGTTATTTATAATGGAGGATTGATTGTGATTTAAGGATGGATAAAATTGTTGGGGTGATTAGGACATAATATGTTTGCGAATTTAGGGAAGAGTAGGATGAAATGGGCTAGAAAGCAGAAAAAAGATTATGTGAACTCTACCTGTAGATGGCCGGTCCCCTTAATAATTAAGGGGGCCGCCTTATCAATTAAGGGGGCCGCCCGTCTGATGGTATTCAGAGTTCCAGAAATGGGTTTTTCTGCAGGAATAGGTAAGGAGGGCTATGTTTTGAGTTTTTGGTTTTAGGAAAGTCCCACTCTTTGAGGCAAGAAAGTATGTAATATATTAATAATTATGCATGCAAGACATATTAATTAAACAAGTAAGCAAGCAACAAATTATATCTAGCAATCAAGAATGTTAAAACTAGAAATCATGTAAGGCAAGGATAATAGAACAAAGGCACTAGAAACTAACAAGGAATTGGTGATGGAACAAATGTGGAGATGGGATTAGCAATTTTGTTCTAGTGTGTGCCTATATGTAACAAATGTGGAGATGTGATTGTTTCGACTCCCAAATGTAAAAATTTCCTAAGAAACAATCCAAAGTCTCCTTGATTTGATTTTGCTCAATTTATGAATATCAAATATATATATTAGATTATATATATTGACAATTCATGTGAGATTTTATGCATGAAAGAAATATGTTTTTAGCATTATTCAACAATGCAAGGAAAATGATTTTCATGTGTTTTTCTAGATGTGAGAATGATTTGAAGAAAGTAGATTGGGTTTTGTATATAAATATGTTCATGCAAAAGAAAAATGTTTCCCAATCTTTAAGTTTGTGCAAAACAGATTCCTAGACACAGATGAGAGGAAGGCAGAAAGGAAGAAAAGAGAAAGAAAAAAATTTTGTCAGACAGATGGCCGGTCTACTTGCCGTTAGGTATAGTAAACTACCTATCATCCCTCAATACTTAGTGTTTTCAACGGACTTACCTTCTTCATCTCTTGTGAGTTTTACTTCCGTAGACATCGGTGTTTTCATAGACTTAGAGTCTTCTAATCCAAATTTCTTAAGCATCTCCTTAATGTACTTAGATTGATTAAAAAATATTCCATCTTCTAATTATTTTATCTGTAATCCTAGAAAGAAATTTAGTTCACCCATCATACTCATCTCAAACTCATCATGCATGATTTTGGCGAATTCATCACATATCTTGACAAGTCGATCCAAATATAATGTCGTCGACATATATTTGGACAATGATGAGATTTGGGCTTTTCTTTTTTGTGAAAAGAGTGTTATCTACCATTCCCATGGAATAATCATGTTTAATAAGAAAAGCTTTTAATCGATCATACCAAGCCTTAAGAGCTTGTTTGAGTCCATATAAAGCTTTCTTGAGTTTATAAACATAATCAGGTTTTGCGAAGTCAATGAATCCTAGAGGTTGTGCCACGTATACCTCCTCATTGATAAAACCGTTAAGGAATGCACTTTTCACATCCATTTGAAATAACTTAAAGTCTAGGGCGCATGCATAGGCAAGGAGTATTCTTATAGATTCTAATCTAGCTACGGGGGCATAAGTTTCATCATAATCAATTCCTTCTTGTTGATTATAACATTGGGCAACTAACCTAGCTTTGTTCCTAGTAACAATTCCATTTTCATCCAACTTATTTCTATATACCCATTTAGTTCCTATGATGGTCATGTTCATGGGATTTGGGACTAGTTCCCAAACGTCATTTGTCTTAAATTGATTCAGTTCTTCTTGCATAGCACTAACCCAACTTTCATCTTTTAAAGCTTCATTTATATTTTTAGGTTCTATTGTTGAGAGGAAACAAAAGAAGTTATTTTTATCTTGAGCTTGTGATCTAAGAGTTATTTGATTTAGGTTTCCTATTATTTTATCTAATGGGTGTGATTTAGATTCCTTAACATTTACTATTTCGTTTTCTCTTAGTGTTGTATTTTCATTATCATCATCTAAGGGTTTTGTTTTACTAACCTCAATAGCTTCATCTTCAACTAGGTCATCATCTTCTAGAGGCAATGTTTTAGGTGGTGGTGGAGTTTCATCAAATGTTACATTCAATGATTCTTCTACTTTCATAGTGTGTTTATTAAGTATTATATAAGCTTTACTATTTTGCGAATACCCTAGAAAAATTCCTTCGTATGACTTAGGGTCAAATTTAGTAAGGTAATCCTTTGTATTGAGAACAAAACATTTGCTCCCGAATACCCTAAAGTAATTTAGATTAGGTTTTCTACCTCTTAATAAGTCATATGGGGTTTTTCCTAAAATTCGCCTAATTGAGACTCTATTTATTATATATGTTGATGTATCTACGGCGTGACACCAAAATTTTTGTAGGATAGATTGTTCATTTAGCATTGTTCTACTCATTTCTTGTAAGGAATGATTCTTTCTTTCTACTACCCCATTTGATTGTGGAGTGCGAGGAGCGGAGAAATTGTGAGATATTCCATTTAAATCACAATATTTTCCGAACTGCACTTCGTTATCAAATTCCCGACCATGGTCCGTCCTAATAGATACTATAGAACATCCTAATTTGTTTTGAATCATTTTACTAAATATTTCAAACTTATTAAAGGCTTCGGTTTTATCACTTAAAAATCTAGTCCACGTGTATCGTGAATAGTCATCTACAATTACTAAGGTATAACGGTTACCTCCGTAACTCCGCACAGCGGATGGACCAAAAAGGTCCATGTGTAATAATTCTAGGCATCTAGTAGTGGAGACTATATTCTTAGCTTTGTGACTAGCATGTGCTTGTTTTCCAATTTTACAAGCATCGCAAAAATGTTGATCATATCTTAGGTTTGGTAAATTTCTAACTAATTCCTTAGAGGCTAGGGATTGTATTTGTTGCATATTTGCATGACCTAATCTCCTATGCCACAGTGTAGAGTTTTCATCTAAGGTTGCTAGACATATTTTATCTTCCGGTTTATTTCCTAGTTTCATGACATATACGCCACCTTTCCTAATTCCTCTACCTATGACCTTTCCGTCCTTAACTATTTCGCTATCTTTATCGGTAAAGGAAACCCTACACTTATTATCGCATATTTGTCCTATACTAAGCAAGTTGTATGTTAAATTAGCTACATGCTCAACATTTTCAATAGTTAGGGAGTCTTGAGAAATCGTACATTTGCCAATGATTTTTCCACGCAAGTCGCTACTGAAAATAACATTACCTCCGTTGTATGCCATGTAAGAGGAAAATAGCTTGCGATCCCCCGTCATGTGCTTCGAGCATCCACTATCCTTAATCCATTCTTCGGGCTCCAAATTTATTCCTAGACATATTTCATCAGTTGCTTGAGCTACAAGACATTTTTCGTCATTTGCTTTGTCCGCTTCTTCTTTGTCGATATCACTCCATGCTCCACTAACAAAGGCGCTTTGGTAATCATAACCGGGTGGCTTTGAACATTCGCCAACGAGATAGTTTGGGCTTCCACATCTAAAGCACTTTCTTTTCCCGTAGTTATCATTCCTATTTCTTTGAAGCGATCTTCTTTCATCTCGTAGTTGTCTTGTGAATCTTCCTCGTCTCTTGAAAAATTTCTTCAACTCTCTTACGGCCATTGCATATTCTTCGTCTTCACTATAGTCACTTGAATCGTCATCATCACTAAGTTCCTTTTTGGCTTTTAGCGCAAGAGATTTGATTTGATCTTTCTTGCTCTTGACCGTTTCCGAGTCTCTCTTTATAATTTCTTCATGGACCTTCAAGTTGCCGATAAGTTCATCAAGCGATAATGTCATCAAGTTCTTCGATTCTTCAATAGCCGTGACCTTCGCGTGCCATTTTGGATGTAATGCCCTAAGAAATTTCCTTACACAATTTTTGCTAGAAAAAGTCTCATCAAGTGCTTTTAAACTTGTGATAATAGTTTTAAATTTAGCAAATGCATTATCAATAGATTCCTCTTCAGGAATTGTAAATTGTTCATATTGTTGAACAAGAAAATCTATTTTGTTGTCTTTGACTTGACTATTACCTTGGTGAGTGATTAATAAAGAATCCCAAATTTCATTTGCGGTTTGACACATAAAAATTCGTTCATATTCTTTGCGTGGTAATGCATTATAAATTACCATTTTAGCCTCATTATTTTTTGCTAGTTTCCTTTTCAAATCATCATTTTGTTTTTCAGAAGGTACAATTTCATCTATTTTAGTTAAAGGATTATTTTGAATAGGGGGAAAATCACCATAGGTAATAACATGCCAAAGATCAAGATCTTTTGATTTCACATAAGTTTCGAATCTATTTTTCCAATAAAGAAAACCATCACTCTCGAATAGTGGTGGTCTTTGCATAGATTGCCCTTCTAAATATTTTTCGGATTCCATAGATCGTTTCAAGTTTTAAAATACAATTTATTTTAAAAATCTTGTTTGACGTGGCTCTTGATACCAATTGTGGAAAACTAGAAGGGGGGGTTGAATAGTTTTACGTCTTTTTAATTTATTATAAAAACTTTGTTTACTTTTAAAGACTTAGATTCGAATTTATGTGAACTCAACTCTTGAACAATATGAACAAATATAAGTAGATCTAAATTAACAATGCAAGTAAAGTAATGAAATGAAATGAAAGATAGAGATGGAAAGATCTAACCGCGAGACAAAGGATTTATAGTGGTTCGGCTACAAGGACACCTTCCTTGCCCTACTCCACTCCTCGAGCACCTAACTCGAGAGTTTTCTTCACTATATCAACAAGCTCCCTTATGGCGGAGAAAACCTTACACAACTTTCGCTTACACCAATTTTACGACACAAAGCTAAATGTCGAGTTCTAATCGTAGCTAGAACCAATCTCACAACTTCAATCACGACTTCTTCACTACGGCTTCACAACTACTTCACGACCTAGCACTACTTATGTACTCTTCTACTTCTTCACACCTTCACTACTTACACACCTCAACTTCTTCACAACTTCACAACTTACACACTAAACTAGCCTAACCAATTATGTTCACACCTATCTAACAAATATACACAACTTATACAAGTGAATGAATGATTTACAAAGTTTACTAAACTAACAACTTAGGTAACAAGATGATACTAAGTTGTAATACTTCTAGTCTTGATTGATAGAAGTATTCTTCTTTTGCACTTGGATGGTAGAAGCTTGGATCACTTAGAAACCAATGCTTAAGAATATATGATCAAAGGATTTAGAAAGGATTTAGAAAGATATAAGAAGATATTTAGAACAGAAGGTTTGGGGTGCAAAAGGTGAGGAAAAAGTCCAGGATTAGTACAGTATTTATAGGAAAAAATTGACAGCTGGAGGAGCGGGGCGGTCCCCTTAATAATTAAGGGGGCCGCCTTGATAATTAAGGGGGCCGCCTGATGCGCGTGATGTGTCGTTGCGGTTTAGCAGTTTTAATGCCTACTCAAGTTTTAAATTTATATTTAGCCGACTTATCAATAACACACACACTTAACGAGCAGTGTACCCGGTCAGTATGAAGATAATGGTAAGTAGAGTGTCGATCACTAAGAGTGGAACGTATTATCTAGTTATTCTAATCAGTATTTTAATATCCTAACGCAAGGGGGTTTCAGCCTGAGAGACTGGCACAGTTTTGTTTGCAAGTAAATAATAAAATAAACCAATAGGTACGAATCAGCAAGTAGCACACACGTACACAGATAGATACTCGAGACAATAAGAGGGCTGTCCTTATAATTAAGTAGATTGTCACTTGTTTTATTGATAGCTTTATATGAAGTGTATGTAATTAACCCTTTCTCGTTGGTCCTATTCTCATCGGCGAGTAAACCCTTAATGATTACTTATGTCTAAAAGTTATTCCTAAGTGATCAATTTAGAAACAACCGTGGGAGCCACATCTTGTCCCGTAGTCAAATGCCCGCAAGCCACTAATAAACACAGAGGTTATCAATGCACTAATAAGTAGTAACCAAAGACATCAACATATAAACTTTAATTGATGGGAAAGCAAGTATTAAAGGGAGTGCAATCTTTCGTTGTCACATTACACAAGCCACCAATCCTGATGAATTAAAGTTTGCTAACACAATAAAACAAAACTACTTAATGAATTAAATACATGCAGCACCTTCTTACAGCTCTTGTATCTTCGATTTGGATGTGTCTTGTGCTGCCTCCTTGACTGAATTCGTCCTCTTGCTCTGCTGTCCGAACTTCGGTTTTAGGGTTTCGAACTCTTAACTCGTCTGGTCTACGGGGTATTTATAGTTTCTGTCTGAGGGAAGATGCGGCGCATCTACTTAAGTAGATGCGGCGCATGTACTTAACTTCGCGTGGGGTCCAAGATTATAATATTCAGGAATATTCGTACACCGCCAGAAGATGCGGCGTAACTCTTGATTAGGATGCGGCGCATGTCCTCTTGTATCTTGGATCGTATCTGGTGATATCTTGATAGAGATGCGGCGCATGTTGATAGTGAGATGCGGCGCATCTGGAGCAGAATTGACTTGATCTTGTCCATGTCAGTAGACTTTCACTTTATGTACGTTTTGCTCCATAATTAGTCCAAAATAGCTAAGTTTCACCAAATGCTTGTTTTTACCTGAGAATTACAAAAGTAAACAATTAAGTATCAATCCTCATACATAATACAGTAAAACAAGTCAAATTAATAGGATAAATGATAGTAATAAAATGTACTTATTTGAGTTCATCACCGCCCCTTATATCCGTTGCCCGCTTTGTCTTTTTGTGGGGAATGTTTTTCTGGAACATTTTTTCCATTTTTTGTTGAAAATTTGAATTCATAAATTTATAATGGATTAAATATTTTTATTTAATACCAAAAATGATTTTCTAAAAGATATAAAATGTTTGTGTCATTTTATAAAAAATCTAGTGATTAAGAAAATGTTCCTTTGATCATATAATGCATTAGGCATTTGTTTATTCATACCTTAAGTGATTAAGTTGTTAAAATAGATATTTACAACTAAATACTTGTTTACGTCATAATCTTTCGTTTAATGATTTTACATTTTGTGATTATCAAAACGTAGAGATATCGAAAGATGTTAATAACGTTTTTAGGCATTACTTATATTGATTCGTTGAAATCAACACTTATTTTTCATCAAGGATTTACAAAGGAAATATGTAAACCCGAGTCGTTTCCCCAACGAATGATTGAATGAAATTTCGTGATCTCGATTCGTGATTGCGTGTCGTGAATAGTGAAAAAAGAGATTTTGGGTTTTTAAGCTAAGATAAGTGAACATGAACTAAAAATGATTTAATAAACAAGAAAAATGTTAATCTAAAGGGCTCGTAATTAAAAACGTAAAAGAAAAACTTAAAAACGCGATTTATAGAAAACGGGAATTAAAAACGAACCTACAAACGTCAAAATGATGAAATATTAACTCTATGGGAACAAGTCTAATTTTCCTGAGTTCTAATTAATAAAAGAAAATTTTAAGAAAAAGGATTATATTTTTCTGATAATTATTTAATTAAATACGAATTAAAAACTGAATTAAAAAGAAAAATAGATTAAAAAAACTAAATGGAAACTGAAAATTACCAAAAAATACAGGAAAATCCTAAATACTATTCTGATCCTAGGAAAAATAAAATGGGGACAACTGCTTATTCGGATAAGCAGTTATTAAGCAAAAATGGAAATAAGCTAAAGATGGAACAATGGGTTAAATAAAAAAGAAGGAAAAGAATAACCAGACAAAGACCCTAGGGCAGTTGGTTATCTGTGCGTGTGTTGAGGCTTTGGGAAGGCTGAGGTCCCAGGTTCGAATCCTGCCTCAGCCTTTTTGCTAACTTAATTTTTTTTTCTCTTTTAAAACTAAATAAGTACTAAATAATAAGCACATATACAAAAGCAAACTTATTTAAAAACTGATAATAAGCTCAGAATAAGCAAAAAGGATGAAACAACAGTTTTAAAAGGGAAACAAGCTAAAGGGCTACTTAATGAATAAGCTAACTCTAACATAAGCTGGAAAAGGCTAAATTAAACTAGGGTTAACCTAAATGTGCCAAAAAATCAGAAAAAGCTATGATCAAAAGCCAAAAAGCACTAATAAAGCTCAAAAAGCATTCCAATGGGCTGCTATGTGTGCAGGGCACATATCAGTCCACTGGGGCATATTTGCAGCTTAAAATTAAGCATTAACTGAACCTCAAAAACTACAAAAGCCACATTTACTAAAAATTCATATACCTAAAATCTTAAAATCAGAAAGAGCTAACAAAGAAGAACTTATTAGTAGCTTCAAAATAAGCTGAGAAGTTAGTCATCCAACACAAATGTACACTGATCTTCAGTGTTCATTTGTGTGAGTGAGCAACTTTTGAGCTTCTTTTAGACTCTAATAAGCTCTGCTGAGGTATGAGAATTAAAGATAAGTTCAGATCATATATCAATCTACTAAGGGCTAAAGACATTAAGCATTTAAATACTGAAATAAGCACTGAGATGGAACCTTTAAACTGATGCAGACCACGAATTGGGTTCTGAGGTGACTGATACATCCAAGTTGGTCAAAGTCAGCTTCAACTAAGTGAGACTTATTCAAACCTTGTAAATGTGACCTGAGAAATCAAAAGCAACACAAGTAGCAAAAAAAAAAGAAAAAGAAAAAAGAAACTTAAAGTGCTTATCTTAGTGATAAGCAATTTTGATCTAAAAACTTAGCATAACACTTAAAACTTATTAATCAACTAAAATTAACTTAGAATGACTACTTAAAAGCTAATATTACTTAATTTCAGCTAATCCAAGATAAGCACAACAGCAAATGAACAGTAATGACTTGATTTTGACCCTTAACAGGCTTAATCCAAACACCATTTTTATTAACTGATTTTATGATTGAAAATGAAACAGATCAATTTGAGCTATGAAACCTAAAACAAGTGATCAAATATGGTTACCAAGCAATAATGAACAACTCATCATCAGAAATAATCACTAAATAAGCATATAAGCAGTTTAACTTTAATTGTTGACTATCATTGACTTTTCTTGACTTTTAAAATTGAAGCTGAATTGTTCCAAATTAAATTTAACAAAAGCTTTAATAAGCTCTTATGAGCTTAATGACACAGAAATGAGAACTTGTTATCTAATTTTAACAACTAATGACTTAAATTCGATTAACAGTAAATAGTAGAAATTTGAAATTTCATTAAACTATGAATTTGGAACAATGTTTCGTAAATGACAAACCAATAAGCTTAAATGAACATGAATTAAAGTTAAGAACTGAAATTAATACTGATTACATACTACAATAATTAAAATGACATTCTAAATTAATCTACTCCTAGTTGCCCCATTCTGTGTGAGATTGAATGAATTTTATATCACTCCATAAGCTCCTTGGGTCACTCTGAGCAAATCCCACCCGTTGGTTTGGCTTCAAACAATCTCAATCGTCAAATTTGATTTTGGCGGGAAAATGGGAAAATGTGGGTTAGTGGGATTCCAGCGTGGATTGGTATCTCGTGAAGCTTGTACTAGCTAAGTGAGGGGGGAGGCGTGTGCCAGAGAAAAGGCATGGGAGACATGATGGTCTAATTTTAGGGAATGGGGAAAGCGGGAAAAGGTTGGGGATGAGGGTTGACTTTTTCTTTTGACTTGGTATTAGCTAAGGGACGGGATAAGGGTTAATTGGATTGGGCTTAGGTTTTTGAGTTGGGATGGGTATTGTTGGGTTGGATTATTTGATAGTTAAAAGGTTAATTTGGGATTAGGTTTGGGGTTATATTTGGTAATAAGTTTAAGTTTAGGGATCAATGCTGCCACTTTCTGAAAATCCAAGGACCATTCTTGCCAAATTTGAAATTTATCTCCAAGGACTATTTGTGACAGTTTGATATTCATGGGAGTTGACTTTTGACACTTGGGCAATTTCTCGGTCCAAACTCGCAAATTTCTTCTCCGTCCTCGGCTTTTCACGATTTTCCAATCTTGTGCTCGGTTTTGTCTGTTTTTGCCCCGTTTTCAATCCTTTTGTACCTGAAACACATAAAAACACCAACCAATAATATTTACAACAATATTTGATCTATTTGGGTGTTTTTGGTCATTTTTTGTGTCTTTTATGGGTATAAAATGATGAGTATTTACACACTCATCATATATCAACATGATCTCTTATTCGATTAAGAAGGATTATGGCGAAATGGTTTGGAACTTGAACACTAATGCTTCTCCTCCTTCCTAGGCTTCTCAAGACCTTTCTTTGGCTCTAAAAGGGACTATAGAATCTGTGGTAAAGTGGGATTGGGCTGTTTTGGTGAGTGTCGAATTAGAGTTGTATAAAAAAAATGAGTGGGTCGACTATATATAGAGGATGGACTCTAGGGGACACGTTGATGTGTTCTTATATAAACCATATTTTAGGTAGTTGGGTTGATTGGTGGAGAAGAGGCCAAGTGAGGAGGGGGGTGGCGTGAGGTGTTGGTTAATGGTGGTGATGTGGTTTCTTCTAAGACTAAAGATTTTACCTACTTATACTATCTAGGGAAATATTAAGGAGACATGTTTATGTGTTGTAATTTGGACCTAGGAATGAGTTTATGGGGTATGAGTTGTTTAGGGTTAAGTGAGGAATGATCTTGTTTTACTTTGAACTAGAATCGAACTAAAGGGTTTGAGGGAGGATCGAATGGCTTTGTAGGGTGGTATCTAATGTATGAAATGTTGTACACTAAGGTTTAAGGAAGTGTCTAGTTAGTTTCTAGGGTTTTATTTAAGTAAATGTTAGTTAAAGATTAATTTAGGGTTTGTATACACATGTATCGAATTGTATAGTAAAGAAAAAGAAAATGGTTTGTGCTTAAAAGGGTTGTACTAGGGTTCATGTAATATAGAAAATTTATTTTTAATGGTTGGTTAAATTATATAATTTATATGTTAAGTTTATTATGTTTAAATGTATATAAATGAGATTTTTGGTCTTTATGCATTGGGCACTTGTACATTAGGTTTAGAGACTTGTACTATTATTTAATAAGTTTAGGAAATTTATTTTTTTAGTTAATGCATAAAATATTTGGACAGTAGGCTTTAAAATAAATACATGTAAGGTTAAAATGAGATTTTTATTAATATTATGTTTTTATGCTTAAATGACTTGTACATTGTTCTGAAGAACTTGTACATTTATATTTTATAAAAATTATATATATACTATTTAGGGTTTGTGATTTTATTACATAAAATCATAGTGTTATGAATTTAGGGTTTGTATCAGGAGTTAAAGTGGTTTTAGGGTTTCTGTGCTTTAGCAACTTGTACCTTAGTTTAAATGAGTTGTACCTTTAGTGTTTTTAGGGTTTTGTTATCCATATTTAGGGGTGGCAATTCGGGTCGGGTTCGGGTTGACAGGCTGGCGGGTCAGAAAACCCCAACCCGGACCTGATCCATTTAAATAATCGGGTCAGCTATGTCAACCCTAACCTGTTTACACATAACCCGAACCTGACCCATTTAACCCATATATATTCTTGGGTTGGCGGGTTAAATAGGTTACACGGATTTAATAGGTTAAACGTGTTTCGGGTTGACCCATGTAATCTGTTTATATACTAAAGTTAGCATACTAAATGGGTTAAATAGGTTAAACGGGTTTGCAGGTCGACTCGTTTAACCCATTTAACCCATATAATAAAATATAAATAAATGTTAATTTAAGAAAAAATCTTAAACGGGTTAGCGAGTCGACCCGTTTAATTTATTCCCAACCCGAACCTGACCTGTTTAATAAATGGGTTAGATGGGTCAACCCAAACCCGGCCCGAAATCTATTTACACTCAACCCGAACCTGTTAATTTTCGTGTGGGTTTCAGGTCGGGTTTCGTGTCGGATCAGAAATTGCCACCCCTATTCATATTTATTATTATAATGGTTTAGGGTTTCGTAGAAACTCTTATTAGATAAGAAACGTTTAGTTTACACGTACGTTAGTGAAACTCTTATTATTATCGTAAAGTGGAAAATAGTATATCGTAGGTTTTTATATAGAAATGTTTATAAAAAATAAACATTAAGTATGTTAGGTTGGTCTGCGTAGGAGAACGTTTATCGAGGATGTGAGTTACATCACATTAGATAGTAGTTACGATCAGATAATAAATAAGTAAAAAAATTAAAAAAAATTATACGTAGAAAAATGGATAAGTATTCTGTAACCTAGTTTATTACAAGATGAAATTTTTACAAGTGGTTACACAATTCATCTCGGGTAATATAACCACTCTTATGTCTGTGAAAATATGGGAAAGTAGAAAGTTAACGATCCTCCCTATCAATTTTCTGGTTAATTGTGACTATCAAATGTGTGCACAATTGGTGGTATCAAATATTTTTTTTTTTTTTTTAACCATAATGTTGCTCCAACAACAACTTGCTACACCAACCTATCAATTAATGGCATTAAGTTTTACTTTAATACATGGGTAGGTATTTGCTTCAAATTCACATGAGTAAATCCATTAATACACAAATGACTTATAGTAAAAATCTAAAGTCTTTACAAAATTCTAAAAAATGAGTTTAAGAGAAATCATTGAAATCTCTTCAAATGATTCAACCTTTTCTGATGAAATTTCTTCACCATGGTCGAGCTATTTTCCTACTTGGTATTCAACATCATACGCTGTCTCAAAAAAGAGTACAACTGCTAAGTGTTGCAAAAAGGTTTCAACCTCTGTTAATCTTCATGTGGCCACTCAAGGTCTTTCAATGGGTGGCAAAAGGATTCAAGTCCTAGGGCTTCCAAAGAAGGAGACTGGCAAAAGGATTCAAGTCCTAGGCCTTCCAACCAAGGAGACTTATACAAAGATGACAGCCACGAGGAAAGGGAAAAGTGCTCTTACTTGAAGTATTCCCACCACTGTTTTTTGTTAGGAATGAAGCATGCATGTATGTATGAATCTATCTATATAATGTAATATGCATCTATGTAATAAAATGCTACTTGTTTCTGTTATATCCCCTTTTCTATACAAGTCAGAGCTAACTCATTTTCCAAAACGAAGGCCTGTTATTAGAGAAAAGTCGGGACGACCAAAATGTAGACTACGACCATCCACAGTATATATGAGGGGCATGTCAAAGTGTGCATCATCTGCATAACCCTGTTTTTGTAGTATATTATATAACATATGTGGTTCATGGTCAAAAAATAAAATATCCAACCATCCTCCAAAACAGGTAGTCCTAAATAAAATCCTTCGCTTTTCATTAAGCTTTTCTCTAATTAAGGAAAAGTATTTCAATTTACTCCTAACGATGACTTTGGCTTCATATTCCTTTAAGAAAAAAAATAAATAATAAGAAAAGGAAGACCAACTACCTAAAAGAGTTAAAAATAGTTAATCAGTTAAAATATGCAAATGTTGAGTCTAGAATAGAGTCTGAGTAACAGGACTCGTCTTGACGACGATAATGAAGGAGTGTGGATTGTCATGAACCATACACACTATATCATTATCGCAATCAAAACGTCTCAATTATAAGGGCAGATCTATCTAACGTCGTTAATGGGTTCCATTGCTTTGTTTTTTGGACACCGTCTTATACCGGTTGTGTCTTTGATCTTGATAACAAGCTTTGGCACTTTCAAGAATGTATTTTGATTGTACGGACAAAATTCTTAATGAAGGTACATTCTTCAAAGTGCCAAAACTGATTATCAAGATCAAACACACAACCAGTATAAGACGGGTTCCAAATTAAGCAATAGAACCCATCTACAATGTTAGATAGATCTGCCCTAATAATTGAGGTTGCGCAATCAGACTTTCTTAATTCCAGTTCTATGTTTGATATTGCTCACTTATATGTGGCGAATATACATATTAATTATGTATATTCTACGACGCTAGAGAGAGCATCGTGCATGAATGAAAACGGTTTTAATGTTAATTAACAATGCATGAATAAAAACTGTTTATTGCATTTGGTGGATCCTTATGACCGAAAAACATGTGGACAGTCAGTATTACAAGTAAAACTTGTACGTATTAAGTAACAAGTGTATAACTAAGTGTCACTAAGGGACAGGTTGTCCCACATATCATATGTCTTAAAGCAATAACACGTAATATGAAACCGAGTTCTCAATCCTCATTACAAGGAAGGAGTCTTCCCCAATTGGAGAATCAAAAGGCTCCCACTAGGTTTTCGAGCTAGGTACCTAATGGACCACATACATCATAATATATGACAGCGTGAGCCTTAAGACCAGAAATAGCAACTTTAAACTAAATTCAAGGTAAACTAAACTTTCCAAATACTTTATCATATCCGTACACTAACTGTTAGTGGAAAATTAAACTTCACAAAATTTTGCAAAAGAATTTACAAGATTGTGTGTACCGCCATGCACTAAGTCTTCGCAAGATCACAAGCTGTCAAAACAGTTGCCCGTGTAGTTCGAACCTGATCGGGAGTACAGACTACCTCCGCCGTGGCTTAATCACAAGCAGGATGAATAATCTGAGGCCCGATATCTAAGCCCAACTCTACAGGGTTAAGTAAACCGACCATCTATGGTTCAAGGATGCCCGGATCTACACGCTGATCCTTTTCCCCCAAAGATTCCCATAGAATAGCCGATTACCACCGGAATGATACAACACTTGGATCGATTGCAAAGACAAAAGCAAAAGGTTTCCAACGCTCGTACTTGAAAATTGTTTTGTAAAATTGTGTGAAGTTTGATTTCCCAAAACAGACATCTAACTATGTAACAGTTTATTCAAATCACTAGCATAGCCTGGACTGAGGAAATGTTTCAAGAACAAAAATCTGTAATGTAAACAAGCGTTCAGTTAGATGGAACAAAATGGTTTCAAGTACAAAAATCTGTAATGACAAAGAACAAATTGGTTTAGCTGCATCTCTGTTTATCACTCATTCGCACACAAGTATTTCCATAGACAAAGATATATATCCTTCGAATATCAAAATGCAAGATAAACCTTATTAAGAGAGACTAAAACCTAACAATCACTAATTAACTTAAGATCATAACCACTTATATATAGCCGAACACACTAGCAATTACCTAACTCTGCTTGAAAAAGGCACCAAACTAGAGATATTTTAGCGTGTCTGAATGAAGTTTTGTTTAATGGCTAATATATTTCAAGTTTCCAACCCATTCTACTACGACTATAGACAAAGATGCTCAACATCTTCAGGCCAATCATGTTCCATTGGGATCAATGATTATATCTCTTGATAGAAATATATACTCATGTGTCGCCAACGAAAGCCAGCCACAATGGAACATGATTGACAAGAAGAAATCTACCAACTTTGGTGTTTTGCCTCAAGTGCTTGATCTTCCATCTGCTCTTGTGTCACCAAAGAAACCCAACCACAATAGAACATCTTCTGTCCAATCATATTTCTTATGCTCTTTTCTCTATTTCTAGTTCACGGCGTTTTGTCTCTAGTGCTTTTTATTCCATCTGCTTTTGTACAATGGCAACCATAGATTATTCTCTTTGGTTGCCATTGTACAAAAGCAGATGGAAGAAAAAGCACTAGAGGCAAAACGCCGTGAACTAGAAATAGAGAAAAGAGCGGAAGAAATAGGAAAATCTTTGGTTGCCACTGTAAAAAAGCAGATGGAAGATCAAGCACTAGAGGCAAAACGCCATGAAGAGTAACAAAACTAAATTTCAACTCATTCCATACAGGCTAGCAACCCATTATAGGTTTATCATAACTTGGCTGCTCAACATTCCTTTGGTGAAAAAGAAGCAAGTTCAAAATATGGTTATCATGATCACAACCACAAGTATGTAACAATAAAAAACATGACATACAGATACATAAACCCTAACACTAAAAAACCATAATTAAAGAAACACAAACAATTAAATAATCAGATAAACAAAAAAACAATAAATAAAGCCAGCTTGGCACACAATAAATAAACCACAAGTATGTAACAATTAAGCTTGTACATATTAAGTAACAAGTGTATAAGTAAGTATGACTAAGGGACAGGTTGGCACACATATCATATGTCTAAAAGCAATAACACGTAAAATGAAACCGAGTTCTCAATCCTCATTACAAGGAAGGAGTCTTCCCCAATTGGAGAATCAAAAGGCTCCCACTAGGTTTTCGAGCTAGGTACCTAATGGACCACATACATCATAATATATGACAGCGTGAGCCTTAAGACCGGAAATAGCAACTTTAAACTAAATTCAAGGTAAACTAAACTTTCCAAATACTTTATCATATCCGTACACTAACTGTTAGTGGAAAATTAAACTTCACAAAATTTTGCAAAAGAATTTACAAGATTGTGTGTACCGCCATGCACTAAGTCTTCGCAAGATCACAAGCTGTCAAAACAGTTGCCCGTGTAATTCGAACCTGATCGGGAGTACAGACTACCTCCGCCGTATCTTAATCACAAGCAGGATGAATAATCTGAGGCCCGATATCTGAGCCCAACTCTACAGGGTTAAGTAAACCGACCATCTATGGTTCAAGGTCGCCCAGAATCACCCCTTGATCCGTTTACCCTAGTTGTTTCCCATAGAATAGCTGATTACCACCATGGTGATACAACACTTAGATCGATCGCAAAGACAAAAACAAAGGTTTCCAACGCTCGCACTTGAAAATTGTTTTGTAAAATTGTGTGAAGTTTGATTTTCCAATAACACATTTGGCACAGTTAGGCAGATTAACAACAACAACCACAATAAACAACTCCCAAAACCGCCATCATCTGTCACACTTAGGCACAGTATAGAAGCCATCTAACTATGTAACAACCACAATATACAACTCCCAAAACAGCCATCTAACTATGTAACATTTTACTCAAATCACTAGCAATGAAAACACAACTTTAAATACAATCTTCAGGTTATAATTAAGAAAAAGCTAACAATAAAAAACATGGCATACAGATACATAAACCCTAATTAAACAAACACAAACAATTAAATAATCAGATAAACCAAAAAAACAATTAAATAATCATCGAACAATTAAACTAACAATTAAATAATCAGATAAACCAACAAACAAAACCAATACAACAAACCCTAACCCTAAATTAGAGTAACCATAAATCGAAAAGATAATTACTTACCCTACCCCAAACCATTTTTTATTTCGTTAGATCGAATCCAATTACTTTACCATAACCCTAAATCGAAAACCAAGGTTGTTATCGGTTGCTTCAGGTCTGTGTGTGTCTAATTGCCAGACTTGGGCTTTCGATCTGTTGTTCATCGACGTCGGTTGAGTGTATTTTGTGTGTCTCTAATTTCTAGAATAACCCTAAATCGAAAGAGTAAAGTGAGAGTAAGAGAAAGAAGTTTTAAACGAAGTGTGTTTGATACACTTCTTTGTATTATTCTTTGTAATTATGTTTTGAATTAAAAGTATAAAAAATATTAAAAGAATTAAAAGTATAAAAGTTGGAAAGTACAAAGTTATCAGGCAAAAGTAAAAAAAGTTGGTAGGTAAAAAAGTCGCTCAAAGTACAAGCGTAAGTCGCTTAAATAAATAAAAAAAGTCTCTCAAGGTGTGGAAGGAGCAAAACGAATAAAATAACATTTTTGGAAGTTTCACTTTGTGGCTGGAAAAAGACAAAATAGAAGGTCGCTTAATTCACGAAAAGTCGCTTATAAGAAGTCGCTTGAAAAGTACACAGCCACATGTCACTTCCACATTTAAGCGACTTTTGCTAGGGCCATTTTTGGAAAGCGACTTTTGCCCAACACAATAAGCGACCAGGCCATGTCTATATTTGCCGCATTATATTATTACTCCGTAACTAAAAAGTAGTGGACACAAATATAGAGACATACGATGTTGATATGGTTATATAAAACCTGTTTGCTATGTGTGCAAGTATTTTCTAATTATTTCTAAACAACCTCTTTATAAACTGTCTTAATCAATATTTTCAAATTATTTTTTGACCACTTACTATAGTTTCTACTTTATGTTCGCGGAACAAAAAATAAACCTCGTTATTTTCGAATCACAATACACAACGAGTTTGGCAACTCGCGCTTTGCCGCGAGATTGCCTTGGTGATAGTGTTGAGAATAGGTATGTTGCTATGAGAATGTAGGTTCTATATTTGGTACGTAAGGTTCTAAAAATTTTCAGTGTGTTGGTAATAAGGTTTCTTACGATAATCATAAAACTTATTGAATCAAATTTTCATAAAATTTTTAAGTTTTTATTGAATTATAATAGAATATTATTTCCATATTAATTGTAATTATTGTATTAATTGTATTTCCATATTATAAGGATCCAGAATGATCCTCCTTGTACTATATATTTACGATTAATGAGAAGGGATAATCAACCTTGATAATATTAATCTCTCACATGGTATCAAGAGTTCTACCCTAATCACCTCCCCACCACCGCCGCTAATCTCTGTTTCCCTTCTCCTTCTAACTCACGATGACAACCCCACCTCCAACAACTACCGTCAACCCTGCAACCCCCACGGCCGACCCTAAACTTCACCCTGCGGTTACGGTGTCCAATATTAAGAACTTTATTCCCATTCTTCTAGAGGTGGAAACCGGTCAATACTCCTCCTGGCGCGAACTCTTTCGCATTCATTGCCGTGCTTTCCAGGTACTTGATCACCTCTCCCGTAAACCTGAAGCCTCTTCGTCTTCCACGGATGATCAATGGGATAGGCTTGACGGGGGAAGGGATCTTTTTTCTGCAACGGAAAAAAAACGGAGCAGATTTGACTTTATCTCCAATGATCTCCTCAACACCATCATAAGTCCAAGTAACTCTGCCTATGATGCCTGGTCAACCCTTGAAGGTCTTTTCCATGATAACAAAAACGCGCGTGCAATTCATCTCATGCAGCGCTTTGCCACCACCCGTCTTGATAACTTCCCTAACATGTCCGCCTACTGTCAAGCCATAAAATCCCTTGCTGATCAACTTGCCAATGTTGGCGCCCCACTTGACAATAAACGCCTTGTCCTCCATCTCCTCGCTGGTCTTACAGACCAATACGAGGGGATTTCCACCATACTCCAACAAAAAGAACCCACCCCATCTTTTTATGAAGCCCGATCTCAACTTTGCATGATTGAGAGTTAAAAAGCCGAGAAAGCAGCCTATGCAGCCTAAATCGCATCTCATGCCCTCACTGCCACCCCCAACAAACAGCCGCAAACCGCCTCTAACCCCTCACCCAACTCGGCCTCGGATCAGTCTACAGACCGCGCTCGCGGTCGCGGTCGTGGCCGTGGCCGGTTCTCGGGCTCCCGTGGCCGTGGCACTCAACCGTATGGCTCCTGGACTTCACCAACAACATACACCTGGACCGTCCCTTCCTCCTGGTTACCTTCCCCTAACACCGCACCAACTCAACCATGGCTCCAATGGGCCGCACCTCCACCATGTCCATATCCCACCACCACACCCGCACCAAACACCAATCCAGGACAGGGAATTCTCGGCCCACGCCCAAACTAGGCTCACACCGCCTCCTACACACCTACAGATATCCAACAAGCATTATACACCATGTCTTTCAATCCGCCAGAATACAATAATGGTGTAATGGACACAGGGGCAACTATCAGCATGGATCCCAATGCAGGTAACTTCAGTACTATTTTTAATAATGGCTTGAATGAAAATATTATTGTTGGTAATGGTTCCACCATACCGGTACTTGGACATGGCCCACAAACCTTCCAAAAACCATACCCTCCCTTTATCCTCAAACGAGTTCTTTATGCGCCTAAACTAGTTAGAAAACTTATTTCTGTGCGTCAATTCACAAAAGATAATTCTGTGTCGGTTGAATTTGACCCGTTTGGTTTTCTTGTGAAGGACTACAAGACCCGGGCCCCTATTGATAGGATTCGACACACGGTTAAGGTGGTTAAACCTTGTGACTTTGTGTGTATGATATATTGAGTTAATATGATTAAGTACGCGGAATTTACTTAACCACACTTAGAAGGTTATTTGTGTTATGGAAATGGAATGGTTATGTTTGTTCTATAACAATGAACAATGAAAGCTTTTCACTAAAACGATTCAATATTATTCAAAATAATACGAGTGATCTTTCTATCACTAGGGTTACAAAGACCTTGAATCTTATGTTTTTACAACTTATGATATTCTTGTGTTTGTTCTATGTCTTAACAGTTATATATTCTAATTAATAACATACATGGATACTTATATCACTTAACTAAGATCTTCTTTTATAGTCCAAGAAGATCTTTACAATATTGCTTAAAGTCTAGCCGACCTACTTGTTAACTTATCTTGAGAGTGTCAGTACATAAGATACAACATGTATCTGTGTACACAACTTGTTAACTAAGCACATGGGGTAAGATATTATCTACTGTATATTGTTGACCAAAATACAAATAATATCTTTTCATACTTATCCACTTAGCAGCAGAATGTACATTAGCAGCAGCAATGAGAACACTAGCAGCAGAATCCTTCAGCAGCAGAGTGTTAAGCCTAGCAGCAGAATCATTTATCGCTAGCAGCAGAATCAAATGTTCTAGCAGCAGGAACAAACATTAGCAGCAGGAACCAAATGCACTAGCAGCAGAATCACACTTAATGTTTTTCTTTGAATAGAATCTGATATTAAACTTCTTGAATATTTAATTCCCAACAATCCTCCCCTAAACATGTGAATCCATTTCAACATGTTTCTGAATTAAATTATGGATTGTGAAGATCTTTCAAACACTTCTGTTCTTCAAGATTGAATATCTTCTCAGTAATTCATCTGCTTTGTTCTTTGACTTTAACAATATCAACACATTGCTCCAATCTTGGACTAAAAGATGGTGCAATTTCCTTGGATGGAGGAATTATAAGAGGCAATGATGCTGTGTATCTTGGATGCTTGTTTCAATAAGTGAAATCATCTATCAGCATGTCTTTGCAAGTGATGAACAAACGTGGTAAACTGAAATTGAAACTTTTCTTCGTTTGATCTAGATAGAACTTTCTCCTTTGGAATGTTCTTGTCATTTTCAACCTCCATGTCATCATCTTGTATGCTCTTGTCTTCTCCTCCCTTACATTGGGTTTTTCTTCCTTTCTTGGGCTTTTATTTCCTCCCCTGAAGCAAATAAAATTTTATCCTCCCCTGTTTGGAAGATCTCACCATCATCCCATCACTATCTGATCTACCAATGTGAACTTGTTTTCAGACAATGTTGTACATGAAGCCATCAATTCCTTAAGAGTTTAAGTTACTGCCCTCATCACTTCTAGGTGTGTTAACTCCTATGAGAGGTGATTCATTGGACATTTGATTCATGATCCATCAATGGATGGTTTTTGTGAATCCTTTGAAAATCCTTGTTTAAGAAATTATTTGACTTAGCAGTATGTTCATGATTTTAGAATTGAAAAATCATACTGCTTTCAACCATTTTGAAGGGATCAAGTGTATAACAGACACTTAATCAAAATTTCAGTTTAAAGCAATCTCTGGTTGTGTGAGAACCAATGTTTTCAGTTATAAATAACTGCCTGTGTAAAGATAAACCTATTCAAAAGGCTTTCTTGACAGGGTTTCCAGCTCATAGTAATTGTTACCTCTAACACAAGTGTTAGATTCACTTTTACTAGCTGTTCTTTCTATCAGATGTCCTTAGACTTGCACATTATACTTAAAAGTATAAAATGATAGAAAGTGAGTTTCATCAGTTACTATCTGATCAACTAAGTCATCAATTCAATGTGAAATTTCATACTTAAATTTCAATAAGAAGTTTTAAGGAGTTTTAAATTCCCAAACTCAGTCCATCATAAACCTATTATGGCAGCAGCCAATATCAGCATTTTGTTGCTTCCATTTCACTTGAAATTTCCTTTGTGTTCACATATTCATACCTGAAATTGTTAGTCTAAAACCAAAAGAACAATGTACAAAGTACTTGTCTTGCATTAGAAAAATCATAAGACCAACTGTATGAATAACACATTTTAAATTTGTACTAGCAGCACAAACTTTTTGAAATAACAGCAGTATCTTGTAAAGCCAGCAGCAGAATCAAAAATTTATTTACAAAAACACATTAGATTGAAAATTCAAATATTAAGCATTCCAATACTTGCTACCAAGTACTGAAACCTTGAAACATCAAAAGCTTTTGTTAGCAGATCTGCAAAGTTGTGTTCTGAAGCAACTTTAAGAACTTGAATTAACTTTTTCTCATTGCAGTCTCTTATAAAGTGATGTCTAATTTCAATGTGTTTTGTTTTAGAATGTTGCACTGGATTTTTAATAATACAAATTGTACTACTATTATCAATATGAATAACAGTGTTTAAGAAATTGTACCAATAATCAAGAAGTTGGTTTTGAAGCCATAGAACTTGACTAGAGCAACTTGCAGCAGCTATATATTCAGCTTCAGTTGTTGAATTTGCCACACTTGTTTGCTTCTTACACTGCCATGAGACAAGTCTACACCCAAGGAATTGACATCCTCCAGTTGTTGACTTTCTGTCCAAGCTAGCACCAGCATAATCACTATCCGAATATGCTACCAAGTTAAAAGGAGATTCCCTAGAATACCATAGACCCAACCTTGGTTGACCCTTGAGATATCTAAAAATTCTCTTGACTGCAGTTAAATGAGAAACCTTTGGAGTTACTTGAAATCTTGCACAAACACAAACAAGGAACATGATATCAGGTCTAGATGATGTAAGATACATCAAGAAGCCTATCATAGATCTGTAAGTGTGTACATCCACATTCTCTCCATCTTCATCTTTCAGAAGGTGCTTCTCAGAGTCCATTGGTGTGCTTGCTATTTTTGAATCAGCAAATTGAAATTTTCTAAGTATCCCTGCAACATATTTGTCTTGACTAATAAATATGCCTTCAGATGATTGCTTAACTTGCAAACCCAAAAAGAATGTAAGTTCCCCCATGGAACTCATCTGAAACTTATCTTTCATAAGCTTCTCAAATTCTAAACACATCTCTTTCCTAGTAGATCCAAAGATAATGTCATCCACATACACCTGCACTAACAGAAGATCCTTCTTGTGCTGTTTGATGAAAAGTGTCTGATCAATCTTTCCTCTTTGAAATCCTTTTTCTAATAACTAGGAAGCTAGTGTTGCATACCAAGCTCTTGGTGCCTGATGAAGGCCATATAGAGCTTTCACTACTCTGTACACTTTGTTTGGATGTAATGGGTCAATGAAGCCTGGAGGTTGTGAAACATACACCTCTTCTTCAATTTTTCCATATAAGAATGCACTCTTGACATCCATTTGGTAGACTGTGAAGCCTAAAAATGAAGCATAAGCTAAGAAAAGCCTAATTGCCTCAATTCTTGCTACAGGAGCATAAACCTCATCATAGTCTATTCCTTCTTCTTGTGTGTACCCTTGGGCTACTAATCTAGCCTTATTCTTAATCACGATTCCCCTTTCATCCCTTTTGTTCTTGAAAACCCATCTAGTGCCAATTACCTTCACACCTGTAGGTAAATCAACTAGCACCCAAACCTTTTGAATCTTGAACTAAAGAAGCTCTTCTTGCATAGCCTCTAACCAGCTTGAATCATCTAGGACCTTAAGAATGTTCTTTGGTTCATCCTGTGAGAGAAAACATACAAACAAGCAAGAGTTTGAAAGCTCATGCTGTTTTGAAGCATAAAGGGCATCAAGAAGCCCTTGTTGGTCTGAAGTCATCAATTGATGTCTTGTCTTCACACCAGATTGTACATCTCCAATCACATGTTCCAGGGAGTGGACTTTGTGAATTCTTGTGTGTGGTGTAGTAGGAACTTGATAAGATGGTGGGAGATTACTCAAATCCACTTCATCTTCTTGGAATTCTGCTTCTCTTGTGTGTGATAGGCCTGCATCAGAAGAATTTGGCCCAGCAGCAGGAACATTAAGCCTAGCAGCAGAGTGCTCTGGCTCAGCAGCAGAATTACCAGCAGAAACAGATACACTACCAGCAGCAACAGAAATGCTACCAGCAGAAACATTTTGTTGTTCCTGAGTTCCATCTTCTTTGTTTACATCTTCAACACCTTCTTTAGTTTTACCATAAGAAAATTCATCAGTTGTTGAAGTTGATTCCACACTTGTACTTGACCCTATTGGCATTATCACATCATTTTGATCTTTCTCTAACTCTGCCTCATTTGTTGTATTAGAACCTGCAAAATCATTAGTTTCTGCAATAATAGGCACATAATTCATTGAATTGGTTAGATACTCTAGATCAAATAGCCATTTTGGTCCTTGACCTTCTACATTGGATTTGTTTTCTAAAAACTCCACATGTAGGTTTTCCTCTACTATTTATGTTCTTGTGTTGTAAACTCTAAATGCTTTGCTATTAAGAGAATATCCAACAAAGAATCCTTCATCTGCTTTACCATCAAATTTTCCTAAATGGTCTAAGGTATTGAGAATGGTCACATGACATCCAAAAGGTCTAAGAAATCCTATTGCAGGAGTTCTACCATTAAAAAGTTCATATGATGTCTTATTGTGAGGCTGCACAACTAAAACTCTATTTTGAACATAGCAAGCAGTGTTGACTGCTTCAGCCCAAAAGGTTATTGGTAGCTTAGAGTCAGCTAACATTGTTCTAGCAGCTTCTATTAGTGTTCTATTCTTTCTCTCAACAACACCATTCTGTTGTGGTGTTCTAGCAACACTAAATTCTCTCCTAATACCTTTTTGTTTGCAGAAATCATCCATAACTCTATTCTTAAACTCTGTCCCATTATCACATCTAATGACTTTTACTTTCTTGCTTACTTGGTTTTCTATCTGTGTAATGAAATCCTTAAGGATGCTTGATGTCTCATCCTTAGTAGCTAAAAAGAAAACCCATGTAAATCTACTATAGTCATCAGTAATAACTAGACAATATCTCTTATGCATTATGCTCATTACTGAAACAGGTCCAAATAAGTCCATATGAAGCATAAACAAAGATTGATTGATAGAGTTAAAAATCTTGGGCTTACAAGTGGCTTTGTGTTGTTTGCCTTTAAGACAAGCAATGCATGTTTGATTATTTTCAAATCTTTTCTGAGGAAAATCTCTTACCAAACCATTTTTGACAATCTTATTTATGGTTTTGAAATTAATATGACCAAGCCTTCTATGCCATTTCATTGATTCATCTAATGTGGCCTTTGCAACAAGACAAGTTAAATTCTTTTTAGGAACAATGTTCTTCATGTCTACACTGTACATATTGCCTTTTCTAGGAATTCTAAGAAGTACTTGACTTTCATCAGGCATCTTAAAATCAGGAGAAAGTACAAGACATTCAGTCTCACAGAAAAGAACATTGTTCTTTTTGTCACACATTTGTGAAACGCTAAAAAGATTATAATTTAGCTCTTTTACATAGAACACATCTTCAAAATCTAAATTTCCGGTTTTGATTGTACCTTTACCAAAAATTTTGCCACGAACACCCCCTCCAAAGGTAACATATCCTCCATTGAATGATTGAAAATCTAAAAGATAAGACATGTTGCCTGTCATGTGCCTTGAACATCCACTATCTGAGTATCCTTGATCTCCTTGTTTATCAGTTGAATGTTCCTGCACACAAATAAGAGTGTTAGTTTCTTTTGGGGACCCAAGCCATTACTGACTTGGATCTGCCTCTTGCATCAATGTAATTTAATCTTTTAAGGATAGTTGATGCAACATTGGATTTTAGAATCCAACATGCTGAGGCCTTAACAGCATTTGCCCTGTTTCCCTTAGCAGCAGGAACTGATTGCTTAGCAGCAAGAACTGCTAACTTTTCAGTTCTACCCTTTGGTTTCTAAACTTGTTTTTGGACCACTGCTTTCGTTTGAATGGGTCTTATAACAGTTGTTGGTGCATGTTTGAAAGTTTTTTTTGCACCCTTAGCTGTTGATTTTGGGTTAATAGTCATAAATGGTCGAGCAGCAGGAACAATTTGTCTAGCAGCAGGAACCATTAGTCTAGCAGCAGGATCTGTGTTTGAGCCAGACTTGTTTTTGACTACTCTGGGGTTTGTTCTCTTAAAACTAGAGTGAGAGTGAGACTTAGGAGTTTGCCTTTTGTAGTTCACTCTATTGTTTTCATACCCAGATACCCATTGGTTGCAGAAAGCTGCAAGATGGTCAAAACTACCACATGTGTAATAAGCTTTATTATAAAAAGCAAAGTCATCACCTAATTGGTTAGACTTGAGGTTGTTCCAATTCCTTTGGTTACCTCTAGGATTGTTGGTGGTTCTATATTGCTCACAATATCTAACTGGTTGCCTAACATTTTAACATTGTTCTTAGGCATGTTAGTATTATGATTGACTATCTTAGGAACCTTTGTTCCTACTTTCTTAACCAAGACAGGTTTAGACATAACCTGTTCTTCATCATCATCACTATCAGTTGTACAATCTTCAACAACTATAGCATCTCCTTTATTAACAAAGGACACCTTGTCCTGATAAAGTAAAGTTTTATCTAAACTTTTACTTATCTTTTCTACCTTAAGTCTCTTACTAGCCTTAGAACCATATTCCATGATTGGTTCTTGAAACTCAGCTAAACCTGTGTGTGCTAGGTCAATACCTAGAGGTGAATGAATACCTCTATATGGTGGAGGAATAGTGTTACAACCTACACCAGAATTAGCTTTATTGGTTACTTGAGCTTCAAAAACCTTATTGACTCCCTCTGAGGCATGAGCTAAAGCATCTACAGTTATCTTAACATTTCCTTTTTCCTTTTTGTGTCTAGCTAATGAATCATTCAGCTCAACAATACACTCATCTTTGATCCTTATGTCATTTTCAAGTATATTAATGTCATTAACAAAACTAGATTCATTATTCTTAAAATGTAAGACTTGTTTTTCTAGAACACCTAGACCTCTTTTGTGATTAACTAAATTAAAAAGAGCATTAAGTAGCTCTTCTCGATGAGCATCAAATCTCTTACTAAGGTCTTCATAAGCTTTAAGATTAGAGCATGATTCAGTACAATTTGTGATAGAATTTACCTCTTAATCAGAAAAGGCCATTAGAGCAACCTCATTGGCAACAAGAGCAGCATTTGGTGGTGCATCCTCTTCATTAGCCATAGAGCTCCAATCATATCCAACACCATCAATAGCCAACATAGCCTTTGGCTCTTCAACTATTACTTCCTTTCTCTTATCTTGCTTATACCATGTGTTCCTATTATCCTGCTTCCTTGGGCTTCTACATTCTTTAGCAAAGTGTCCTAACCTATGACACTTGAAACACTCCACTTTCTTCTTATCAAACCCAGCAGTTTCATTACCATTTATGGTAATTTGCTTCCCAGTTTTTTTCCAAAACTTCTTAGCCCTCATGCTAACTAAAGCAACCTGCCACTTAATATCCATCTCTTCCAAATCATCACCATCTACCTGCTCAAGTTCTTCATGATTTAGAAAAGAACCACTAGATTGACTGGTTATAAAGGCATAAAATGTTGGATCTCCAAGTCCAGCAACATCCTTTTGTGAACTAGTAGAAGGACCACCATAAGTAGCATTAGAAACACTTTCAACTTCATCTACCTCTTCAGACTTACTAATACTAGGAAATGATAAGAGTGCAGCATTCCCAGAACTAGTACCATAGTTTCCAGACTTCTTTAGACTTTGTTCAACAATTTTGAAGTTGTTGTGCAAATCATTAAGTTTCATGGTTTCAATGTCGGGCTTGTTCATCCAGACAATAACATGAGTATGGAACTCATCAGGTAGACTTCTCAAAAACTTCATGTTGAGATCTTCCTTCTCTATCTCAACACCCAACACAGCTAACTGACTGACAAGCTTGTGCAACCTTGAGAACAGCTTATCAAGAGTTTCATTGCTAAAAGCAGTAAAGTTTTCAAATTGTTGCTTCAGCAATGTCTTCTGTGTCTTTTTGGTAGTTTCATTACCACCAAACCATGCACAAATCTCTTCAAAAAGAGTTTTTGCATCAAGATACTTGTTAAAAGATAGCATCTGCTCACCAGGAATGGTCATAAGCAACAAATTTCTTGCTTTTTGATCATTTCTCTTATGTATCTTTTCATCATTGGAAACTGGTCCAGTATTTCTTTTCCTAAGTGTTTTGCCTTCAAGGACAACATCTGAATAGCTTGGTGAAAAAGAATCACCATACATAATGATGTCCCAAAGAGTATAATCTTGAACCATAAAATATTGCTCAATTCTCATCCTCCATATCTCAAACTCATTCTGTTTGATCATGGGCAACTTTGCAGCAACATTTGAAACCTGAGCATCTTGTACATCCATTTCTATTTTAGCTTCTAAATCAACTATATCAGCCTTGCTCTGATACCACTTGATAGGATTCGACACACGGTTAAGGTGGTTAAACCTTGTGACTTTGTGTGTATGATATATTGAATTAATATGATTAAGTACGCGGAATTTACTTAACCACACTTAGAAGGTTATTTATGTTATGGAAATGGAATGGTTATGTTTGTTCTATGATAATGAACAATGAAAGCTTTTCACCAAAACGATTCAATATTATTCAAAATAATACGAGTGATCTTTCTATCACTAGGGTTACAAAGACCTTGAATCTTATGTTTTTACAACTTGTGATATTCTTGTGTTTGTTCTATGTCTTAACAGTTATATATTCTAATAAATAACATACATGGATACTTATATCACTTAACTAAGATCTTCTTTTATAGTCCAAGAAGATCTTTACAATATTGCTTAAAGTCTAGCCGACCTACTTGTTAACTTATCTTGAGAGTGTCAGTACATAAGATACAACATGTATCTGTGTACACAACTTGTTAACTAAGCACATGGGGTAAGATATTATCTACCGTATATTGTTGACCAAAATACAAATAATATCTTTTCATACTTATTCACTTAGCAGCAGAATGTACATTAGCAGCAGCAATGAGAACACTAGCAGCAGAATCCTTCAGCAGCAGAGTGTTAAGCCTAGCAGCAGAATCATTTATCGCTAGTAGCAGAATCAAATGTTCTAGCAGCAGGAGAAAACATTAGCAGCAGGAACCAAATGCACTAGCAGCAGAATCACACTTAATGTTTTTCTTTGAATAGAATCCGATATTAAACTTCTTGAATATTTAATTCCCAACACCAATGCTCCGGTGCAACAGCAGCGGTGATCTCTACAACCTTTTCCCAAGACTACCATTGCTTCTCCACATCCACCACTGCTGCTCAGTCCTCAAGTCTTTGGCATCAACGCCTTGGCCACCCAGGCCTGGCTTTATTACAGTCTTTAAAGAACTCTAAGTCTATTGTTTTTAAGTCTTTGAATAAACATGTTTGTGAACCTTGTGTGTTTGGCAAAAGTGTGAAACTTCCTTTTCAGTTATCTAATAATTGTTATTAACAACCCTTTGATATTGTGCACAGTGATCTGTGGACCTCCTCAGTCCTAAGCTCGGGAGGTCATCGTTATTATGTATTATTTTTGGATGACTTTACCAACTTTCTTTGGACCTTTCCCATCTCTAACAAGTCACAAGTTTACTCTGTGTTTGAAATATTTACCAAACTTGTGCACACCCAATTTCAAAGAACAATTAAAACTTTCCAATGTGATAACGGCACTGAATATGTCAACACCTCATTTAAAAATTTCTTTACCAAACATGGCATCCTTTTTCGCCTGTCTTGCCCATACACTTCTCCCCAAAACGGGAAAGCGGAACGCAAAATCCGCTCAATCAACAACATTATCCGCACACTCATGGCCCAATCATCCCTCCCTACAAACTTTTGGCCACACGCCCTTGACACCGCAACCTACCTACTTAATATCATCCCTTCCAAAACACACAAATACCAAACCCCTACCCTTTTACTATACAACCAAACCCCAACCTATGACCACTTACGGGTCTTCGGTTGCCTGTGCTACCCTCTTATCCCCTCCACTACAATACACAAACTCCAACACCGATCCTACCCGTGTGTGTTTCTTGGATACCCAACCACCCACCGTGGCTACAAATGCTACGACTTGAACAACAAAACCATTATCATATCTCGTCATGTTCTTTTTGACGAAACTTCCTTCCCATTTAACTCACTACTTCCCACGACACCCCCCACCACCACCTATAACTTCCTAACCGATCCCCTCCCACCTTCCCTATGGCCTCACATTAGCCCAACACCTTCCAACCCCAATACCCCTGCTCACGGCCCAACACACCATACCGGCCCAGTTGCTTCCCCAACAAGTCCTGCTCAACCACTACACCCTACCACACAACCAACTGCAGCCCACACTACCCCACCTTCGGCCCATAACCTCCCGGCCCATCACCAGACCGCAACCAACCCAGGTCCATCGACCACCAACCCAACCGCTGGTCCCTCATCCACCACAGCCTAACCCTCAACGTTCGACCCTCCCTCCTCTCAAGACCCGGCCCCACCTTAACAAACCCGATCCATGCGCACACGCGCAATGGATGGCATCTTTAAACCAAAACAACTATTTAAATTGAACACCACAACCATCTCTCCCATACCTAAAAACCCGTCCCTTGCCTTGTCCATACCGGAATGGCGTGACGCCATGACCAATGAGTTTCAAGCACTTATTAAAAATGATACTTGGGAACTTGTGCCTAGACAACCACACATGAACATCATTAGAAGCATGTGGCTATTTAAACATAAATTCAAATCTAATGGCACTCTTGAAAGGTACAAAGCTATGTTGGTTTGTGATGGTCGTTCACAACAAGTTGGGATAGATTGTGGGGACACCTTTAGTCCGGTGGTTAAGCCGGCAACTATCATGACGTTATTGTCTATTGCATTGTCTAAATCATGGCTTGTTCATCAACTTGATGTAACCAATGCCTTTCTTCATGGTAATTTAAATGAGACCGTTTACATGCAACAACCAATGGGATTCCATAGCAGGGACTTTCCAGATCATGTTTGCCTTCTTAAAAAGTCTCTTTATGGTCTCAAACAGGCTCCTCGTTCCTGGTACCAACGTTTCATTGACTACGTTCTCACTCTGGGTTTTCGTCAAAGTGGCTGCGACGCTTTTTTATTCATTTTCAACAACCAAGGATCCACTGCTTATCTTCTTCTTTATGTTGACGACATTCTTCTCGTCACCTCCTCTCCATCCTTGCGAGAGCATCTTATGGGCTTCTTATCCTTTGAATTTGCAATGAAGGATCTTGGTTCCTTAAGTTTCTTCCTTGGGATTTTTGTTACCCGACATGGGGACACGATGTTTTTATCTCAACAGGGTTATGCCACATATATCATTGAGCGAACGGGCATGTCTTCATGTAAACCCGCCGCCACACCGGTTGATACAAACTCCAAACTCAGTGCTAATGCAGGTGATGACTTCGAAAATCCCACCCTCTACAGGAGTTTGGCTGGTGCCTTACAGTATCTCACTTTCACCCGTCCTGACATCAGCTACGCCGTCCAGCAAGTCTGCATGCATATGCATGCGCCAAAGACCGACCATTGGAATGCACTAAAGCGCATAATCAGGTATATACAGGGCACTGTTTCTTTTGGTCTAACCTTGGGTCCTCATAAGGATCCCACCCTTGTTGCCTACACTGATGCGGATTGGGCTGGTTGCCCTGACACTCGTCGCTCGACTAGTGGCTATTGTGTATATCTAGGGGACAATCTCGTTTCTTGGTCCTCCAAACGCCAGCCAACCATATCTCGGTCCAACGCTGAAGCCGAGTACAGAGGCGTAGCAAATGTCGTCGCAGAAATCTGTTGGCTGCGTAATCTCCTCCTTGAGCTCCATCGTCCCCCATCCAAAGCAACCATCGTTTACTGTGACAATGTAAGTGCCATCTATCTATCTGGGAATCCTGTTCAGCACCAGCGTACGAAACACATAGAGCTCGACATACACTTTGTTCGTGAAAAAGTGTAGCGTGGTCAAGTTCGGATTCTTCACATGCCCTCTCGTTATCAAGTTGCTGATATCTTCACAAAGGGTCTGCCTAGAGTTTTATTTGAAGACTTCCGTTCCAGTCTCAGCATCCGATCGCCTCCCGCTTAGACTGCGGGGGTGTAATAGAATATTATTTCCATATTAATTGTAATTATTGTATTAATTGTATTTCCATATTATAAGGATCCAGAATGATCCTCCTTGTACTATATATTTACGGTTAATGAGAAGGGATAATCAACCTTGATAATATTAATCTCTCACAAATTAGTTTAATGTCTTGGGTAGAAAAGAATATGAATTTCAAAATATTATGAATTGTGCTGTTACAAATTCATTCTACCGTGTACTATGTGCAAGTTCCAATATCACCATCAACTCTTGCAGCGCATCTAAATTCTTGTATGTCATTATTTTGGAGCCTTTTTTTGTTGTTGTGCATACGTTATTTTTTTAAAAAAAAACTAAAAGGGGGAAAGGGTGCTCTGTGTTTGTAGCATTTATTGGTTTTGTTCAGAAAGTTGGACATGTGGCTACATGGGGTTGAATGTGTAATTAATTCCCGACACATTAATAATTAGGTACATGATACGCTGACACCCTCATAGGGGGTGTGTTGACTTTTTTGCTGCTGCCGCCGCTTGTACTGTCTGCTTTGTCGGATTGTACATTCTCAAAAATAGGGGGTGTTACCATAGTAGCTCCCTAATAATTAATTTCTCCTGACACATTAATAACTCTCACCCCATTAACCGACTTCCTAAACTAATAACTCTTATCCCAAACTAATAATTAACGACTCACCTGCTAGAAAATTCCGATAGAGAAATCCAGATCCTCGCAAACTAATAACGCTTGGTATGCCAATTTGGTGAAAAATATTTTGTTTAATTTAAATTTTTTAGAAATGAATTTCTTAAAAAGTTATATGTTGTATAGAAATTTTTGAGTATATATATATATATATATATATATATATATATATATATATATATATATATATATATATATATATATATATATATATATATATATATATATATATATATATATATATATGTTTTTGTAGTTGGGCAATGAAATGATAATTTGCAAACTTTGAGGGCTAGTTATGTTATATTGACAAACTTATGTGTAATTTATGAAAATATTTGCATCATGGATGGGAGAAATTTATGTTCAATACAATACTTAGTCTGAAACATACATTGCATATTTTCGCATGGGAAAATGAACCAATTATGTGAATTAATGTTCCAATTAAGTTTTGCAATGATTAATTTCTTTCACTCAGCCTCCAGAGGCATTATATACTGTGTATTAGTAAATACATATTTACTAATTGTTGATAAGTACTGCAAATCTAAAAGTTTTTCTTGAATAAATTATTGAATAAAATGGCTGAAGAAACCCCATTGATTAATGAACTCAAAGAGGCCTCTGGATCTGATAAACTCAACAAATGTTTCAAGTTTCTTTTTGTTCAGGAATATATTGAAGATGGAGCATTTCTTGTGTGGTTGGGTGAAAAATGCATTGAGTTAGAGAGGAAGATTGAGAAGCGTCAACAGCGAATGGCTGAGGTCTGGTCATTAAATCATGATGAAGAAGAGTCGGGCGGTGATACCTTTGAATGTCTGCGCCGGAAGCAGATTAGGGCGCATAGGAGGTTGGAGGCATTAAGGGCGTTGGTAGCTGAAGTCCGTGATGGTTTGAGCGAGGGGAAACAGCATATGAGCATCATGAACTTTTATGATAAAAATGATTAGGTCATTTTCATTGCTTGCTTTTGTATTTTGTTATCAGTTAATAGCTGTGTTAAATGGTTTAGTATGAACTCTTTTGTGTATGTATTTGGGTTTTAATGATGAACACTTTTATGGTTTTAATTGAAGTATGATTAGCCGATAAGCAGTCTTAATATTTGATTAATTTCTTTGGTTGAATTATTATTGTTAAGAGTTTGTAGAATCATGTCTGATAGTAATTTAGGATTGATCTTCGTTTGTTGCTGGAAATGATGTTATGCAGCTTTAAAAATGGTATAATGGTTGGTTACAGAGTATTTTAATTGCATTTGTTATGGTTAATAAGGGTTAATGGATTTTATTATGTTGTTAAAAATACTTGTATCAAGTTTATGATGGTTTTGGGAATTATTTTTTTAATTAATCTATAAACAGAAAAGAAGTAACCACAGGATGTGTGGCAGCAAGTTGATAATCATTTCAGGCAACTATTTAGGTTTTTGCATTTGAATCAGAATATAAGCTTGTTGTTTGTGGAGAGACTGAGCTAACAATAGGTTGCTCTGCATATTAGTATGTTTCAAAAAGAAAAAACATAATAGGTTGATCTGCATAGCAGTATCTTTCTCTGCACATGGGAGTTGTGTGCTAATGCTGATGAAACCCAAAAGAGAAAAGTAAATACAATCGATAGCAATGGTATTAAAAAAGAACATTAGTTTATGAATAGATGGGAAATGTTAATAGTCATTGTAATTTACATAAACAAAATGCTAGCAAACATACATTGTGTCTACTTTGTATATCCTTATTAGCTAACTTAATATATAATGTACTAAACATCATTGTTGAAACAAAAGTTCAAATGAACAGAACTTATGTTGAGAATCCTTCGACATCGCTTCTTTTATACCGTGGCAGGGAAGTAATTTTGTCGTAGAAAGAACGGGTTTCGTGCTTTGTATCCACGGTGGTTTGGCTGACCAAGAGCGCATTCAATTCTATTTTTCTCATTTCGACCTACAAATTTGATTGTGTAAACTGCATTTCATATTTGCTCTCTGTCATTATTGGAGATGCTGAAAGTGGTCCTGTCAAGACACTTATATTAAATATCTTTCCATGGTTATATGATTACATAGTTCTAATACTAAATAGTATGCACATGTACCTTTTTTTGAAGTCATTGTTAGCAACAACAGTTAAGATGTTTTCGACTCAGTCAGTATTGCTGCAGTTCATTCTCCCCTCTATTATGTGCAAGTTCATCACAGTGTCACCATCATATTCCTGCAGCATAACTACATTTTGTATAACGATATCACCATCCTTCTCTGCACCACCATTTAGAGGTTGCAGCATCGTTGTACCCCATTTTCTTTGGAACCTTTTTAATGCCTGAAAGTGTGTTCATGCCTGCAGAAAGCATAATATAGTAAACATTGGTGGTCAAACAGAAGTTCAAATGGAGTAAATTTATATTGACAAATTTGTTGTATCCTTGAAGAAACAAATGGTTAAGTATACAGTAAAGTAATTGTATTGGCAGTTAAAAAGTACGAATGAATTCTACAAAAAGGTAAGGTTTAACCATTGTATGGAGAGTAAAACTATAAAAAAATTTGGCCTCAGATTTATAACTGTAAATTAATCAAGAAGGATTGAGTTCTGCAATTGGTGCAAATTAGCATGGTTGCAAAATAGCAAGTATGGTATCATGGTATCCACTAATTGCCTTGCCAAGTTACGTGCTCAGACTTCCTTGTACATGTATCATTTTATTCAGAAAAAAAGGTAATCATCATAGCCTATTATTATAGTGTGTTTCAATATTCACAGCGATACCAAACCACTGTATCCTTTATTTAATGTATCAGATTGCAGTAAACTACATAACTATTTCTAAGTTCCTCTAAAGTGGAACTAATATGATCAAACCTGAATGTCTTTTTCCTCTGTGCAGGATCATGAGAAGAGATACGGTTTTCTGATTACATTTTCCAATACTACAAAGTATATGTAGATAGTCTGCAGAATTATCAGAAATTAAAGAAGATGAGAAATGACTTTTGTAGTTACAACTTGAAAAAACTATGTGGAAGCCAAGGCAACAATACTCCATAACATCATATTGCTATGTAATAATAACACGGCTGTTAAAAAGGTTTACTCACAACTGAATGAGGTTCCAGTATTGCTGCAATCCATTCTCCCCTCTATTATGTGCAAGTTGCAGCATCACCATGCATTCGTGCAGCATAACTACATTCTGTATAACGGTATCACCATCCTTCTTTGCACCACCATTTAGAGGTTTTGGAACCTTTTTAGTGCCTGAAAGTGTGTTCATGCCTGCTGAATCAATTACCTTTGTTAGTGATCATCAAGCAGATTTGCATAATGGAAATATGACAGCTCTTAAAATCCTATTCAGTCTGAATAGATATATCACTGAAAGAAAGTGATTCATGTTGTAGATTTTGCAAAAAGGGCTGAGTTTTTGTTAATTTTTCTATTACCACTGCCATGCACATAAATGTGTAGAAAAGTCAAAATTTTATTTGATGGATATAAATAACTACAACAACCTATTAGTTAATGTTGTTTACTTTTACTTGAATATATTTACAACCACTAATGGATACTTTATTGCAATCAGAAATCTAAAATTTTTCCAAAATTAAAAAAAACTAACTTAAATGGCAAAAAAGACTGGTACTTGTTCAAATGATTCAAGCTCTTGTGATGAAATTTGTTCACCATGGTCCACGTATTTTCCTAGTTGGTATTCAACTTCATCAAGTGGATAAAAAAAAGTACATCTGCTAAATTTCCCAAAAAGGGTTCAACTTCTGCTAATGATCCTGTTATCATTGAAGGTGTTTCAATGACTGCGAAAAGGATTCAAGTCCTAGGATTGCCAGGAAATGATATTAGCAAAGGGGTTCTAGTCCTAAGGCTTCCAACAAAGAGGCTTATGCAAAGTTGACAGCCAAAGGAAAAGGCAAAAGTGGTCTTACTTGAAGTAGTTTGAAGTTTGAACACTTGGTTTTGTTAAGAATGTTTTGAATGATGTTTTGAATGATGTATGCATTTATGTATCAAAGCATCTATATAATGTAATGTGCATCTATATATGCATCTATGTAATATAATGTAATATGCATCTATGTATGCATTTATCTATATAATGGTTGTAAAAAAACCTGTTTTTTTCATTTGCTTATTTGTTTCAGATGTACATGTTATTTTTAAATAAAAACAATTGTAAGGCCAAACATTGGTACCTGAATTTTGTGCGTTAATTATGGTTGTTTCTTCATGTTTAGCGATCATTCTAAGCCAAAATCATGATTAGACTGAAAAGGGTAAAAAGTAAAAAAGTAAAAACTACTGCTTAAATGGTATTCAACGATATTTTGATAAGCCAAAAGTGAATAATATGTTACACATTTCATCAAACATGTGGTGTGTAACAAATTTAGCTTAATGCTATCACATCTGAAACTCTAAACCATCCATAAAACTCAGCACATAGAATTTTTAAAATGAAAAACAAATGCTATGACTGGAGTTAATTTATTTATATTCCAACTAAATACTCAATTTAATTAATGATTCAAACAACTTTGAACACGAAATAAATATTTAACAGATTAATTATGATTTTTAAAATTAGTGTTTTTTCAATGATTCATATATGGAATCAATATATTTGAAAAATAGCAACGAATTATAAATTACGCAAAAACCAACCTTAATCACATAAATTAGATAGCAGATCCGGGGTTCATGGTTGAATGAAGTGGGAGTGGTACTTGTTTCGATTCATCTGGAAGAAAGTAACCAATCCGTGACAAATCAAAATTAATTTGTTGTAAAGCTGAATTCTTTTTGGTATAACTGATTTGGGCTGGTGATTTACGGTAAACTAATTTTTAGAGTAGGAATTGAACAGGATTAAAATCATTTAGGGTTCTTGTTTGTTCGCTTTTAAGATTGTTTTTTAGTATAATGATTTGGGGAAATCAATGGAAATTACTCTACCGGAATTTTCTAGGAGGCGGGATGAGAGTTATTAGTTTGGGAAGTCGGTTGGGGGTGAGAGTAATTAATGTGTCAGGAATTAATTACACATTGAACAACAGGCAGCCACATGTCCAAGTTTCTGAACAAAACCAATAAATGCTACAAACACAGGCAAACTCTTCCCTTGCAAAGGGAGCACCCTTTCCCCCTTTTAGTATAGATAGATAATTCCACGTGCCATGGGAAAACATATTCCTGCCACACCAATTTTGTTCCAATGTTTCAAAATAAAATATGTTTAAGTCATTGCGTCATTGATTTTTGGATAAAACATACTCCCGCCAATTTTGTTCCCATGTTTCAAAATTATTTATCTATATATTCTAATATACAGCAGTTGAAAAAGACCATGAATACCCCTCTCAAAAAGCAATACTCAAATTCTAGAGTGTCTACATTTGTCAATTTACAGTTACATTTCAATATTTACATGATTTTCGGAGAATAATTAATACAGTTAATTCTTACATTATTTCCGGTGAAAGCTTTGTAATTTTAAAACTATTTTAAAAATTAGCAAAGCTTATGGTGAAAGCTTCATTTTTTTGGGACCATCCTTCATAAAACAAAGACAATAACCGGATCCTCCCTCCCCTTTTTTCACCCGCCTCTCCCATTTCCTAAACCCTAACCAAGTTTTATTAATACAGTCGTATCATTAAGCCATAAGCAAGTTTTATTATGAATTCCAAATCCACTGCAAGTGACTAGGGTTACTTCCGATCTTCAGAAATATATTTCCATTACAGCTCTGTCAATTATCAAAGGTAACGCTGAAATCTGGGGTTTTATTCGATTATTTAGAATTTGATCTTTTTTTTATTTTGAGTTTTTGTTTTGTTTCAGGCATAATGGTTGAGACAAAATTGTGTCCAATTCGTATATCTATTTACAATCAGGCAATAATTTTAAATGATTCAAGGTTTGGTTTGTGATTAAGTTTCTTTTAGTATTTTACAATCAAATTTTTTTTAGTTAATACTTTTATTATAGATATGAAGATTTTATGAATGCACATTTTTTAATTCATCACCCTCATTTTGATCAGGTAAGCGATGGAATTCTAAGTTGGATTTGTAACGGATTGATGAGGTTATTTTATGATTACCATTTGTTTGATGAAATGTTTTGTGCTTTAATGCTCATTAACATGTTTTCATATGTAGCAGCAAATCATATACTTGAGCTTATATGTCATTTTGTATGAAAACATCAGTTTTTGTGTTTCTCCATCAAATGCACAGAGCCGGGTATCAAAAGCTTTTGTACCACTGAACCTGCCAAGATGCATAAAAGACGGTCGTTTAGTAAAAATCGGATAGGCTAAAAAATATGTGAACGAAGATAACCAACTTAAAACACTAACTTATTAGTTGGGTCATGAATACAGTGGAGTGTAGAAACAAAAGGATTAAATGAATCGTGGTGAACGGTGATTGGATGCTTGCCGTACACCTCCACCGTTCACCACTTTTAAGATATTCAATTTCAGAAATAGTTCTTATGCTAACGTAGGTGGAATCTCTTACCTTCCTCTCCAGCTCCTTTTGTTACTTTAGCAAAACTTTACACAATGGCCTGCAACAGACGCATTGCTAGCCGACTGAAGTAACAAAAGGAACTGGAGAAGAAAGGTAAGAGCAGGCAGGTACATTGGGTATTATGTGTCAATATTAACAAACGAAGAATACATGGTATTATTTGTTCGCGAATATTGACATCGAATATTTAACGTTTGTGATAGAAAAGAGCCTTCTATCAAACTGAATTTGGCAATATGCAAAAAACAGATTCAATGGATGACATAAATCATCTCCAATGGTGTTGTTGATTTTAAAAACAGGTCAGATCTGCAATTCATTGAGCCACTCTACGCACACGCCATGGCTGCAACCATATGAGTGTCGGTTACCGTGGCAAGATACGTAGATGCGTAAGGCATGCATATGAAAAGTTAATACGCAGAAAGTTCATCGTTGTCTTTTGTGTAACAGGTATAAAGCAGCAACATAGTTAACCCTTCTGAGGTCCTTTAGAGTTCCTTTTGTCGTTTCAACTCCGTTTATGCAAAGGCCTGCACCAAGCGATTTGCTAGATTGTTGAAAAAACAAAAGGAACTATATGGGACCACATAATTGGTAACTATGATGAACATCGTATGTCAATATTTACAAATGAAGAACGTGATGGGCTTTAAAGCAGAAAGAACCTGACTGACAAACAGGTCTGTTTCCTTTGAAATTTTAAATTAAAAAAAAAAAAGAAAAAAAAAAAGGCTTATTGGCTGGGAACTCTGCATTTTAAAGTGCACCACGTTTTTTATTTGCCAATATCGGTAAACGATGTTAGATGTTACATTTGTGTTTTCCATCGTGTATGAACAGCTGAAGCAATGAATATCTTAAACATGTAATATTTCCATTAGTTATAACCACAACTTTCGTTCTAACCAACAAATGTGACGGTCAGCTCACCGTCCACCACTTTCGAGATACTCAATTTTAGAAACAACTGGTATGCTGCCAACAACAACAGGCACAACAATTATATGTAAATCGAGTTTTGAAGGTATGGGTAGAAAAAGTATATATGCAGCAGTTTTTAGGCTCAGATTTTTAAACCAGAAGCGGCGAAAACAGTTGTAGGCTCCACCATGGCTGCAAAGAAACACGGTTGCATAATACTGCCATCCGGTCCTTGCCCTGCCAAGTTATGGAGACAATATTTGACAACCCCCTTCATTTATGTCAGAAATCAGGTAGTAATCATCATAGCCCTGCTGTATATGTAGCAAACAAAAGTGTTTTAAGACATATGGTTTAAGAAAGCACAAACGGGCCAAATGCATCCCAGAGTCAGAAATATGGGCCAGTGCAGTTAAACAGGCCGACGGATTTTGGATGCATTATAAGTATATCTAATAGAGCGTCAGCTGTGACGTCGTTTTACAACGCGTTATCCCGGCAAAAAAAAAAGGGCCTGCAGCAGCCCAAAATCCACCGGGCTGTTTTGCTATGTTGGCCCATATTTCTGTTTTAATACAAAGCAGTACTACGTCGTATTGCTTAGATAGTGCTTTCCCACCTAAGTATAGCATCGTATGGTGGAAATTCTATTTCAAGTACAACAAAACATATACGTGCACTTTCCCTGCCATTAGAAGCTTCTGCATATCAGACTTTCAGATACATTGTCAACAACAACAACAACAAAAATAACAACAACAACAAAACAAAAAAAAAAATCGATAAAAAAAAAAAAGGAAAGAAAATTACCGTAACTACTTGCAATCAGACTCAGATTTTTAAACCAAAAGCAACGAAAACAGTTGCAGGCTCTACCATGGCTGCAAGGAAACAAGGTTGCATAATACTGCCATCCGGCCCTTGGCTGCCAAGTTATGGAGACAATATTTGACAGCCCAGTTCATTTGTATCAGAAATTAGGTAGCAATTATCATGAGCAACTATGATGAACATCGTATGTCAATATTCGCAAATGAAGAACGTGGTGGGCTTCAAAGCAGAAAGAACCTGGCTGACAAACAGGTTGGCTAGAAAGTTTGAACTTTAAAGTGCACCACGTTCTTTATTTACTAATATTGGCAGATAATGTTAGATGTTACATTTGTGTTTTTCATCGCGTACGAACAGCTGAAGCAACCCATATCTTAAACACGCAATATCTCCATTAGTTATAAGCACAACTTTCGTTGTAACCAACGAATGTAACCATCAAGACTTATAACAGTGTGACATAGCATAGCAGAAGTAAATCTTATAGAGCGACGACTCCGACGTCATTTTGTCACATCCTCAGTCACAACAATTATAAGTAAATCGAGTTTTAAAGGTATGGGTTCAACACGTATATGTGCAGCAGTTTTTAGGCTCATATTTTTAAATCAAAAGCAGCGCAAACAGTTATAGGCTCCACCATGGCTGCAAAGAAACACGGTTGCATGATACTGCCATCCGGTTCTTGCCCTGCCAAGTTATGGAGACAATATTTGACAACCCACTTCATTTGTGTCAGAAATTAGGTAGTAATCATCATAGCCCTAGTGTATGTGAAGCAAACAAAAGTGTTTTGAGATACCCAGTTTAAGAATGTGCAAACGGGTTAAATGCATCCAAGAGTCAGAAATATGGGCTAACTTAGCCAAACAGGCTGTTTGAGTTTGGGCTAATGCGGGCCCAGTTTTTTTCAACGCAAAACTTTGCGGCAAAACTTGTTTGCAAAACGACGTCGGAGTCGTCGCTCTATAAGATATACTTATAATTGTTATGTTGCCAACAACAGCAGACATAACAGTTATAAATAAATCGAGCTTTAAACATACAGATTCAACAACTATATATGTAGTAGTTGTTAGGCTCAGATTTCTAGACCAAATACGGTGCAAAAGATTTTTGACTCCACCATGGCTGCAAAGAGACGCGGTTGCTTAGTAATGGCATCCGGTACTTACCCTGCCAAGTTATGGAGACAATATATGACACCTCACTTCATTTGTATCAGAAAATAGGTAGTAATCATCATAGCCCCACCATACGTGAAGCAACAAAGGATGCACCCACAACAAATAAGCCTACTAAGAATAGTAAAAAGAGGATATGACCACCATGGCTACAAATCTACTGACTTGCCCCGCCAAGATATGGACCAACTAAACTTTAATCCTCTTATCTTGTAGACTCATAAAGTGCAGTAAGGTCTATACACCTTTGTAAAGACAATCATTGCTGTTATACCATGAAACCGATTGACAACCCTATGAGAAGGTTTGTGAAAAGCTGATGTTCCAGTAACATAAGATAAACCTACAAAAGAAACATGGTAAACAGTTAATATAACAACCCGCAATTTTTCAGGCTATTATTTTAATCGTTTATCTATTTATTTTTGACAAATATTACAAATTAAATAATTACTGACATTTACTGATGTTTACTGATTTAAAAACGAGAGGTTATCTCGTTTTTCTTGAAAAACGACACCACACGCGTACTAACACCACCTTAATAAAGGTTTAATCCTGTAATTCATTGTTGGAGTCAATAAATTTTATATTATGACAATTTTATAAAAACGTCTCCAAAATTTTATTTGTCACTTTTTTACCGAACCGAGGTACCACAATCACACCGGAACTCAACGGGACACGGGGTACACTTAATACCCACAAAGTAAAAATTCCTAAATAAAACCTTCACCTATATTTAATTCCTCTTCTTTTAATAACCGACCTTTTTTTTCTCTTATCAAATCGTACCAAAAAAAAAAAATAATAAAAAAAAAAAATAAAAAAAATAAAAAGATATGTAGTCTCTGTCGTCTCTCCTCAGCCCATCTATCTTCTCCCCACTTCTTCCCTGCAAAACCCAACGTCACCCTTATTCCTTCTCAGACCCATTACCAGCCAAATCAAGTGACGAGGGGAATAAAACAAGGCCGGATTTGTCATCTTCTTCCTTATGGAGCCACTGCCATCTCTTGTCGAGTCCGAAAGTCAACACACCGAGCCAAGGGGATGACAAAGGCGAGGATCATGTCTTCCCTTTATTGCCATAGGAGCGTCTGAAGAACGAGAAATAGAGGGTCAAACCAGCCCCTGATTACCTTTTAAATCTCTAAGTGATTCACGGCAAACCCACACACATCCAAAAACTATCAACACCAATCTCCATCTAGTGAAGAGCAATATCTCAGTGGAAGAGGAAGTGGGTTTGCTTGAATCGGATTTGAGTCCTTTCATTCGACTATTAGTATGTTCTGTAATAAATTTTCAGTTGATAATAAATTGTAAAATACCTGAATCGTTGCCTTTTTGTTTGTTGTTGTTATGTCATGTTGATTTATTTCTCCATGGTACCATTCGATCTCTTGTCGCTTTTTATGTTAGGGTGTGGTGGATTAAACTTAAAAACTGAAAACAAAACTATATCGGCTCGAATGTGGAAGTGTATTCGGTTGTTTATCGTCCTTGGTCGAATAGTTAAAGTAATTAAAAGAATAGAAAAAAAAAACTTGATACTGAGTTGGTAACGAGAGGCTATGTGTCGACTGTGTTTGTGCTTGTGTTCATACTTGGGTTTTTGCGTTTATAATATACTCGTCGTTGATTGGTTTGTACTCGAGTTATAGTAGTGTAGGTACTGGTGTCAACTCTTGTTTGTGTTTGTGTTAATAGTTGTGTTTGTGCTTGTACTTGGTTATGATTCTGTTTGTGTTTTTCTTATGCTCGAGTCTTGTTGGTATGGTACTCGAATCGTGATTGAGTTGTGGTTATGTTGGTTTGTTGGGTTTCAAGTGTGGCGTTAAGCGGTAAATAATCTTAGTATTATGTTGTGAACTAGGTTGATTTGAGCAAAAGTTTGCATCGAGTGTGTCTTGGTTTATATGTGAGCCGAGAGGCCACTCGAGCTCACCACGAAAGGTGACTCGTTACCCTTTCTTTTGGTTCGACCACCACCCCCGAAGGGTGCTATGGTTCGCTTGGGAAAACCACCCAAATAGTCGTGTTTTGGTGTTTGTTGTCTCGGTATATAACACCCATGAAGGGTGCATGTTTGCTCGGTCAAGAGGGTCTCCAAGAACCCTCGTAACAAGTACACGGTTGGTCAAATGTGAGGGTCGAATTCCCTGTTTTTCATTCGAGCATTATGGCACAAAAGGAAGTAAAACACTATGCTTGTGTTTCTAAAGTTTCACATACGTGCACTGGGAAACTATTTCCACATAACTTTTTTTTTTCAAGCAACATAGCACTGGATCTGTTCCTACTTGTCTGTTGGCGTTGATCTTCTGATTGGGCCGAAGCCCATCAGTGTTTGCTCACTTATTTTTCCACACTCTAATAGGCCAAGCCTATTAACTTGTCTCGTCAATTGGGGTCTTGCCCACTCCGAACTCCTAACGGCCTGTTCCAAGTTAGTAAGTGGGCCGCAGCCCACTTCGCAATACCTGATGTTGTTACATGTTCGAAACGTATATAAGGCGTCATCACAATCGTCAATTTATAAAACACGTCTATTACAAAATTCATGCTTTCATAATCCGACATTAAAATTGTTACGCTACAACATCACCATATATATATATATATATATATATATATATATATATATATATATATATATATATATATATATATATATATATATATAAGGTAAAGATCAAATAAAAAGACAAATATCCGTACACTACGTAAAAAGATTTTTTTTTTCAAAAAAGTTCACGAAAAAATCCAAAAAAATTCCACAAGATCGGGAATGTTGGTGCATGAAAAAGTTGTGAAGGAAGTTTTTCTAAAAGTGGATACTTTTTCCGAAAAATTTTTTTGAAAAAATACGTTTGTGCATTAAATCGCTTTTTTGTGCATCAAAAATTTTATATATATATATATATATATATATATAAACTACAATATTGGCATTAGTAAGATCGCAATTGTCATATTTAAACTTAACCTTGTTTTAAGTTTCTTATTAAGAGTGGAAATCATTTTAATACTTCAAAAAGTTTGGGTTATTAAAGTACATGTGAATGTCGCAATCTATGTTATATATATTTTCAAACTTATTAAACTCGATGTAATATTTTATATAAAGAATCAAATTGATTTTTACTCCACAGACGACTAGAAAATTGTTATATTTGTAACAACTATAAAAACTAAGTGACAAATTAGACGTGTAAACTTTAAACCCGTTCATTAATTCAAGTACATGCAAAATTTGAAATATAAAACTCATAATAGATTTATAGATTATTAAAAGATTGTTTTAACATGAACCTTATCACTTTCGTTAGCACAAGAATTATCTATTAACAAAACATTTTTTTTAAATGCTATATATATATACACACACGCCATTTTCTTTTTTTTTCTTTCTCATGCACACACTCACGCGCACTTTGTGATATAAATACTCACTCGACTATAACACTTTCCCTCGCGCCGTCAACATCTTATAATTATTAGTTGTCCCGTACGTAGTCTTTCAGTTATTGTCAAACTGGAGATTATTCGTCTTGTCATACACGTAAGCACTTCCAAGAGCCAATACTTTCAAGTGCTTTAGAAAATGATTTTCAAACATAAATGCTGCCACACCAGCAACAATAACATAACACTTTAAAAATCTTGAGTTTAATTAAACGTCGTTGAGTCTTAAACTTAAACTGTGAACTAATCATGCCTTACTAATCTAGGTCGCGTGTCGGTGCCGAACACTATCTGATTTATTGCACTATCTAACTGCTATATACCGAGGTGAGTATTCACAGCCCCCCTTTTTACCGCTTTACTATATTTGGGGTGAAATGCATGACTTAAATTTTTATTTGAACTTATGACATAGATTTTTACCTGAACTCTTTGATAATTGACTTTGAACTTTAAAATATTGTTTGAGCTTATGACTTGTTTTGAACTGTTGTCGTGCCGTACGCACTTAAATTTTAGTCTCCCTTGTCGGAGCAGACTTGATTTAATTAGTATATAATAGTTGGTATGATGTACCGTTCGTACATTCGCATTGTTAGTCCCCGATTGGTTTGCCGTTCGCACTCCAATTTAGACGTACCGTTCGTACGGCTCCCTTGTGCGGAGCAGTAGGTAGTATGGATAGCGCTATTAGAGGTCGGCCAGCCTCTCATTCCCCTGTCTACGAAATGCATATTATTTATTTTAGGGACTTTGCCGCATACATTATTATATACCTAGTCCTTTAATGTGAACCTAATGAGCATGTGTGATTGACTATAATGGTTGTGAAACCATAGGTTACAAGTCTTGTATGGGCAGGACTTGTAACTGAATGGTTTGACACAGTCTCTACCAGATGGACTTTTTCTCAAAACTTTGGACTTCTTTTGAATAAAACCTGTATACTCACCAACTATTTTCATAGTTGACCCGTTTTCTCTTGCATTTCAGGTGATCGCTAGTAAGTGTATTTTATGAAGACATTAGCACTAAGGAGTCTTCACCTATCATATTTAGTAGGATGAAATAAAATGTTATCTTTTGGGAAACAAACTTTTATGTTTCAAATGTCGTTTGTTAATACAAATATCGTCCTAAAAACGTTATTTATATTTTACGATCTTTGCTTAGTTTTGTTAATGACAATTACAAAGTATATCTTTAAGCAAATTATAAATACTAGCTAAAGTCTCTTTAGAACACATTTTGCATCTCACAAGTTTACTTGGAAATACATTTCATACATCTACATGTTTATTTCCTTAAAAGGAAACTTTATTTCTAAAATGATACAATGACATCATGGCATGCATCATACATGTAATCTTGGTAAGATCTTGTAATATCTTGGATAGATCTTCAAGTAAGATAGTTGACATTGAAAGATCTTGATATGACAACACAAAGATATGGAGAGATTTGGAAAATCTCTTAGCTGTCTTACCTCTGGCATACACACGGATCCCTTCGACATAAAGGACGGATCCCTTTTAAGGGATCCGCCGGATCCGCCGAGTGTTTATCAGCTTGCCTATAAATAACAAGCTGATCACTTGGCCTTCTCATCACTCATATAGCCTAAGTACATACTCATTCATATTACTAACATCATTCATTCATATCATTTGATCTATCTTTTGTAGCAAAGAAGATTAAACATCAAGGTTCAACACAGACGTGTAAACCTTTAGTATAGTTACTGTGTGATCTTTGTGTAATTCACACATCATTATTTGTATCATTTATCTCAGTGAGCGTGGTTAGTGTTTTAGTCCTCAAAACACAAAGAGTGTAGGGAGTGGTTGTACCCTTGTGAAAGAACTCGACATCTAGCTTCGTGTCGGTAACTGTATAGGCGACGTTGGGTTAGTTCTGCCCTGAAGTAGAACTCGGTGTTTAGCTTAGTACCGGAAAAGGAAGTAAGCAACGTGTAAAGGTTTTCTCCACCTAGAAGAGAGTTTGTTTCTTAGTGAAGGATAACTCTCGAGTTAGAGGCTCGAGGAGTGGAGTAGGGCAAGGAAGAGAGTCCTTGTAGCCGAACCACTATAAACATCCGTGTTGTGTGGTTTGATCTTTCCTCTCTTTACTTTTCATATATATTGTTTGAATGCGTGTTTGAGCTTGTTTCCTTTGAATTAATATTAAGTAACAAAGCGAATTAATTTTAATCGGTAAAGCTATTCAACCCCCTTCTAGGTTTCCACAATTGGCATCAAGAGCTATGTTACTTAAGACTTTTAAAATATATTGTATTTTAAAACTTAAAACGATCCATGGATTTTAAAAACTTTAAAGAAGGGCAATCTATGCAAAGACCACCTCTATTTGAACCAAATTGCTTTATATATTGGAAGAATCGCTTTGAGACATATGTAAAGTCAAAGGATATAGATTTGTGGTATATAATTGTTGAGGGTGATTACAAGCCCATTAGTAATGATATTTCGGGTGGTCGGGATGTAGGAGCTTCTCTTACTCGTCACAGTGATGAGCAAAAGAAGTTGATTGCCAAAAACAATGAAGCCAAAATGATGCTTTACAATGCCTTACCTAAGAAAGAATATGAAAGAGTTTTTATGTGTAAAACGGCTAAAGATATTTGGCAATCTCTTATTATCACTCATCAAGGGAACTCACAAGTCAAAGATAACAAAATTGATCTTCTTGTTCAACAATATGAACAATTTGTTATCTCTGAAGATGAGACCATTGATGGTGCTTTTGCTAAGTTTAATACTATTATTACATCTCTTAAAGCACTTGACGAATCTTTTTCTAGTAAGAACTTTGTCAGGAAATTTCTTAGAGCACTTCATCCTAAGTGGAGAGCAAATGTGACGGCTATTGAAGAATCCAAGGATCTCTCGAGCATGACACTAGATGAGCTCATAGGAAATCTCAATGTTCAAGAAATGGTGATGGAAAAGGATTCAGAAATAGTTAAAGGGAAGAAGGAGAAAATAAAGTCCATTGCCTTGAAAGCTAGAGTTGAGTCAAGTGATGATGAAGAGTCTTGTTCTAGTAGCGAAGACGAAGAATATGCCATGGCCGTAAGAGATTTCAAGAAGTTCTTCAGGAGACGAGGAAAGTTCGTAAAACCACCTCGTGAAGAAAAGAAATCTTTACGAAAAGACCGTGATGATAGAAAGGGCAAGTTAGATAGGAAGTGCTATAGATGTGAAGATTCTGGTCACTTTATAGGTGAATGTCCAAAGCCTCCAAAGAACAAGTCTCAAAAAGCATTCGTTAGTGGAGCTTGGAGTGATAGTGAAGGAGATGATGATGAGCCTAAGAACAACGAAGTTGCCCTTATGGCTCATGACACAGAAGAGGTACATTCTGACTCATACTCCTCTATAGATGATGAAACCTTAGAAATAGAATATAACAAGCTGTGTGATATCACATTAAAAATCATCAACAAAAACAAATTCTTGAAAACTAAAACAACACTTTTAGAAAAAGAAGTGTATTGGCTTAAAGAAAAAGAGATACGAATGGAAAAAGGGAAAAATAGTAAAGATACATGTGTCTCTTGTCAAGAACTAAAATTAGAATTAGATGCACTAAAAACTTCACAGGAAGATCTCATTAAGCAAAACTCTAAGTTTAAAAGGTTTGATAAAAACATAAGTTGTGCAGATGAGATAATGAAGATGCAAAAACTTCCTCATGATAAAACCGGATTAGGTTTTATGAAACTAGGAACCTTAAGTGACTTTAAGAAACAAACTGTGAATGAAAAAGAAACTGTTTCAACTAAGTCAGAGGTTCACGGATCCGACGGATCCAGTATTTTGGATCCGCCAGTTGTACCCAAGGGATCCGCGAGTACAGAAGTTGAACAGAAGGTTCAGAAAACAGACCGTACTGAATTTGTTAAGGTCACTAGAAAACCTAGTACTAGTACAACTAATAACAAGCTAAAACCAGCTGTGTTTATAGGGAGAGGTCAAGCTAGGAATGAGTATAGAGTTAAAACAACACAACAGAGACCTCAAACTAGTTTTCCCAAACACCCCTTTCCTAAGAGTAATGTTAATTCACAACATCATTATCAAAATAATTGGAACCAAAATATGCCTAGAAACTTTCAAGGTCCCAATTACATGCCATGTAACTATTATCCTCCATTTGCTTACATGAACCATGATAATGTTATGTTTAACACAAACGGACCCATGAGATATTGGGGACCAAACGCTTGAGTCTTTATTGAACTTAGGTATGCTTAAAAGTTGAACTTGAACCTGATGAGTGGATCAAAGATAGTGGGTGTTCAAGACACATGACGGGAAACAAAAGCCTTTTCTTCACTTACCAAGTGTACGACGGAGGTAATGTAACATTTGGTAGCAAGCTTAAAAGTAAAATCATCGGAAAAGGTACAATCTCTCATGACTCTCTCTCTCTATTGATGATGTTGCTCATGTTGATAATTTAGGTTTTAACTTACTTAGTATAAGTCAATTGTGCCGCAAAAAGTATAACGTCCTTTTCAGTGAAAATGGAAGTAAAATACTTAAAGATGGCATAACAGTAGGAAAAGGTGTCTTAAAGAATAACGTATATGTTATGAAATTAGATAAAACACCAAAAGACAAGCTCCCGGCTTTGCCGATTTTGTAAATGAAGAGGTATAAATGAAGAGGTATATGTAGCACAACCTCCCGGCTTTGCCGATTTTGAAAAACCAAATCATGTTTACAAATTAAAGAAAGCTTTATACGGACTTAAGCAAGCACCAAAAGCTTGGTATGATCGACTTAAGACCTTCTTAGTTGACCATAAGTACACCATGGGCCTAGTAGATAACACTCTCTTCACCAAGAAAAAGGGATCACATATTATCATCGTCCAGATATATGTGGATGACATTATATTTGGTTCAACTTGTCAAGAGTTATGTGATGATTTCTCAAAAATCATGCATGACGAGTTTGAAATGAGTATGATGGGGGAACTAAACTTTTTCTTAGGTCTCCAAATAAAACAATTAGAAGATGGGATATTCTTCAACCAATCAAAGTATATCAAAGATATGCTTAAGAAGTTTGGTCTTGAAGACTCAAAACCAATGAAAACACCTATGTCCTCCGAAACCAGACTCACAAAGGATGAAGAAAATGAATCCGTAGATAGCACTAAATATAGGGGAATGATTGGTAGTTTACTCTATCTTACGGCTAGTAGGCCGGACATTATGTTTAGTGTTTGTCTATGTGCACATTTTCAATAAGATCCCAAAATATCCCATCTTGAAGCCGTTAAACGGATATTTAGGTACATCAAAGGTACTACACATGTAGGATTATGGTATCCCAAAGGAACGGGTGTAGAAACCATAGTGTATGCCGACTCAGACCATGCCGGTGACTATGTTGATAGGAAAAGTACTAGTGGTATTTGTACTTTTGTAGGATATTGTCTCACCTCATGGTTCGCTAAGAAACAAACAGCCCTCGCAATCTCAATGACAGAGGCAGAGTATGTGTCTGCAGGAAAGGCGTGTCAACAAGCAATGTCGATGAAACAAGCTCTCGTAGACTATGGAATCAAACTCAACAACATCCCCATTCTTTGGGACAACAAAGGTGCTATCGACCTCAGCAAAAATACGGTCCAACACGCTAGAACAAAACACATTGAAATACGTCATCATTTCCTACGCGACAATGTTCAGAAGGGAAATATCTCAATTGAGAAAGTTTCCTCAGAGGACAACATTGCCGACATCCTCACAAAACCTCTCAAAAGAGAACCTTTCAACTACCTTAGACTTGGATTAGCATTAATGGAACCTAGTGATTAGAATAGACAGTAGCGTAAACCTTAGTTTAACCAAACTCGATACTAAACCAATAACTGTGTTCTGATCCCGCGGATCCAAACGATAACAAAGGCGAATCCTTTGTTTAGGATCCGCCGGATCCGTCACATGCACAGGTTGATATATTATATAATATACAACACCATGTACTATTCATCACTCTCCTAAAACTTATCACCTACTGAATTCGTCCCATACTTCACAAAATTCACAAATTAAGCCATTGTTCTCAACCAAATTCTGCTCCAAACATCACTGTAAGTATCCTTATCATGTTTATACTCCTGATCTGCGTCTAGGATTTCTATTTCATGCACAAAACCAAACCTTGGGGTTATGCATAATTCTTGAAAAATCATGAAGCATACTTTCCAAATTGCATAACAAATCATGTTTTTCATAGTTAGGAATTGCATCTTATAGTACATTGTCATCATTCATCAAAAACCCCATGAGAAATTTTTGCTAAAATATTCTCACGACTAGGAAAAACGGTTTTTTGGACATTGTTCATACAAATACAAAAACGTTAGGTTTTAAGCATCACTTGCATCATGTCTCTTGAATGCTAAAGGGAATACATAACTAATATGTATTTTCGGGTACATTCAAATGTAGCTACATTGAAGTAGGAGCGTTTGGGTTATCTCTTGTTTTATTATAAAACTTGCATAAACATAATTTTCATGCATCAAAATGAGTCGAGATAATCGCACCTCCACATTGTCCCCATGTAGGCACACACTAGACATATATATTTCTTTTTTGATAATTTCAACTAAACTATATATATTTTTTGTGTCTAGGATAATCATGCCTCCCGTCACCAACTATGATCACAAACACACCGTCAATTACCTACCTAAACACCATAAAACCAAAGGACTTAGTGAACAACAGGTTGAAACTTTCAAAGCCCTAGAAAAACACTACGTACATGAGGGTAGGTTTGTAGAGTCCTCATTCTATGAAGGAACAAATCTTAGGGAACAACTAGCGGCCATTCACTTTGATTCCCTCCTAGATATCGATGAACCAATCATTCCACGATTCATTTTAGAATTCTATGCTAGCGTCACTCTACAGTCAAATGATCATGGTTACATTAACGTTCGCTTCAATGTCAATGGAACACAATACAACATCCCTTTAAATCAATTCGGCGAGGTCCTAGGAGTTCCAAGTTATGGAACGAGTGTCTATACCGATGAATGGTCATTAACTATTCTTGAGTCAAATCTTGAACGAACGGCACCATATGCCACTCCTTTAGCCTCAAAAGAAGTCATTCGTGAGCATCTCTTCATTCCTAGGAACAACCCCACTAGGATGTATCGAGGTAAAGAAGTAGCTAGAGATCCGTTTGCTATGGAGCAAAATGAGATTAAGCCCGAGTTTAGGAAATTGGAAGAAGTCTTGAGGGCCAATGTCATGTGCACGGTAGGAAACCGTGATCACATTAATGCTTGTCTTTGCCACATGATGTACAATGTGTCAACCCATCAACCCTTCAATCTTGCTTACTATATCGCCAAGAGAATGGCCGATATTCCAGTTCAAGTAAAAATGGCATTACCTTATGGAATGCTCTTAACCCGTCTTTATCGAGCATTTGCACCCATTCCTATAAATGCCTTAGGCTTTGTTCCAGACTATGATGAGATCCAACGCACCTTTGCTCCCTTAAGCGACCATAGGGTAGCGCTTGATAAAGGCAAACGTCCTCGTGTTCCAACCTCATCATCTTCATCATCAATGAGTGACGATGACGGCTTACCAAATTCAAGACTTCCTCCACCCGAGTACTTGAGACAACTTCCACCAATTCAGAATGAATCACCTGAGCATCGTCAAATGAAGGGAATGGTGAAGAATTTAGGTCGATGGATCATGAAGCTTCACAAGGGTATGAAGAAGTTGAAGAAGAAGTTGAGTTGATAGGAGTGTTTGGAACTAATCGTTTCTAGACAATGTTATGTTGAATGGTTATGTTATTAACTTGTTATGGTACTACTTGAATTGTATGTGAACTAACTAATCCTTGCAGGTAGATAACACTTAGTGTTATCAATTTTCCAAGAGTAAGCCTATGTTTGGCTTAACTTCTATTAAGGTAAGTTCATATGATCGGATTATTCTATGATTAAATATGTGTTGGTATCATCATATTTAGTTGTTTTGCATTACATATTAGATGATAGATATGCTCCAAGAGAATTTTCGGGTTTTTGTCGAAAAAACGTGAAATTTGACATTCTCTCTGTGAAGTTTTAGCATTTTTGCCAGACGGATCTGGCGGATCCCTTATTTTGGATCCGCCAAGTGTTAGTGATGAGGCGAAAAGTGTACCGCTTTTAAGGGGTCATTTAAGCCTTAAATCGTATTTATTTGATCAAATATTGCCCTAAATCGTTCCTTTTGTCATTTTAGGTACTTTTGAGGAGAAATCTGGAAAAGGAGGCATTTTGGACGTTTTTGGAGCATTAAAGTGAAGAAAACGGCAAAGTCTCAAGAATCGGCTAAAAGTTACTCTTGACGGCGTCACAATTAACATGGGACGGCGTCATGCCTTGGCAAGAAAAGTTGGATGTGAAATTTACTCATGACGGGCCAGTGAGTTTGCATAAGAATTCTGACGGCGTCACGCTTTAACTAAATCAAGGGCGTCACGGCTTAAATCTTAAGGGGACGGCGTCACGTTCTTGATCCGACGGCGTCAAGCCTTGATAAGCCAGAATGGATTTTGGTAGAGCTAAAGAGGGACGGCGTCAAGATGGTCATCCGGGAACCCTAAAAGCGGCGAGGTGACGGCGTCACAATCCATAAGGTGACGCCGTCAGATGTCAAAGTCTATATATAGTTTTCTAATTTTTTGTCATTAAGGAGAGCTTAGTGTGTGGAATTTTGGGATAAAACCCTAAGACGATTTTAGCTACTTTTTCAGGGCTTCTTGCCCTGAGATCTTCCATGTTTCATTGAAAGATAAGTTATCAATTAATCATTCAATATGTCTATGTGTTGTTTGATTCTATCTTATGCGTGTCTTTTGTTTAACATGTTAGGCTAATTTTATCTTGTGTTTGCTTAGATCTAATGAAACCTAGCTATTGATTATTGGTTGTTAGTGTGTTATTAGTTGTATTGGATGATTGTTTATCTATGTTAGGCTTAAGAAAACTGGCTAACTTCCTATTCGGTAACTTGCTTGAACGTCTTAAGAAACATGAACCAAACGCGTACTAAAGGTTTTTATGGTTGTATTTAATGCACAAGCGAATTCTAGTGATCCCATGTTAGGAGCTTCCTAGCCGGCTCGACATAGGAGTGAAGTAGGAGCTTGTAGAGTTTGGGGAAGTAAGTACGCCACCCCACGAATGGTATTAAGGAATACACCCGTCATCCACGCGACTAATACACACTAATTAACCGGTAAAAGATAGTTAGGGAGTAAGGAAATCTAAGTAAACACATTTCTCTACACATAAGTTTCTCACCACTTTTCATTTTTGTTATTTTATTTTATTTGCATTTGTAGTAATTTGGGTTAGTTGACTAGCAACTAATTCCGCCCACTCCTTCAAAACCCGAGATTTTACTTGCTTTCATAAAATTATAAAAACATAAAAAAGAATCTTCCTCAACCCTTAGACCTAATTAGAGTAGCCTTTCACACCTAACGAACACTATTCCCTGTGGAGAACGATCAATCCCCCGTACTTACCACTACACTATACTACATCGGTCAGGTACACTGCCTGGTGGGGTTGTAAGCCTCTTGAGATCCCTCGAGAGGTAAAACCTGTTGTAAGGTTGCAAAACCCACGCATCAAGTTTTTGGCGCCGCTGCCGGGGAATAGTTATTGTTTAGGTTGAATTTTTATTTCTATTAGGTCTACTCACTAGATTCCTTTCTAGTGAGATTTTTATTTTATTTTTCTAGGTTTTCTTTAGTCTATCTATTTTCTTCGTGTCTTTGTTCGTAACCATTACCGTCCGACATCATGGAAGATGGTAATATCCTTAACCCACACAACCCACCACCGCAACAACCACCACCACCTCCTAGAGCCCGTACTTTAGGAGAGTATTCCCGTCCTAGCCACCACGGCTATCGAAACACCATTGAGCTCACTCAAGGAGCCAATATCACACCCTTGCGATCCGACACCATCCGGTTGGTGCAAAGCGGATGCGCATTCCATGGACTTCGTTCTGAAGATCCTAATCAACATCTCAAGGACTTTCTTAAAATCGTTGATTCTATAGACCTTGATGTTGCCACTCGAGAGACGACCCGATTGCGTCTCTTCCAATTCTCTCTGCGGGACCAAGCTAGTCAGTGGCTAGAACGTCAACCCGCAGGATCCATCACCTCTTGGGATGATCTCACCACTCGTTTCCTTGCTCAGTTTTTCCCACCGGGAAGAACTACCAAGCTAAGGAATGATATCTTGATGTTCCAACAACGTCAAGGCGAAACTCTCTACGAGGCATGGACTCGATTCAAGGACTTACTCCAAAAAGTCCCTCACCATGGCATAGAACTTTGGCTCCAAGTCCAAATCTTCTATGACCATATCAATCTCTCCACGAGGCAAACCATTGACCAATCGGCCGGTGGCAAGCTACGTGATCTAAGTGCGGAACAATCATGGGCTCTCCTAGAGGATCTTGCTCTTTATGACAACGAAAGTTGGAGTGATCCCCGTGATTTGAATAAAACGGTCAAGGCAATATCTTTGCCTTTGAACAATTCAAGCACTTCCGACCGTAGGATCATAGAACTTGAAGACCAAGTCAAGTTTCTCATGAAATCCTACGAGGCTCCTAAACCTTCAAGCCAAGTGAACAAAATCACTTCTTCATGTGAGTTATGTAGTGGTCCCCACGACACTCGTGATTGCATGGAACTCCCCGAACAAGCTTTTGTGGACTACGCATCATCGCGTACCGACGGAGCGGGAGATAAGTGGTACACTTTCAAGCCCGAGCCAAACCCTTATGGTGATTCATATAACCCCTCATGGAAAAATCACCCGAACCTTAGGTGGAAACAAAACCAAAACACACAACAACCCAATTCTTCCAACCCACCTACTCGTTTCCAATCAAGCGGTTCCAACTCGAACCGTACTTTCAACAACAATCCTTCCGGCAATGGTAGTACCAATAACTTTGAAGGATTGATGTCTCAATTTATGGCATCTCAAGAAGCTCGGATAGCTAGATTCGAGACCGAATTCAATCAACAACAAACTGAGATGACCAATAAAATTGACAACTTGTTGAAAGCCCTCCATAACCAAGTGTTATCACCTCCACATAAGGACGCTAGGAACACAAATAGCGGACCCCAAGTAAAAGACCCCTCTTCATCCAAACACGTCCACTTTGTCAACATTGTCACTATTAAACAAATTGATAGGAATGAGGATAATAGTGAACCTAAGGATGAGGATAGGAAAGTCGAGGTTGATAAGGAAGTTAGGACAAGTGTGATTGAAGAAGTAGATGATGATGAGGACTACTTCAATAGGCTACCCACTAAGGAAGAGCGCGCATATCATACAAACTTATTCGATGACCCCGAAACACCATACTTCCTAGGTAAACCAATCATTGAAATAGGCGACCCTTCTAATCTCAACATACCATGCAACATCGGACATCTACATGTGTGGAAAGCTTACATCGACCTTAGATCGCCCATAAACATCATGACTAGAGCCCACTACAACTCGATAATGAAAAATCAACTTGGGTATAGGATGTTCCCTGACAAGGGTTGGATGAGTAACTTCACGGGAAGAGTTAAGGGATTACCGGTTTATGTAGGAAACTTCACCTATGTCACCGACTTTGTAATTGTAGAAGATATCCGTCCAATAGTCGATGCATCCTTGACTCAAGTGGTTTTTGGGAAACCATTTGTTGAGGTCTCTAGAATGACTTATGAACCTTCCTTAGGGATAGTTAGATTTAAGGATGAGACCGATGAAGTAAGCTACCAAATGCCATATAAGATAGAACAATTCCAACACTTGTCAAATGTTGAGAAGGAGCTTAAACAAGCGGTCTACTATAGGAATGATAAGGATAGAAGTAAAGGAGTAGACTATGTTATGGAAAGAATATTCGGTTTCTACAAGGATTGTTTGAAATTAGGACCGGAATATAAAACCGGGAAGGAGAATGGCCTAGGAACCGTGACCGATGATGGAGTCACGTAATGTACGTGACTTTGAGTCTAGCTACAAGACTCGTTAATAAAGAAAAGGCGCTTCTTGGGAGGCAACCCAAGCTTTATTTGTTTTATTTGCTTTGTGTGTTTATTTATTTGTTTGTTTGTTTTTATTTGTTTCCGTATGTGTGTTTAATTTTTATCATTATTGATTCATGTTCAAAAGTAATTTGTGAAAATGCTTTATGTTGTTTTTAACTTCGTCTTAACTACATATAAAGGTATTTTGCAAAAGATAAGTGTAAGGGAAATCTAAATTGGTTTATTAGAACACAAATGAACATGAATCGTAATAATATTAAATTAACATACATATTCGTATTTGTTTGAGTCAAATGCTTGTATCGAGTCATAATGATGTTTTGCAGGATTTCCAGGAAGTAAGGTAAAGGTTTTTCCAGAAATTTTCCGGAAACTTAAAACGAAAATTTTTGTCAGGTCATTTCTGACGGCGTCAGGGGTTATAACCTGACGGCGTCAGATTTAATTTCCAGAAATTTTTGAAAATTTTGTTTTCATAAAAAGTTTTTATTAAAATCTCCAACTTATAATCTCCAGGAATCTGCAAAGTTATCATTCCACAAGCATTATATCCTTATATATAGATTTTATCCCGCCGATGTTATGCAGGTTTTCGTGTTTGTTTTCTCAGGTTCAACAGGTTATTTTGGACAAGGAAATGTTTTGAATCAAGCTTATGGCGATGCATTAGTCATGAAGCTTCAACATTCTCTTTGGAGGAAGATTTAACCGTGTAATTTCATTATCCAACGAGCGAATCAGGGGAGTATTTGATTTCATTCTTTTACTTTTTTCTTTTACATCTTGTTATTTGAACATTGGGGACAATGTTCATCTTAAGTGTAAGGGGAGGGTAAAAGTACGATTTTTGAGAATACAATTGCGCTTGATTTTTGTTTGTTTGATGGTAGATGTGTAATAAAACTGAGAGAAATACTTGTTAAGGTAATTTTAGTGCCAAATTTAAAATTTTTTACAACATATAGGAGTGAAACTTTGATCTTAATGAGCGTCTCATGGATAGGAGTTATATGACTAGCACAAAAACCGTACCACTAAAAAATTTTCCACCCCCAAATATGTGAGGTTCGCCCCTAGAATTGGTAGGAAAAGCATTTATGCTATGATGTGTGTACCGGTAGCACTTAGATTCTAGAACTTGCGTTAGGACCATTCCAAGGCCACAAGTGAGACTACATTCGTGTAGTTAGATTTACTACATGATAAGAGGCATTAGGATTAACCCATTGTTTTACACCTGTGTTTTTGTTATAATTACGTTGGCTACATTGGTCAAGTAATTCTCCCACACCCTTTGCGTTGTACTCATTTTTAGTACACGATACCCCTAGTACACCCCTCAGAGCCTATCTTTTCGTTTCAACCTTTAAGCATTTTACTTAAAGGAAGAATTTGTTACACCCCACTTAAATGTACACCCAAATCGCCTTAGCCTACCTTGTATGCACTCATTTTTAGTGCATTATTGTGACAACATTTGTTTAAACCCAAGTTAATTATCTAGTTGATTACATGGTTGCTAAGTCGAGTCATATCCTTGTACATATTGTTTTGGGACGATTGGGACTCATGGGTAAAGTACTAGTGTAATGGAGTAATGGGGAAGAACATCATTTATTACCCCCATATGTGCTAAATGTTTTAAAAGTACTCCAAGTTTTTCAATTATCTTAATTCGAGTCATTAGATTAGTATTTGTAAAGTTATGTAAAAGTTCAAGTGTAAGGGGATGCAACGCTCCTATGATGTATTATTTTGGATGGTAGGGTAAAAGTGTATGCAAAAAAAAAAAAAAAAAAAAAAAAAAAAAAAAAAAAAAAAAAAAAAAAATCGAAAAAATCAAGAAAAATAAAAAAAAAATGAGAAAAAGAAAAATAGAAAAAACATACGGACTACCATCCCGTTTTATTTTTTGTTTATTTTATGTTTATGTTATTTTGTTTCTAGCTTAAGATCGAGTCTAGTCTTGGCTTAGCAACATTGTATAGTACATGTAATTGATCAAGATCTTTAACTCGCCACCAGTAAAATATCCCGTATCCAACAAAACCGTGTTTTCCTTTTCCCTACACCTAACGTTATAACCCATTTAAAAGCCCTCTTTGATAGTTTATCTTAGGTGCTTACGCCTAGTGGAGGAGGTTTTCGATCCTTTCCCAAGCCTATGGTAATCTATTTGCTATGACAGGTAGTGAGAGATATTTTCCGTTTTCATTTATGAGATTTATTTTGATGACACTTGAGAGATGTGAGTATCTAAACACTACTTGTGAGGTGCTAGTATATAATCTCCGTGCTTATTATGATTGAAGTGGAACGATTATTTGTTGTAATTACTTTTATGTTTGCATTAAATGACCCCTAACTTGTATTTTGATTAGAATAAAAGCGCATTTGCTTGAGGACAAGCAAATCTCAAGTGTAAGGGTATTTGATGAGGCGAAAAGTGTACCGCTTTTAAGGGGTCATTTAAGCCTTAAATCGTATTTATTTGATCAAATATTGCCCTAAATCGTTCCTTTTGTCATTTTAGGTACTTTTGAGGAGAAATCTGGAAAAGGAGGCATTTTGGACGTTTTTGGAGCATTAAAGTGAAGAAAACGGCAAAGTCTCAAGAATCGGCTAAAAGTTACTCTTGACGGCGTCACAATTAACATGGGACGGCGTCATGCCTTGGCAAGAAAAGTTGGATGTGAAATTTACTCATGACGGGCCAGTGAGTTTGCATAAGAATTCTGACGGCGTCACGCTTTAACTAAATCAAGGGCGTCACGGCTTAAATCTTAAGGGGACGGCGTCACGTTCTTGATCCGACGGCGTCAAGCCTTGATAAGCCAGAATGGATTTTGGTAGAGCTAAAGAGGGACGGCGTCAAGATGGTCATCCGGGAACCCTAAAAGCGGCGAGGTGACGGCGTCACAATCCATAAGGTGACGCCGTCAGATGTCAAAGTCTATATATAGTTTTCTAATTTTTTGTCATTAAGGAGAGCTTAGTGTGTGGAATTTTGGGATAAAACCCTAAGACGATTTTAGCTACTTTTTCAGGGCTTCTTGCCCTGAGATCTTCCATGTTTCATTGAAAGATAAGTTATCAATTAATCATTCAATATGTCTATGTGTTGTTTGATTCTATCTTATGCGTGTCTTTTGTTTAACATGTTAGGCTAATTTTATCTTGTGTTTGCTTAGATCTAATGAAACCTAGCTATTGATTATTGGTTGTTAGTGTGTTATTAGTTGTATTGGATGATTGTTTATCTATGTTAGGCTTAAGAAAACTGGCTAACTTCCTATTCGGTAACTTGCTTGAACGTCTTAAGAAACATGAACCAAACGCGTACTAAAGGTTTTTATGGTTGTATTTAATGCACAAGCGAATTCTAGTGATCCCATGTTAGGAGCTTCCTAGCCGGCTCGACATAGGAGTGAAGTAGGAGCTTGTAGAGTTTGGGGAAGTAAGTACGCCACCCCACGAATGGTATTAAGGAATACACCCGTCATCCACGCGACTAATACACACTAATTAACCGGTAAAAGATAGTTAGGGAGTAAGGAAATCTAAGTAAACACATTTCTCTACACATAAGTTTCTCACCACTTTTCATTTTTGTTATTTTATTTTATTTGCATTTGTAGTAATTTGGGTTAGTTGACTAGCAACTAATTCCGCCCACTCCTTCAAAACCCGAGATTTTACTTGCTTTCATAAAATTATAAAAACATAAAAAAGAATCTTCCTCAACCCTTAGACCTAATTAGAGTAGCCTTTCACACCTAACGAACACTATTCCCTGTGGAGAACGATCAATCCCCCGTACTTACCACTACACTATACTACATCGGTCAGGTACACTGCCTGGTGGGGTTGTAAGCCTCTTGAGATCCCTCGAGAGGTAAAACCTGTTGTAAGGTTGCAAAACCCACGCATCAGTTAGCGTTGGCTCCGTCAGTTGACAACCTACGGATCAGGCGGATCCCAATTTAAGGATCCGCACGCCTTGTCGTTAGGATCCGCAGGTATAACAGTCAAATTCTTAAAACTTTCGACTCATCCCGATTCTTTGATTTTAGTCTCTAGTGTTCTCTAGAATAGGTTCACTGATCACTAGTAACTCTTAGAATGATTAAGAAATTCTTAGAAACTTAAGAACAAAATTTCCCACCAAAATTTGAATTTTCAAATCTTAGGAGTAAGTTACCTTTCGGTTACAAGTAAGGAACCCTTTTTAGGGATCCTTCAAATCCGTGGGTACATCACATCACAGGATTTTCCACTACCCCTTTGCATTTACTGCATATCTTCTTCTTCTTACTCAACATAAGTTCTATGGATTGACTTATGTGATGTGATTTGCACAAATTTTTGTTCCAAATCATTTAGAACCAACATTCTCTATTGGATTCACATCAAATCCAAACACACAGACTCATATACCTTCTACCTATAAATTAGTGCTTTAGGATCATCACTTCACACAACAACCATTTCCTTTCCTGTACATCTTAGCTATCATACTTCACCATGACTAAGTCAAACAACTCTTCCACATCTAGACCTCCAAGAAGAACAGCCCGCATTAGTGTTAAACCTTGTTGTTTTATCAACTTAGCAAACTCCTCATCTGAGGAAAATTCTCCTCTCAATATATCATCACCCATTGCTAGTGAAAATTTCCTTACACTTTCCACCCCAACACCATCAAATGTTGTTATCCAAACACCACCACCAACCATTACTCCAATAGCCACTACTCCACCTCCAGCTCCATCACAGCCTGTTAGATCACCATCACCACCAAAATCACCCAAACTCCAACCCTTAGAATTATTTAGGACTCCTCCCACATCACCACATCTTGATGACTGATGAGTGTCTAAATACTCATCATTTCTTTCACATTTTGACTGCAAAAACATTTAAAAACATGCAGTTATGCTTCAAAAATTCAAAAATTATCATTGGATTGTGTTTTTATATGTTTCAAATGCAAAATGATTGAAAACAAGTGAAAACGAACAAAGTTTGCATAAATGGCAAGTCTAGTCCCTCAAATTTCAAAAGTTGTCAAAATTAGTCCCTGGGGTTTGAAAAATGACATTTATGGTCCCCGGGTGTTTTAAAATGGAAAATTATGTTTTATGGTCCTTGTACTATTGAAACTTGGCATGAATGGTCCTTTTGATAACTTTGGTGAAATTACAACTCAGCCCTTCAAAATTCAGAAAATACAATTTTGGTCCTTGTGCTTATTTAAACAAACCAACCGGACCTTATTTAAATTAACCCAACCCAAACCCTTTATTTAACAAATCCCAGCCCACTATACCTTTGACCCGAGCCCAAACCACCCTTAGTTAATAAAACCGGGGTCAAAACCCAGTCAAACCCACCCTTTATCCCTTACCTCCCAACCCCGCCAAAACCAGAAACCACCCTTCCACCTCCATGGTTTTCACCACCACCTGTCAACCACCTTTCCACCTCAACCCCCAGCTGTTACCTACTCTTACCACCTCCTCCTTCCACCTAAACACAAGCCCACATTGCATTTAATGCTTTCCCACAACTAAACCTTACCCTGTACCACTCACTTCCCCTGTTTTTGTTACTAAGTGCCAACTTGGCTACTAACCTTTTCTTTCTTGTCTCCTCCACCAATACAACCATCCAAAGTTCTTTAATTGAAAAATTTCGGCTGCAAGATACATATCTCACTTTTGGCGCCAAAAGTAGATTAAAAGGCTAGGATCACTTTGACTCATCCAATGGTTGTTATTCTTGATGGGAATTGTTCAGAAGCATGTGGGGAGTCTCAAAATTCTATAAAGAAAGAGAAGGAAGCAGCATTGCAAGATATCTAGTGTAATTTTATTTTATTTATGTCGTTTTTAATGTTTTTCAATTTCCAGTGTTAAATTAAGCTTTCAAGAACCTTTGTTAGTATTATCAGTGTGTAATCAATCTTTTGTAAGTCTCAATTACAGTGTTAATCATCAATATCAGTTTATGCAATTTTCTTGTTCAAAATCTCATGTTACTGTGAATGTTATTGTTAGTTGTTGTTATTGGACTCTTAAGCTCATATAAGCTCCTAGAAAGCTTCTGAAAGCTTTTAGTAACCTTAAAAGTTAGTATAGTCAATAAACTCAAAAATACAAAAATAATCACAAAAATTAGATAAAAAATCAAAAATCAATGAAGATGGTGATCACAGCTGGAGCAGGGTAAATTTTGGATTGCCCTTGGGATAGAAGCTTATTGGTAAGCTATTAGGATTCTCACTTGGTCCTTGTTCTGTGTTTTCATCTGGATTCCACTTGTAAGCAAATTTCTAAGTTTTTGGCATTTTACTATAGGTCTGTGTTTCATGCTGCTATTGTTGATTTTTCATGCTTGATTGGTCTGTTATAATCATAAGAAAGAGTTTGGAATCAGTGTTGTGGTCTAAATATATCACTTGCTTTGAAAATCAGAAATTTAGTGTTTAAGAGGGCTGTTTGGCTATAACTGTGTTAACTATGATTCAGATTGTTTGTGTTGTTGTTTGTTGTTGTTACATGTCATGTTAGTTGATATTAGTTCAATGAAACAATAAAAACCAGTGCTCACTTATAAGAAAGTCAAAATAGCCTTTGATCTCACCTTTAGTTGTTCACTGTTAGATTTTGGAGTGCTAATTTCATCACACTAGTTCATAATCTGATAAGCTAGCTTAATTCAACTTATTTTAATCATAATATAACATGTTCAGTCAGTAAATCTAGCTTAAAGTTCATATAAGTCAACTTTTTAGTTTTAAGTAAAGTCAAATAAATCTTGCCATGTGCACAGTTCAACTAGTGGCTTTTTGAAGCTTGCATAAGCTTCATTAGTGCTTGTTAGCTTGTGTATTTTGGTTCTTTGTGAAGCCCTTCTGGCTAGCTTGGTTTGTATGCTTTTGCTTTTCCCTTTATCTGCTTATTTAACTGCTTATTATGATACTATATTTTCTCAAAAATCACTCAGTATACACTGATAGTTCAGTGTAATTGAGCCTTTTTCATAAGCTCTTAAAAAGCTCTCTAGTGTACTTCAGCTTGTGTGCTTTGGCTTTTTGTGAAGCTTAACCACCCATCTCAAAGTTCCAGTCCTTATTTTGCATTTTCTAGCTTATTTGATAGGGCTTCTATTAGCTTTTTGATTGTCCCATTTTACTGCATACACTGAGTATTCAGTGTATTTTAAGCATTTTCACAAGCCCTCCAAAAGCTCATTAGTGGGTCCCACTTTGAAATCTTTGGCTTTTTGAATAGCTCAGCAAGCCATCTCAATACTTCAGTCATTATTTTGAGCTTTTCAGCTTATTTCATAAGCTTAAATTGCTTGAAGAATTGTCTGCAGGCCTGGTTCACTCAGCAGTACTTTGGATTTGCTTATTGGCTTATTTAAGCTTATTAGTGAATTCCTTTGTACCTTTTGGCTTCTTTTCTGTTATTTAACTTATATTGATCTTATTTTATCTTTGGTTCCCTCTGTGAAGCTTATTTCAAGCTTATTTAAAGCTTAAATTCTCAATTTCAAGCCAAAAGCTTGACTGTTAAGCTCATAAGCTTCCATACTGCTTATTTTTAAGTTTTAATAATTTTTTCTTCATTAAAGTTGTTTATTAGCAGTAGTTAAATAGTTTTGTAAAAAGAAAATCAGAAAACCAACACATAAAAATAAGTGATAGCTTCTATTTAAGCCATTTGGCTTATTTTCAGCTTTTTCAAAAAGCACTTTTCAATTTTATATTTTTCTTATCTTCCTGTCACCTTAGAGTATTTATAGAAAAAGTTTCAGATTTTTCTTTGTTTATTTAGTATTTATTAAAAATCAAAATAGTTTAAATAATAATTAATTAGTAATTAATTAATAATAATTAGATAAAAAGTGTAATAAATATATTTTCAGTTTTAAAATAAGTTTTAGGTTATTTTAGATTTATTTAAGTTAAAATTTTAATTTTCTAGGATAATTTCCTATTTTCTTTTAATTTAGTGCATTTTAAATAATTAAATAAATAGTTATTAATTAATAATAATTAATTAAATAGTTAAATAATTAATTTTCTTTTTCTTAAAATTTTCTTTTATCTTTAGGTTTATAAAAAAGTTATTTTCATATTTTTAGGATTAGTATTTCTTCATTTTCACTTTTTATTTTGTACGTTTACGTTTATTTAAATTTAAACGTACGTTTCTAGGTTTCTAAACGTTTTTAAGTAATTTGGTTTCCTGTATTTATTCCTATAGCTTGTTTAAAGCTATTCTCTTTTATTTTCTTAGTCCAATAATTCAAAAACCCCTTTTCCATTCAATATCACCAGATCACACATTCGTTCTACTACAGAATTCACATCTCGCTGGGACATAACGACCCGGGGATACTCTATACTCCTTGGTTAATTGACCTCAAGTGTTTGACTTTAGTTGACCAATATCCTTGGTTAATTTAAGTTGACCGTTTGGGACCAATCAAATTTTGGCGCCGTTGCCGGGGAGGTGTGCTGCGTAGATCGAATTTGAAGTATCAGTGATTGTTGGATATACACCCATTGTATATTAACCATCCTTGTTTATATTCTCTTATATATATATATATATATATATATATATATATATATATATATATATATATATATATATATATATATATATATATATAAAATCAAAATTATCGTGAAGTTAATTCGTTTGACGGATCGATAAACCAAAAATATTGTATTTCAAGTTTCCATAAAACAAATAAAATCCAAAAAGAATCTTCTTACCCCTTTTCTAAGTCTCCATCACTCTAAAGGATTCTTAGACTCGTCTTAGTGCATGTGCACTCGTTCTTCTAGGTCATCAAGCCCTTTTCGTGAGCTTGGAAACATACCTCGAAGACGTCGTAGACGTTCTGCTCCATCAGACGTACCCGAGATACGTACTGATCCTAAAACCCCTGTCATCATGGCAGAAGACCGTCCTATGAATGAGCTTCTTCAAGCTCCCACCGAGGGCTATGGAGATGCCATTATTGTTCCAGCCATCGTGGCTGAGAATTTTGAGCTTAAAACCAGGTTGATAAACCTTGTAACATCGCGTCAATTCTATGGTTTTGAAAGGGACGATCCTCAAGATCACATTCGATGGTTCAATAAAATCACATCCACCATCAAATGTAAAAATGTCCCTGAAGAGGCAATCAAACTTCTTCTTTTCCCGTTTTTCATCGATGGGGCAGCCCGGATTTGGCTTGATAAACAACCCCCTCGATCAATTGCAACATGGGAAGAGTTGGTTCAAAAGTTTGTAAATGAATTCTTTCCTCCTTCTAAAACCACGCATCTTAAAAATGAAATCATGAAATTCACACAACAATATGATGAATCATTTGGTGAGGCATGGGATCGTTTCAAAGGATTACTTCGCAAATGTCCTCATCATGGTTTCACCGATTTGATGCAAATGGACATTTTCTACACTGGTTTAAACCCATCTGACCAAGATTCTCTCAATGCCTCAGCTGGAGGTAATTTTCTGAGCAAATCCACTAAGGAAGCCATTGCACTCATTGAAAATAAGTCAAAGGTCCGCACTGCACGAGCCAGACCATATAATTCTCAGGCTAATGCTGGTCCTTCTACTTCATCTCCCGTGAGTCAGTCTAGTACTGATACTCAGCTTGCTGAACTCACGAAGGTTATTCAATCTTTGGTTTTCTCCTCACAAAAGAAAGATTCTGCTCCACAAACTTCTCACACTGCTGAAGTCAAAAAGATAGAAGTTTGTGTTACTTGTGGTGGTCCTCACGCTTATTACAATTGTACTGCCACCGATGGCACTCCATTTGATGTTAATGCTATAGCCGGAACTTCCAATCAAGGAGGTAATCAATACCGTCCTCAAGTGGAACCAAACTACCGTGCTAGCAATCAACATGGACCACCCGGATTTCCTCCACCCAACAATCCAAATAGGGTTAATCCTAATCAACAAAAAGGGCAAAACATGCAAAATCAATTTCATGCCCCGAACAATCAATACCCACCCCAAAGGGGTAATCAAGGGTATTCAGCTCCTAATTACCAAGGACCTCTCCCAAATGAACTTGATAACTACATCAAGGTTAATGAGACCAAAATGAAGGCAATGCAAAATCAAATCTCTAATTTGAAGAATGAATTTCAATCTTCAATACACAAGCAAGGAACTGAGCTAAAGAATGAGATTTCAAACAAAATTGATCATTCTCAAAGCGAAGTTAAGAATATGTTTGCCAGTCTCATGAACCATCTCAATCTACCTTCTTCCTCGGGAGGTCTCCCTGGTAATACCTCAAGTTGTCCAGATTCCCAAACCAGGAGTTGTCTTTGAACCGCATGAAATCCCTGTTGATAACCCTAAATCCAAACCTTCTATTCCTTACCCATCACGTTTAAATGAGCAAAAGCTCCGCGAAAAGGCTAGTCAACAAATGGATAAATTCTTTCAAATCTTTAAAGAATTACATTTTGACATAAGCTTTGCGGATGCTATCATTCTGATGCCCAAGTTTGCATCCACAATCAAACACTTGTTAAGCAACAAGGAAAAACTGTTTGAAATGGCGAAAACTCCATTAAATGAGAACTGCTCAGCAGTTATCTTGAAAAAGCTTCCCGAGAAGCTTGGAGATCCTGGAAAGTTTCTAATACCTTGTGTATTTCCGGGAATGGTTGAATGCTATGCCTTGGCCGATCTTGGTGCAAGCATCAACCTGATGCCTTATTCGGTGTGGAAGAAACTTTCTCTTCCTGAACTCACTCCTAACTGCATGACTCTTCCCCAATGTTCAAATAACAAGATGTAAAAGTAAATAAGGTAAAAGAATGAAATCAAATACTCCCCTGATTCGTTTGGTGGATAAAGAGGTAACATGGTTAGATCTTCTTCCAAGAGAATGTAGAAGCTCCAAGACTAATGCATCGCCAAAAGCTAGATTCCACATACATCTCCTTGTCCAAAATGACCTGTTAAACCTGAGAAAACAAACACGAAAACCTGCATAACATCGGCGGGATAAATCTATATAAGGATATAATGCTTGTGGAATGATTATTTTGCAGATTCCTGGAGTTTATAAGTTAGAGATTTAACAAAAACCTTTTATGATTCTGGTAGAAAAACAAAACTTTCAAAAATTTCAGAAAATTAAAACCTGACGCCGTCAGGTTGTAAGGCCTGACGCCGTCAGAAATGATCTGACAGAATTCTCATGTTAAGTTTCCGGAAAATTTCTGGAAAAACCTATACCTTACTTCCTGGAATTCCTGCAAAACATCATTATGACTCGATACAAGCATTTGACTCAAACACTTACTAATATGTATGTTAATTTAATATTGTTATGATTCATGTTCATTTGTTCTAATAAACCGATTTGTATTTCCCTTACACTTATCTTTTGCAAAATACCTTTATATGTAGTTAAGACGAAGTTAAAAACAAGATAAAGCATTTTCACAATTTAGTTTTGAACATGAATCAATAATAATAAAAATTAAACATACATACGGAAGCAAATAAAATCAAACAAACAAATAAATAAACACACAAAGCAAATAAAGCTTGGGTTGCCTCCCAAGAAGCGCTTGTTTTTGTTCGAGTCACGAGCCTGACTCTACCCTTATTTAACTGATAAAGGAGAGGTTTTTCCTACACTTAGGATTAAGTGCGGGTGATAGTAGCGATACACACCATCTTGGTGGAAGTATGCCGCGTGAGGAAAGAGTGGTGGATGAATTATATACTCAAAGGGGTGTGCTCCTTTCATCATAACCTTACCTAGTTCACTTTGGTCAATGGGTGAATTAAAGTTTTCTCCTAAAAAGGGATCATCTTCTATCAACTTCGAGAGATTCCTAGTTGGGAATCCATCTTGACCTAATAAACCCGGTTTAAACCCATAATGTTTCTTGTGATCAATCATGAATGGGTGATGTAAGTATGTAAGGTCATGGTTCACTCCTATATTAGCTTCCACTCCACATGGCCTAGAGTCTACTACCTTAATCTTAACATTACCCGGACTACATGGTTTGATGGGTGGATCGGGACCTTTTTCAATTCCTAAATTCACATCTAAGGATGGAAGATTAGGTAACGGTTTTGGCTGAGGCTCCGGTTCATCCAAACTAGGAACTTCCATAGAACTAAGAGTAAGGTTGTGACTACAAGTATTCAAACCTATATCCTCTAGTTGTGTTTGGTTTAAAGGTTCTACCTCCATCGGGATTCCTAAAGTCTCTTCTACTTCTTCCGGGTAAGTCACGGGCGGTGTGGGTGCCTCGAATGATGGTGGGTTTTGTGGAGTACTTGGTGGACTTGGATTTTCTACTTTATCCTCCATCTTATCTTGATTACCTATGTGCTTATTATGTGATTTGTTGAAGTCTATCCCCAACATGCACCTAGGTATCTCAAATCCTTTTCTATTCATCTCAAATTCTTGGTCCGATTCATAAGAATCATTCTCAATAACTTGATCACTATGTTCCATTTGCCTAAAGGATTCCTCATACTCATCATATGTCTTGGTGAAATCTAATCCAAGCATGCACCTAGGTAGTTCAACATTAACCATCTCACAATCTTGGTCGGGTTCATAAGAAACTATCCTAGGTGAAGGCTCATATGGTGCATAGGTTTCACTTAATGAGGTATTTTGGGGGTTTGATGGGGCTCCTAAGGTGATTTCCTCAAAAGTTTTATGCACTTGGTCTCTTTTCTCAAGGTACTCACTAAAATCTATGTAAGATCCTGTTCTCATTACTTCATTCCACCATCTTGATTTATCCAAATTAGTAAAATTATATTTCTTCATGTAAAACTCTAGTCGCGGATTTGGTAGATTCACGTTCTCCATAATGGCGAACGGAAGAGTCAATGGAAAAACATTACGAACAAACGCACAAAGAAAAGATAGACTACGAGAAAGCTAATAAAAAGAAAATAAAAATCTCACTAGATAGGAATCTAATGAGTAGACCTATTAAAAATAAAATTTCAACCTAAACAATAACTATTCCCCAGCAGCGGCGCCAAAAACTTGATGCGTGGTTTTACGACCTTACAACAGGTTTTACCTCTCGAGGGATCTCAAGAGGCTTGCAATCCCCACCAGGCAGTGTACCTGACCGATGTAGTATAGTGAAGTGGCAAGTACCGGGGGATTGATCGTTCTCTAGGGGAATAGTGTCGTTATGATTGAAAAACTACTCTAATAGGTCTAAGGGTGAGGGAAGATTCTTTTTGTATTTTTATATTTTATGGAAAGCAAGTAAAATCTCGGTTTTGAAGGAGTGGGCGGAATTAGTTGCTAGTCAACTAACCCAAATAACTACAATTGCAAATAAAATAAAATAACTGAAAATGAAAAGGTGGTGGAACTTATATGGAGAGAAATGTGTTTACTTAGATTTCCTTACTCCCTAACTATCTTTTACCGGTTGATTAGTGTGTATTAATTGCGTGGATGACGGGTGTATTCCTTAATACCAATCGTGGGGTGGCGTACGTACTTCCTCAACTCTACAAGCTCCTACTTCACTCCTATGTCGACCGGCTAAGAAGCTCCTAACATGGGATCACTAGAATTCGCTCATGCATTAAATACAACCATAAAAACCTTAGTACGCATTGGTTCATGTTCCTTAAGACGTTCAAGCAAGTTACCGTATAGGAGGTTAGCCAGTTTTCTTAAGCCTAACATCGATAAACAATCATCCAATACAATTAATAACACACCAACAACCAATAATCAATAGTTAGGTTTCATTAGATCTAAGCAAACACAAGATAAATCTAGCCTAGCATGTTAATTAAAAGACAAGAACAAGATATAATCAAACAACACATAGACATATTGAATGATTAATTGATTACTTATCTTCAATTAAACATGGGAGATCCAAGGGTATAAAACCCTTAAAAATGGCAGAAAATTCGTCTTAGGGTTTCTCCTCACAAAGTTGCACACTAATGACTAAAAATTGCAAAACTATATATAGAATTTAGGGGCTGACGGTGTCACGTTGTAGGAGGTGACGCCGTCACCTCGCCGCGGCTAGGGTTCCCGGATGGTCTTCCTGACGCCGTCCCTCTTTAATCCTCCAAAATCCACTCTGGCGCGTCAAGGGTTGACGCCGTCACAATTGTGCTTGACGCCGTCTCTCTTTAACTTAAACCGTGACGGCCTTGATCACCTTAAAGGGTGACGCCGTCAGACTTCCATTGTAAAACTTTCTGGCGCGTCACGTGTATTTGTCATATCCACCTCTTTTGCCAAGCCGTGACGCCGTCAGGAGCAATCCTTGACGCCGTCACGTGTACTTTTCCAGCAGCTTTGGAGACTTTGTAGTTTTCTTCACTTTTATGCTCCAAAAACGTCCAAAATGCTTCCTTTTCCAGATTTCTTCTCCAAAGTACCTAAAATGACAAAAGGAACGATTTAGGGCAATATTTGATCAAATAAATACGATTTAGGGCTTAAATGACCCCCTAAAAGCGGTACACTTTTCGCTTCATCAAAAACCCTTACACTTGGGATTTGCTTGTCCTCAAGCAAATGCGCTTTTATTCTAATCAAAATACAAGTTAGGGGTCTTTTAACGCTAATATAAAAGTAATTACAACAAATAGTCGTTCCACTTTAATCATAATAAGCACGGAGATTACACACTAGCACCTCACAAGTAGTGTTTAGATACTCACATCTCTCAGGTGTCATAAAAGTATATCTCATAAATGAAAACGGATAATATCTCTCACTACCTGTCATAGAAAATAGATTACCATAGGCTTGGGAAAGGATCGAAAACCTCCTCCACTAGGCGTAAGCACCTAAGATAAACTATCAAAGAGGGCTTTTAAACGGGTTATAACGTTAGGTGTAGGGATATGATAAACACGGTTTTGTTGGATAAAGGATATTTTACTGGTGGCGAGTCAAAGATCTTGGTTAATTACATGTACAATATGGCGTTGCTAAGCCAAGACTAGACTCGACTTAAGCTAAAAACAAAATAACAAAAACATAAAATAAACATAAAATGAAACGGGATGGTAGTCCGTATGTTTTTTCTTTTTCTCATTTTTTTTGTATTTTTCTTGATTTTTTTTTTTTTTTTTGCATACTCTCTTGCCCTACCATCCAAAATAATACATCACAGGGGCGTTGCATTCCCCTTACACTTGAACTTTTACATAACTTTACAATTAACTATTCTAATGACTCGAATTAAGATAATCGAAACACTTGGAGTACTTTTAAAATATTTAGCACATATGAGGGTAATAATGTTGTTCTTCCCCATTACTCCATTACACTAGTACTTTACCCATGAGTCCCAATCGTCCCAAAACAATATGTACAAGGATATGACTCGACTTAGCAACCATGTAATCAATTAGATAATTAACTTGGGGTTTAAACAAATGTTGTCACAATAATGCACTAAAAATGAGTGCATACAAGGTAGGCTAAGGCGATTTGGGTGTACATTTAAGTGGGGTATAAACAAATTCTTACTTTAAGTAAAATGCTTAAAGTTAGAAACGAAAAGATAGGCTCTGAGGGGTGTACTAGGGGTATCGTGTACTAAAAATGAGTACAACGCAAAGGGTGTGGGAGAATTACTTGACCAATGTAGCCAACGTAATTATAACAAAAACACAGGTGTAAAACAATGGGTTAATCCTAGTGCCTCTTATCATGTAGTAAATCTAACTACACGAATGTAGTCTCACTTGTGGCCTCGGAATGGTCCTAACGCAAGTTCTAGAATCTAAGTGCTACCGGTACACACATCATAGCATAAATGCTTTTTCTACCAATTCTAGGGGCGAACCTCACATATTTGGGGGTGGAAAATTTTTTAGTGGTACGGTTTTGTGCTAGTCATATAACTCCTATCCGTGAGACGCTCATTAAGATCAAAGTTTCACTCCTATATGTTGTAAAAAAATTTAAATTTGGCACTAAAATTGCCTTAACAGGTATTTCTCTCAGTTTTATTACACTTCTACCATTAAACAAACAAAAATCAAGCGTAATAGCATTCTCTAAGGTATCGTACTTTACCCCCCCCCCCCTTACACTTAAGATGAACATTGTCCCCAATGTTCAAATAACAAGATGTAAAAGTAAATAAGGTAAAAGAATGAAATCAAATACTCCCCTGATTCGTTTGGTGGATAAAGAGGTAACATGGTTAGATCTTTTTCCAAGAGAATGTAGAAGCTCCAAGACTAATGCATCGCCAAAAGCTAGATTCCACATACATCTCCTTGTCCAAAATGACCTGTTAAACCTGAGAAAACAAACACGAAAACCTGCATAACATCGGCGGGATAAATCTATATAAGGATATAATGCTTGTGGAATGATTATTTTGCAGATTCCAGGAGTTTATAAGTTAGAGATTTAATAAAAACCTTTTATGATTCCGGTAGAAAAACAAAACTTTCAAAATTTTCAGAAAATTAAAACCTGACGCCGTCAGAAATGATCTGACAGAATTCTCATGTTAAGTTTCCGGAAAATTTCTGGAAAAACCTATACCTTACTTCCTGGAATTCCTGCAAAACATCATTATGACTCGATACAAGCATTTGTCTCAAACAATTACTAATATGTATGTTAATTTAATATTGTTATGATTCATGTTCATTTGTTCTAATAAACCGATTTGGATTTCCCTTACACTTATCTTTTGCAAAATACTTTTATATGTAGTTAAGACGAAGTTAAAAACAAGATAAAGCATTTTCACAATTTAGTATTGAACATGAATCAATAATAATAAAAATTAAACATACATACGGAAGCAAATAAAATCAAACAAACAAATAAATAAACACACAAAGCAAATAAAGCTTGGGTTGCCTCCCAAGAAGCGCTTGTTTTTGTTCGAGTCACGAGCCTGACTCTACCCTTATTTAACGGATAAAGGAGAGGTTTTTCCTACACTTAGGATTAAGTGCGGGTGATAGTAGCGATACACACCATCTTGGTGGAAGTATGTCGCGTGAGGAAAGAGTGGTGGATGAATTATATACTCAAAGGGGTGTGCTCCTTTCATCATAACCTTACCTAGTTCACTTTGGTCAATGGGTGAATTAAAGTTTTCTCCTAAAAAGGGATCATCTTCTATCAACTTCGAGAGATTCCTAGTTGGGAATCCATCTTGACCTAATAAACCCGGTTTAAACCCATAATGTTTCTTGTGATCAATCATGAATGGGTGATGTAAGTATGTAAGGTCATGGTTCACTCCTATATTAGCTTCCACTCCACATGGCCTAGAGTCTACTACCTTAATCTTAACATTACCCGGACTACATGGTTTGATGGGTGGATCGGGACCTTTTTCAATTCCTAAATTCACATCTAAGGATGGAAGATTAGGTAACGGTTTTGGTTGAGGCTCCGGTTCATCCAAACTAGGAACTTCCATAGAACTAAGAGTAAGGTTGTGACTACAAGTATTCAAACCTATATCCTCTAGTTGTGTTTGGTTTAAAGGTTCTACCTCCATCGGGATTCCTAAAGTCTCTTCTACTTCTTCCGGGTAAGTCACGGGCGGTGTGGGTGCCTCGAATGATGGTGGGTTTTGTGGAGTACTTGGTGGACTTGGATTTTCTACTTTATCCTCCATCTTATCTTGATTACCTATGTGCTTATTATGTGATTTGTTGAAGTCTATCCCCAACATGCACCTAGGTATCTCAAATCCTTTTCTATTCATCTCAAATTCTTGGTCCGATTCATAAGAATCATTCTCAATAACTTGATCACTATGTTCCATTTGCCTAAAGGATTCCTCATACTCATCATATGTCTTGGTGAAATCTAATCCAAGCATGCACCTAGGTAGTTCAACATTAACCATCTCACAATCTTGGTCGGGTTCATAAGAAACTATCCTAGGTGAAGGCTCATATGGTGCATAGGTTTCACTTAATGAGGTATTTTGAGGGTTTGATGGGGCTCCTAAGGTGATTTCCTCAAAAGTTTTATGCACTTGGTCTCTTTTCTCAAGGTACTCACTAAAATCTATGTAAGATCCTGTTCTCATTACTTCATTCCACCATCTTGATTTATCCAAATTAGTAAAATTATATTTCTTCATGTAAAACTCTAGTCGCGGATTTGGTAGATTCACGTTCTCCATAATGGCGAACGGAAGAGTCAATGGAAAAACTTTACGAACAAAAGCACAAAGAAAAGATAGACTACGAGAAAGCTAATAAAAAGAAAATAAAAATCTCACTAGATAGGAATCTAATGAGTAGACCTAATAAAAATAAAATTTCAACCTAAACAATAACTATTCCCCGGCAGCGGCGCCAAAAACTTGATGCGTGGTTTTACGACCCTACAACAGGTTTTACCTCTCGAGGGATCTCAAGAGGCTTGCAATCCCCACCAGGCAGTGTACCTGACCGATGTAGTATAGTGAAGTGGCAAGTACCGGAGGATTGATCGTTCTCTAGGGGAATAGTGTCGTTAGGATTGAAAAACTACTCTAATAGGTCTAAGGGTGAGGGAAGATTCTTTTTGTATTTTTATATTTTATGGAAAGCAAGTAAAATCTTGGTTTTGAAGGAGTGGGCGGAATTAGTTGCTAGTCAACTAACCCAAATAACTACAATTGCAAATAAAATAAAATAACTGAAAATGAAAAGGTGGTGGAACTTATATGGAGAGAAATGTGTTTACTTAGATTTCCTTACTCCCTAACTATCTTTTACCGGTTGATTAGTGTGTATTAATTGCGTGGATGACGGGTGTATTCCTTAATACCAATCGTGGGGTGGCGTACGTACTTCCCCAACTCTACAAGCTCCTACTTGACTCCTATGTCGAGCCGGCTAAGAAGCTCCTAACATGGGATCACTAGAATTCGCTCATGCATTAAATACAACCATAAAAACCTTAGTACGCATTTGTTCATGTTTCTTAAGACGTTCAAGCAAGTTACCGTATAGGAGGTTAGCCAGTTTTCTTAAGCCTAACATCGATAAACAATCATCCAATACAATTAATAACACACCAACAACCAATAATCAATAGTTAGGTTCCATTAGATCTAAGCAAACACAAGATAAATCTAGCCTAGCATGTTAATTAAAAGACAAGAACAAGATATAATCAAACAACACATAGACATATTGAATGATTAATTGATTACTTATCTTCAATTAAACATGGGAGATCCAAGGGTATAAAACCCTTAAAAATGGCAGAAAATTCGTCTTAGGGTTTCTCCTCACAAAGTTGCACACTAATGACTAAAAATTGCAAAACTATATATAGAATTTAGGGGCTGACGGCGTCACGTTGTAGGAGGTGACGCCGTCACCTCGCCTCGGCTAGGGTTCCCGGATGGTCTTCCTGACGCCGTCCCTCTTTAATCCTCCAAAATCCACTCTGGCGCGTCAAGGGTTGACGCCGTCACAATTGTGCTTGACGCCGTCTCTCTTTAACTTAAACCGTGACGGCCTTGATCACCTTAAAGGGTGACGCCGTCAGACTTCCATTGTAAAACTTTCTGGCGCGTCACGTGTATTTGTCATTTCCACCTCTTTTGCCAAGCCGTGACGCCGTCAGGAGCAATCCTTGACGCCGTCACGTGTACTTTTCCAGCAGCTTTGGAGACTTTGTCGTTTTCTTCACTTTTATGCTCCAAAAACGTCCAAAATGTTTCCTTTTCCAGATTTCTTCTCCAAAGTACCTAAAATGACAAAAGGAACGATTTAGGGCAATATTTGATCAAATAAAAACGATTTAGGGCTTAAATGACCCCCTAAAAGCGGTACACTTTTCGCTTCATCAAAAACCCTTACACTTGGGATTTGCTTGTCCTCTAGCAAATGCGCTTTTATTCTAATCAAAATACAAGTTAGGGGTCATTTAACGCTAATATAAAAGTAATTACAACAAATAGTCGTTCCACTTTAATCATAATAAGCACGGAGATTACACACTAGCACCTCACAAGTAGTGTTTAGATACTCACATCTCTCAGGTATCATAAAAGTATATCTCATAAATGAAAACGGATAATATCTCTCACTACCTGTCATAGCAAATAGATTACCATAGGCTTGGGAAAGGATCGAAAACCTCCTCCACTAGGCGTAAGCACCTAAGATAAACTATCAAAGAGGGCTTTTAAACGGGTTATAACGTTAGGTGTAGGGATATGATAAACACGGTTTTGTTGGATAAAGGATATTTTACTGGTGGCGAGTTAAAGATCTTGGTTAATTACATGTACAATATGGCGTTGCTAAGCCAAGACTAGACTCGACTTAAGCTAAAAACAAAATAACAAAAACATAAAATAAACATAAAATGAAACGGGATGGTAGTCCGTATGTTTTTTTCTTTTTCTCATTTTTTTTGTATTTTTCTTGATTTTTTTTTTTTGCATACTCTCTTGCCCTACCATCCAAAATAATACATCACAGGGGCGTTGCATTCCCCTTACACTTGAACTTTTACATAACTTTACAATTAACTATTCTAATGACTCGAATTAAGATAATCGAAACACTTGGAGTACTTTTAAAATATTTAGCACATATGGGGGTAATAATGTTGTTCTTCCCCATTACTCCATTACACTAGTAATTTACCCATGAGTCCCAATCGTCCCAAAACAATATGTACAAGGATATGACTCGACTTAGCAACCATGTAATCAATTAGATAATTAACTTGGGGTTTAAACAAATGTTGTCACAATAATGCACTAAAAATGAGTGCATACAAGGTAGGCTAAGGCGATTTGGGTGTACATTTAAGTGGGGTGTAAACAAATTCTTACTTTAAGTAAAATGCTTAAAGTTAGAAACGAAAAGATAGGCTCTGAGGGTGTACTAGGGGTATCGTGTACTAAAAATGAGTACAACGCAAAGGGTGTGGGAGAATTACTTGACCATTGTAGCCAACGTAATTATAACAAAAACACAGGTGTAAAACAATGGGTTAATCCTAGTGCCTCTTATCATGTAGTAAATCTAACTACACGAATGTAGTCTCACTTGTGGCCTCGGAATGGTCCTAACGCAAGTTCTAGAATCTAAGTGCTACCGGTACACACATCATAGCATAAATGCTTTTCCTACCAATTCTAGGGGCGAATCTCACATATTTGGGGGTGAAAAATTTTTTAGTGGTACGGTTTTGTGCTAGTCATATAACTCCTATCCGTGAGACGCTCATTAAGATCAAAGTTTCACTCCTATATGTTGTAAAAAAATTTAAATTTGGCACTAAAATTGCCTTAACAGGTATTTCTCTCAGTTTTATTACATATCTACCTTTAAACAAACAAAAATCAAGCGTAATAGCATTCTCTAAGGTATCGTACTTTACCCCCCCTTACACTTAAGATGAACATTGTCCCCAATGTTCAAATAACAAGATGTAAAAGTAAATAAGGTAAAAGAATGAAATCAAATACTCCCCTGATTCGTTTGGTGGATAAAGAGGTAACATGGTTAGATCTTCTTCCAAGAGAATGTAGAAGCTCCAAGACTAATGCATCGCCAAAAGCTAGATTCCACATACATCTCCTTGTCCAAAATGACCTGTTAAACCTGAGAAAACAAACACGAAAACCTGCATAACATCGGCGGGATAAATCTATATAAGGATATAATGCTTGTGGAATGATTATTTTGCAGATTCCAGGAGTTTATAAGTTAGAGATTTAATAAAAACCTTTTATGATTCCGGTAGAAAAACAAAACTTTCAAAAATTTCAGAAAATTAAAACCTGACGCCGTCAGAAATGATCTGACAGAATTCTCATGTTAAGTTTCCGGAAAATTTCTGGAAAAACCTATACCTTACTTCCTGGAATTCCTGCAAAACATCATTATGACTCGATACAAGCATTTGACTCAAACAATTACTAATATGTATGTTAATTTAATATTGTTATGATTCATGTTCATTTGTTCTAATAAACCGATTTGGATTTCCCTTACACTTATCTTTTGCAAAATACCTTTATATGTAGTTAAGACGAAGTTAAAAACAAGATAAAGCATTTTCATAATTTAGTTTTGAACATGAATCAATAATAATAAAAATTAAACATACATACGGAAGCAAATAAAATCAAACAAACAAATAAATAAACACACAAAGCAAATAAAGCTTGGGTTGCCTCCCAAGAAGCGCTTGTTTTTGTTCGAGTCACGAGCCTGACTCTACCCTTATTTAACGGATAAAGGAGAGGTTTTTCCTACACTTAGGATTAAGTGCGGGTGATAGTAGCGATACACACCATCTTGGTAGAAGTATGCCGCGTGAGGAAAGAGTGGTGGATGAATTATATACTCAAAGGGGTGTGCTCCTTTCATCATAACCTTACCTAGTTCACTTTGGTCAATGGGTGAATTAAAGTTTTCTCCTAAAAAGGGATCATCTTCTATCAACTTCGAGAGATTCCTAGTTGGGAATCCATCTTGACCTAATAAACCCGGTTTAAACCCATAATGTTTCTTGTGATCAATCATGAATGGGTGATGTAAGTATGTAAGGTCATGGTTCACTCCTATATTAGCTTCCACTCCACATGGCCTAGAGTCTACTACCTTAATCTTAACATTACCCGGACTACATGGTTTGATGGGTGGATCGGGACCTTTTTCAATTCCTAAATTCACATCTAAGGATGGAAGATTAGGTAACGGTTTTGGCTGAGGCTCCGGTTCATCCAAACTAGGAACTTCCATAGAACTAAGAGTAAGGTTGTGACTACAAGTATTCAAACCTATATCCTCTAGTTGTGTTTGGTTTAAAGGTTCTACCTCCATCGGGATTCCTAAAGTCTCTTCTACTTCTTCCGGGTAAGTCACGGGCGGTGTGGGTGCCTCGAATGATGGTGGGTTTTGTGGAGTACTTGGTGGACTTGGATTTTCTACTTTATCCTCCATCTTATCTTGATTACCTATGTGCTTATTATGTGATTTGTTGAAGTCTATCCCCAACATGCACCTAGGTATCTCAAATCCTTTTCTATTCATCTCAAATTCTTGGTCCGATTCATAAGAATCATTCTCAATAACTTGATCACTATGTTCCATTTGCCTAAAGGATTCCTCATACTCATCATATGTCTTGGTGAAATCTAATCCAAGCATGCACCTAGGTAGTTCAACATTAACCATCTCACAATCTTGGTCGGGTTCATAAGAAACTATCCTAGGTGAAGGCTCATATGGTGCATAGGTTTCACTTAATGAGGTATTTTGAGGGTTTGATGGGGCTCCTAAGGTGATTTCCTCAAAAGTTTTATGCACTTGGTCTCTTTTCTCAAGGTACTCACTAAAATCTATGTAAGATCCTGTTCTCATTACTTCATTCCACCATCTTGATTTATCCAAATTAGTAAAATTATATTTCTTCATGTAAAACTCTAGTCGCGGATTTGGTAGATTCACGTTCTCCATAATGGCGAACGGAAGAGTCAATGGAAAAACATTACGAACAAAAGCACAAAGAAAAGATAGACTACGAGAAAGCTAATAAAAAGAAAATAAAAATCTCACTAGATAGGAATCTAATGAGTAGACCTAATAAAAATAAAATTTCAACCTAAACAATAACTATTCCCCGGCAGCGGCGCCAAAAACTTGATGCGTGGTTTTACGACCTTACAACAGGTTTTACCTCTCGAGGGATCTCAAGAGGCTTGCAATCCCCACCAGGCAGTGTACCTGACCGATGTAGTATAGTGAAGTGGCAAGTACCGGGGGATTGATCGTTCTCTAGGGGAATAGTGTCGTTAGGATTGAAAAACTACTCTAATAGGTCTAAGGGTGAGGGAAGATTCTTTTTGTATTTTTATATTTTATCGAAAGCAAGTAAAATCTCGGTTTTGAAGGAGTGGGCGGAATTAGTTGCTAGTCAACTAACCCAAATAACTACAATTGCAAATAAAATAAAATAACTGAAAATGAAAAGGTGGTGGAACTTATATGGAGAGAAATGTGTTTACTTAGATTTCCTTACTCCCTAACTATCTTTTACCGATTGATTAGTGTGTATTAATTTCGTGGATGACGGGTGTATTCCTTAATACCAATCGTGGGGTGGCGTACGTACTTCCCCAACTCTACAAGCTCCTACTTCACTCCTATGTCGAGCCGGCTAAGAAGCTCCTAACATGGGATCACTAAAATTCGCTCATGCATTAAATACAACCATAAAAACCTTAGTACGCATTTGTTCATGTTTCTTAAGACGTTCAAGCAAGTTACCGTATAGGAGGTTAGCCAGTTTTCTTAAGCCTAACATCGATAAACAATCATCCAATACAATTAATAACACACCAACAACCAATAATCAATAGTTAGGTTTCATTAGATCTAAGCAAACACAAGATAAATCTAGCCTAGCATGTTAATTAAAAGACAAGAACAAGATATAATCAAACAACACATAGACATATTGAATGATTAATTGATTACTTATCTTCAATTAAACATGGGAGATCCAAGGGTATAAAACACTTAAAAATGGCAGAAAATTCGTCTTATGGTTTCTCCTCACAAAGTTGCACACTAATGAATAAAAATTGCAAAACTATATATAGAATTTAGGGGCTGACGGCGTCACGTTGTAGGAGGTGATGCCGTCACCTCGTCGCGGCTAGGGTTCCCGGATGGTCTTCCTGACGCCGTCCCTCTTTAATCCTACAAAATCCACTCTGGCGCGTCAAGGGTTGACGCCGTCACAATTGTGCTTGACGCCGTCTCTTTTTAACTTAAACCGTGACGGCCTTGATCACCTTAAAGGGTGACGCCGTCAGACTTCCATTGTAAAACTTCCTGGCGCGTCACGTGTATTTGTCATATCCACCTCTTTTGCCAAGCCGTGACGCCGTCAGGAGCAATCCTTGACGCCGTCACGTGTACTTTTCCAGCAGCTTTTGAGACTTTGTCGTTTTCTTCACTTTTATGCTCCAAAAACGTCCAAATTGCTTCCTTTTCCAGATTTCTTCTCCAAAGTACCTAAAATGACAAAAGGAACGATTTAGGGCAATATTTGATCAAATAAATATGATTTAGGGCTTAAATGACCCCCTAAAAGCGGTACACTTTTCGTTTCATCAAGCTCATATAAGCTCCTAGATAGCTTCTGAAAGCTTTTAGTAACCTTAAAAGTTAGTATAGTCAATAAACTCAAAAATACAAAAATAATCACAAAAATTAGATAAAAAATCAAAAATCAATGAAGATGGTGATCACAGCTGGGGCAGGGTAAATTTTGGATTGCCCTTGGGATAGAAGCTTATTGGTAAGCTATTAGGATTCTCACTTGGTCCTTGTTCTGTGTTTTCATCTGGATTCCACTTGTAAGCAAATTTGTAAGTTTTTGGCATTTTACTATAGGTCTGTGTTTCATGCTGCTATTGTTAATTTTTCATGCTTGATTTGTCTGTTATAATCATAAGAAAAAATTTGGAATCAGTGTTGTGGTCAAAATATATCACTTGCTTTGAAAATCAGAAATTTAGTGTTTAAGAGGGCTGTTTGGCTATAACTGTGTTAACTATGATTCAGATTGTTTTGGTTGTTGTTTGTTGTTGTTACATGTCATGTTAGTTGATATTAGTTCAGTGAAACAATAAAAACCAGTTCTCACTTATAAGAAAGTCAAAATAGCCTTTGATCTCACCTTTAGTTGTTCACTGTTAGATTTTGGAGTGCTAATTTCATCACACTAGTTCATAATCTGATAAGCGAGCTTAATTCAACTTCTTTTCATCATAATATAACATGTTCAGTCAGTAAATCTAGCTTAAAGTTCATATAAGTCAACTTTTTAGTTTTAAGTAAAGTCAAATAAATCTTGCCCTGTGCACAGTTCAACTAGTGGCTTTTTGAAGCTTGCATAAGCTTCATTAGTGCTTGTTAGCTTGTGTATTTTGGTTCTTTGTGAAGCCCTTCTGGCTAGCTTGGTTTGTATGCTTTTGCTTTTCCCTTTATCTGCTTATTTAACTGCTTATTATGCTACTATATTTTCTCAAAAATCACTCAGTATACACTGATAGTTCAGTGTAATTGAGCCTTTTTCATAAGCTCTTAAAAAGCTCTCTAGTGTACTTCAGCTTGTGTGCTTTGGCTTTTTGTGAAGCTTAACCACCCATCTCAAAGTTCCAGTCCTTATTTTGCATTTTCTAGCTTATTTGATAGGGCTGCTATTAGCTTTTTGATTGTCCCATTTTACTGCATACACTGAGTATTCAGTGTATATCAAGCTTTTTCACAAGCCTTCCAAAAGCTCATTAGTGGGTCCCACTTTGAAAGCTTTGGCTTTTTGAATAGCTCAGCAAGCCATCTCAATACTTCAGTCATTATTTTGAGCTTTTCAGCTTATTTCATAAGCTTAAATTGCTTGAAGAATTGTCTGCAGGCCTGGTTCACTCAGCAGTACTTTGGATTTGCTTATTGGCTTATTTAAGCTTATTAGTGAATTCCTTTGTACCTTTTGGCTTCTTTTCTGTTATTTAACTTATATTGATCTTATTTTATCTTTGGTTCCCTCTGTGAAGCTTATTTCAAGCTTATTCAAAGCTTAAATTCTCAATTTCAAGCCAAAAGCTTGACTGTTAAGCTCATAAGCTTCCATACTGCTTATTTTTAAGTTTTAATAATTTTTTCTTCATTAAAGTTGTTTATTAGCAGTAGTTAAATAGTTTTGTAAAAAGAAAATCAGAAAACCAACACATAAAAATAAGTGATAGCTTCTATTTAAGCCATTTGGCTTATTTTCAGCTTTTTCAAAAAGCACTTTTCAATTTTATATTTTTCTTATCTTCCTGTCACCTTAGAGTATTTATAGAAAAAGTTTCAGATTTTTTTTTGTTTATTTAGTATTTATTAAAAATCAAAATAGTTTAAATAATAATTAATTAGTAATTAATTAATAATAATTAGATAAAAAGTGTAATAAATATATTTTCAGTTTTAAAATAATTTTTAGGTTATTTTAGATTTATCTAAGTTAAAATTTTAATTTTCTAGGATAATTTCCTATTTTCTTTTAATTTAGTGCATTTTAAATAATTAAATAAATAGTTATTAATTAATAATAATTAATTAAATAGTTAAATAATTAATTTTCTTTTTCTTAAAATTTTCTTTTATCTTTAGGTTTATAAAAAAGTTATTTTCATATTTTTAGGATTAGTATTTCTTCATTTTCACTTTTTATTTTGTACGTTTACGTTTATTTAAATTTAAACGTACGTTTCTAGGTTTCTAAACGTTTTTAAGTAATTTGGTTTCCTGTATTTATTCCTATAGCTTGTTTAAAGCTATTCTCTTTTATTTCCTTAGTCCAATAATTCAAAAACCCCTTTTCCATTCAATATCACCAGATAACACATTCGTTCTACTATAGAATTCACATCTCGCTGGGACATAACGACCCGGGATACTCTATACTCCTTGGTTAATTGACCTCAAGTGTTTGACTTTAGTTGACCAATATCCTTGGTTAATTTAAGTTGACCGTTTGGGACCAATCAATGACTTAGAAGAACTTTCACCAAGATTACCCAATCTTCCACCCATGACCTTTGAAGGTCAACAACCCATGCTTTTTCACCCGGTTTACCCGGATATCCATGGTCCTTTATACCATGATGCACCATCATACCAACCTCAACCACAACCTCTATCACCCACATCCACTCTAGTTGCCATTGACGAGGCAATGTGGATGAATATGCCTCAAACCCAAGAAGAGATAAGTGAAGAGCTCAACCGTCTCTACACTCTCTCGGGTATAGTTGATCACCGCCTAAATGAAGCCATGGACATTCAAAACATCCTCATGAACTCCCTCCAAACACCACCACCAACCAATGAACAACAACAACAACTATCCAACAACAACAACAACCAACCACCACCACAAAACTTGGAGCCTAGTCTTCCTCCCGGCTTTTCAAGTCATGATTGCGCACATTGTGAGAGAACATCTCACTTGGCCCAAAGGACCAACATTTTGGTCCATGAGCTTCAAAATGAGATGAGGTTCATCTTGAACCATGTTCTCGAGCGTCTCAATGCAATCTCTCATCCGCCTCAATAAAAGTGTTGTTAGGAACTTTCTAGGATGATGTTGTAGTTGTCTTTATTTAGGATTTATTTTGTAATGTAACATCATATCATGTTTGTGACTTTTGTCACATAATTTTCAATTAATGAATGTGATGTTTTTATGCTTATGAGTGATCAACATAGCATATTCTCATTATTTAGGTGACTAACATTATAGTTATTTGGATTCTACATTATAGTTTGATCATGTACTTTAGGTACAAAATTTTGATCAGACACTACATTTTGACTTTTTCAAGTCAACTAGATTAAAAGTCCTATTTGGATGACCATCTCATATGCATTATGCTTCTCCATTGAAGCTACTCACAACTAACTTTTTGTTAGACCCGTTTCCCGGGTGTTGGGACCCCACCCTAGATGAAAATAGATTATGGCTCATGTGATTGGCTAGTCAACATTTGTTGCGTTTTAGCCAAACCCGATAGTCAAAATATGACTAAAGCGGTTATGTAAATGTGATGTGTAACTAAAGGGGGCCTAGGTTGCCATTTTGGTAAATATGTTAAAGTGTTATTATAAGTTAGTTATGACTAAAGTAAGAAGAATGGGACTTGAAGGGCTATTCTTGCCATTATCCCAAAGTGCCAACTAACTATCTATATCTAGTTAAGTCTAGAATTCTCCACCATTATTGAGATGGTTGGATACCAACTGTGAGGTCCTCTTGTTTGATACACGGTTAAGGTGGTTAAACCTTGTGTCTTTGTGTATAAGATATATTGAGTTAATATGATTAAGTACGCGGAATTTACTTAACCACACTTAGAAGGTTATGTATGTTATGGAAATGGAAGAATTATATTTGTTACTTAACAATGAACAAAGAAAGTATTTCACTAAACGATTCAATATTATTCCAAATAATACGAGTGATCTTGTGTTTTTCACTAGGGTTACAAAAACCTTGAATCTTATACTTCTAGATTTGTAATATGTTATTTTTGTTTGTTCTATGTCTTAACAGATATTCACATATTCACTAGACTAAGATCTCTTTTATAGTTGCAAAAGATCTTTACAAATTGCTTAAAAGTCTTGACCGACTTACTTGTTTAACTTATTCATATTGGTGTCAGTACATAAGATACAACATGTATCTATGTATACAACTTGTTAACTAAGCACATGGAGTAAGATATTATCTACCGTATATGTTTGACCAAAATACAATAAATATCTTTTCGATCTTATCCTATGAGTCACTGATCAGCAGTACCTTCAACTTGAACTAGCAGTACCTTGATGTACTAGCAGTACCTTGATCATGAACTAGCAGTACCTTGATGTACTAGCAGTACCTTTGACTTAGAGTAATTTCTAATACTCTAACTTCAGAATATTTAATTCCCAACAGTTGGAGGTCCGGTCTTTTTAGAGAGAAGGAAAAGAGAAGGAAAGCTAGACAATGAGAGTAGATGAAGAAGATGAAGGTCCATGGTTATGGTCTTTCTTAGCTTTGATTATCAAGTAAGTAATCCCTCTTAAGTTAGTGATTTAAGTGGGTTTTCATCATATGATCAAGATATGATCATATGATGATTTGGTTAGTAAGATGATTATGTTTTGATAACCCTTGTTATGTATTTTATTGTTATGATGTTAGGTTGTGGTTTATTATGAAGGATGATAATGGATCATGATGATGATGTTCTTGATGTGTTGTTTAGCTTGGTTTGAGGTAAGTAAAATGATAATAGCATATGTATATGGATTTCTATCATTATGTGTTATGTATGTTTATGATGAGAAGATGAGCTTGGACTATGCTTATGTGATGCCATGTTATGGCTTATGTGATGAGATGATGCTATGGATATGTTGATGTTATGTGCTAGTTGAGTTTGAGTAGTGAGCCATGATGTAAGTGTTTTATGTATATGATGCATCATGTGGATTGAAGTATATTGTATGTTATAGTCGTTTTACTTACTAAGCCGTTGTGCTTACGGTTTAGATGTTTAACCGTTTTGTAGGTTGGCATGTTATATGGTCGGCTTGGATATAAGGATTAAGGAATTGGATTAGCAAGACCAAAGGTAGTATATGTATAGGAGCTTAGGTAGAATACCGAGCTCATGTGTATGGTTTGTGCCCCCGTGAGTCTTTTAATGATTTGTAATGTAAAGTCAAGTGTTAAGTTGTATGTTAAAGTCGTCCAAACGAATTGGTAGTCATTTGACATGTTAAAGTATGTTTTATGTGTTTAGAGTCAAAGTTAAGGGGGTGTTTGGCAAGAGTGTAAAAGTACCCATTTTGGGTGGTTAACGGGTCAAGTGTATATGGAACACATTTAGTATGATAAATAAATGTTGCTGGCTAAGTTTTGTGGGAAAATGACGTGTTATAAGTGGTTTGTAGTGTAAATGGGTTAAAACGGGTATTTTGGGCATAATACCCGTTACTTTGTAAAGCATGTTTCTGTGGGTCGTTATGACCAAGTTCATGCATATAATTGATGTTTATAATGTTCTAATGATTTCTGGAAGTTTGGGTGTTATGTCATGTTATGGAAGTCGTTTTCCGGAAAAATGGGTCAACAGTGCACCAAAGGGTTATGCAGAAAAAGGGGCGTTTGGGACAAGGTCTATTGTAACCCATTTTGGGTCTAACGGGTCAAGAATTTTGGGAAACAATGTATATGGTATATTTTAGTTCAATGTGTATTAAATGTGTTTAAATATAGGTCTAAAGTGTTGATTTAGTGTTTAAAAGGTGTTACGGGTCAAATGGGTCATTTTAAGAAAATAGTGCACTTTAAAGGTCCATAGTGCACCGGAGGTGTTATAGTGCACTTTAGGGGTCCATAGTGCACCGGAGGTGTCATAGTGCACTTTAGGGGTCCATAGTGCATCGGAGGTGTCATAGTGCACTTTAGGGGTCCATAGTGCACCGGAGGGGTTATAATGCACTTTAGGGGTCCTTAGTGCACAGTACAGGTTACAGTGCACTTTAGGGTGCCACCCATCATTTTAAAAGTATTTGAGTATAGACTCATTTAAAAATGAGTTCAATGTCTATATGTCTAAGGATTTTGTTAATGGTCAAATGAGTTTTGGAATGAAGGTCAAAGTTGGGTCATTTTCGCGTAAAAGTCAAAGTTTTTGGTCAAAGCGTTCACGGGGTGTAACAAATTGGTATCAGAGCATCGGTTTAAGTGAATTAGGTCTCCACTATAGGTTGCCTAATCTTAAACCACTCGTAGAAGCGTTAGACGTGAGTGTTAGTTGCGCGGAAATTAATTGCTAAGTGTTAGATGGATTATATTTCATGCTAGTTGAGCCTATTGATGATAGGTGATGTATGCTTGTAATAGTATTGTTGTGTTTGAGATACAAGTCCATGGGGACTTGAGATGTTTAGATGATTAGTTGACCGTGCACCTCGGTTGGTGCCGGTGATTGTATTTGCGATTATGTGATTGTATGATAGAGTTATGGTGATGGAACGCGAGTAGAAATGCTAAGTGGTATTAGAGACGGGCTAGTAAGTAAATTAAGTTTCATGATACCTTAGTTATAAAGTAGACTAGTGCTCACGGCTAGTTAGAATGTTGATGTTTAGACATAGACCAATTATGCGATGTGATGTATGAGCCATAGACTTCATGTTTTGATTATGTTATGAATGTTTTAACACTTGTTGGATAAGTGTTAAGTGTTATGATATGATTGTTTATGTGATGTTAAGTGTTATCGTTTATGCAATGATAAGTCTATGGTAGTTGATTATATGTTTGAGTTTTATGTGGTGTGCTTGAGAGCACGATTGTATAGAAGTGTATGAATTGAGATAGACGCATTGGAATGCGTGTTATGTGTTGACCTAGTTGAGGTCGGTAAAATTAAAAAGAACACATCGACATGTGAAATAAGAAAAGATAAGTATGGTAAGTGTTGGATAAAGCATAAATGCTTTGAAAGCGTGATATAAAGTAAGGTATGAATATTGAAGTATGTTTGTAGTTGGTTGATTAGAAAGACAAGATTGTTATGATAACGAATAGATGCTTGAAGGCATGAAATCTTTATATGAGTAACTAAAATGAGAAAGTTAAAGTGTATAGTTAAAACGTGATGAGATCATGTTTCATATAAAACATGCATGATAAGTAAAATGTGTTAGTAATATATGGTAAAGCATGATGACTAAAAGTGATGAATGAGATATAGATTGCGCTAGAAGTCATAAGTGACTTGAAGTGTACTAGAAGGAAATGTAAAACATGAATATAACCATGTTAGTATATAATTGGAATGTGTATGATGAGATTGTGAAAGTGTTATAGAATAAACCTATGTAAGGTTTATATGCGTGAAAGTTGAATAGACTAAAGGAAGTGACAGTATGAATTGAAAATATGGTCAACAAGGGGTTGACGGGTATTAGTAAAAGTGTGTTGTAAGAACACGTAGAAGATATGTAAATTGAAATGGATAAGCATTATTCATATAGAACTTGTCTAAAATAAAGATGGCACATAGTTAGTATATGAGTCAACTTGGGGTTGACGGATGAAAGGTAAGTTGCATTATGAGAATGCAAATTTAATAAATGGGCAAGTGTTATATAGAAACTTGTCTAGATGATAGTAAACGTGATAGTAAATGTTGAGATTGCGTAAGGCAATGAAAATTGAATAAATGATAGTGTGTGCCTAATTATAAAAGTGCATGAAAGATAAAGCGAGTAAAGATGATAAGATAGATATAGCTTGGATCCAATGCTCTAGTTTTGGCATCCTTTGGGATGGCCTAGCTTGCCTTTTATGGCATGGTGGTTAGCTTGCCTTCACCGGCATGGTTTGCCTACATCATTGGCATGTGTTATAGTATGGTATCCTTCGGGATAGCCCAGCTTGCCTTTATGGCATGGATGTTATGTTATGGTATCCTTCGGGATAGCCCAGCTTGCCTTTATGGCATGGATGTTATGTTATGGTATCCTTCGGGATAGCCCAGCTTGCCTTTATGGCATGGATGTTAGCTTGCCTTTTATGGCATGGTTGTTTAGCTTGCCTTCATGGCATGAGTTGGCATCCTTTGAGATGGCCTAGCTTGCCTTTATGGCATGGATGAAAGTTAGTGAGATTGGATCCAAGGCTAGAAAAGATGGAAAGTAAAACAAGTACGAATGTTATGTTGGAAGCATATAAGTAGGACGGTTTATGGTTTCTTGATTTAAATGGATTGGGACGCCTATTCATTTAAATGAAGAATTATAAATCGCCGAACCATAAGTTTATAATTCCTTACTTGCATAGATTGGGACGCCTTTTTATGTAAATAAAGAGTTATAAATGGGTGGACTTATGTGTAGCCGATATGACGTGAGTACGGATAGTGATATGAGAAAGTGAAAACTAAAACATGTTAGACGTCATAAGAAAAGATAGACGTCATAAGAAAAGATAGATATGAATAAAACTGATAGCGGCGTTAAGGTAATGTGCGAAACCTTAATATAGACGTCTAAAATGAATTGTGCATTAAATTGATAAGTTAATTTGTGAGTATTTCCTAAGATTTGATAAGAAAGATTGCTTAAGTGGTGTGTGTGAAAGAATTTTGAAAGGTACCGTTTGTATGGAACTTTGTATATTTTGAATAGGATGCCGATTTTTGATATTGAGATGTGTTGGTATTATGTGGAATGTGAGATTGGCCGGATTTATGATGTTATGTTATGATTAGTGCATTGATGATAGCGTGTTTATAGTGATGAAGTTTGACTTATATAAAGTCAAAATAGTAAAATTTTCCACATGACAAGTAGTCATTGTTGGAAATTTTAGATAAGATTGAGATAAGAAGAGTAGATTAGAGTGGATTGCAAGATATGTTTATGCATAGCAAGTTTAGAATTTGCACGAGCATGTAGATTGTTGCAAGGTTATGGCTAGAGAGCATGGGAACAAGGATATGTATATGTCGTGAATTTAGTTTTGGATAAGTTTTAGACGAGAGATTTCGGGGACGAAATCTAAATAAGAGGGGTAGAATTGTTAGACCCGTTTCCCGGGTGTTGGGACCCCACCCTAGATGAAAATAGATTATGGCTCATGTGATTGGCTAGTCAACATTTGTTGCGTTTTAGCCAAACCCGATAGTCAAAATATGACTAAAGCGGTTATGTAAATGTGATGTGTAACTAAAGGGGGCCTAGGTTGCCATTTTGGTAAATATGTTAAAGTGTTATTATAAGTTAGTTATGACTAAAGTAAGAAGAATGGGACTTGAAGGGCTATTCTTGCCATTATCCCAAAGTGCCAACTAACTATCTATATCTAGTTAAGTCTAGAATTCTCCACCATTATTGAGATGGTTGGAGGTCCGGTCTTTTTAGAGAGAAGGAAAAGAGAAGGAAAGCTAGACAATGAGAGTAGATGAAGAAGATGAAGGTCCATGGTTATGGTCTTTCTTAGCTTTGATTATCAAGTAAGTAATCCCTCTTAAGTTAGTGATTTAAGTGGGTTTTCATCATATGATCAAGATATGATCATATGATGATTTGGTTAGTAAGATGATTATGTTTTGATGGGTTTTGATAACCCTTGTTATGTATTTTATTGTTATGATGTTAGGTTGTGGTTTATTATGAAGGATGATGATGATGATGATGTTCTTGATGTGTTGTTTAGCTTGGTTTGAGGTAAGTAAAATGATGATAGCATATGTATATGGATTTCTATCATTATGTGTTATGTATGTTTATGATGAGAAGATGAGCTTGGACTATGCTTATGTGATGCCATGTTATGGCTTATGTGATGAGATGATGCTATGGATATGTTGATGTTATGTGCTAGTTGAGTTTGAATAGTGAGCTATGATGTAAGTGTTTTATGTATATGATGCATCATGTGGATTGAAGTATATTGTATGTTATAGTCGTTTTACTTACTAAGCCGTTGTGCTTACGGTTTAGATGTTTAACCGTTTTGTAGGTTGGCATGTTATATGGTCGGCTTGGATATAAGGATTAAGGAATTGGATTAGCAAGACCAAAGGTAGTATATGTATAGGAGCTTAGGTAGAATACCGAGCTCATGTGTATGGTTTGTGCCCCCGTGAGTCTTTTAATGATTTGTAATGTAAAGTCAAGTGTTAAGTTGTATGTTAAAGTCGTCCAAACGAATTGGTAGTCATTTGACATGTTAAAGTATGTTTTATGTGTTTAGAGTCAAAGTTAAGGGGGTGTTTGGCAAGAGTGTAAAAGTACCCATTTTGGGTGGTTAACGGGTCAAGTGTATATGGAACACATTTAGTATGATAAATAAATGTTGTTGGCTAAGTTTTGTGGGAAAATGACGTGTTATAGGTGGTTTGTAGTGTAAATGGGTTAAAACGGGTATTTTGGGCATAATACCCGTTACTTTGTAAAGCATGTTTCTGTGGGTCGTTATGACCAAGTTCATGCATATAATTGATGTTTATAATGTTCTAATGATTTCTGGAAGTTTGGGTGTTATGTCATGTTATGGAAGTCGTTTTCCGGAAAAATGGGTCAACAGTGCACCAAAGGGTTATGCAGAAAAAGGGGCGTTTGGGACAAGGTCTATTGTAACCCATTTTGGGTCTAACGGGTCAAGAATTTTGGGAAACAATGTATATGGTATATTTTAGTTCAATGTGTATTAAATGTGTTTAAATATAGGTCTAAAGTGTTGATTTAGTGTTTAAAAGGTGTTACGGGTCAAATGGGTCATTTTAAGAAAATAGTGCACTTTAGGGGTCCATAGTGCACCGGAGGTGTTATAGTGCACTTTAGGGGTCCATAGTGCACCGGAGGTGTCATAGTGCACTTTAGGGGTCCATAGTGCATCGGAGGTGTCATAGTGCACTTTAGGGGTCCATAGTGCACCGGAGGGGTTATAGTGCACTTTAGGGGTCCTTAGTGCACAGTACAGGTTACAGTGCACTTTAGGGTGCCACCCATCATTTTAAAAGTATTTGAGTATAGACTCATTTAAAAATGAGTTCAAGGTCTATATGTCTAAGGATTTTGTTAATGGTCAAATGAGTTTTGGAATGAAGGTCAAAGTTGGGTCATTTTCGCGTAAAAGTCAAAGTTTTTGGTCAAAGCGTTCACGGGGTGTAACATATTGGTATCAGAGCATCGGTTTAAGTGAATTAGGTCTCCACTATAGGTTGCCTAGTCTTAAACCACTCGTAGAAGCGTTATACGTGAGTGTTAGTTGCGCGAAAATTAATTGCTAAGTGTTAGATGGATTATATTTCATGCTAGTTGAGCCTATTGATGATAGGTGATGTAGTAGGTGTGATTCACTCATTCAACCTTTCACTTGCATTATAATCAATCCACGGTGTTCTAGTAGGTGTGATTCGATCCCATAAAGGTTCGGATCTTGGTTTACAAGATTGTCAGGAAGTGACAATTAAAAGAAAACTTAAAACTTCCATTCTGATCGTTCTCGGACAAAAACTGGAAAGGAGATTGCCACAGTTCTGTTCGATATCGGACGACATAGGGAATTGGTTCTTGGACAGCAGCTAGATCTCGGACGACAAAGAGTTTTGGGCTGTTTTGATTCTGGTTCGGTTTTAAGCTATTTCACTTGGTGTTTGAGCACGTGGAGTTAGTCTAGCATTCCTAACATACTTGGTTGACGTGTTTGTGTGAGCACTCGTAGAGGTGATTGTTTTAATCACTAGTTTCATTTGTTGTTGCTTCGAGGGTTAGTTTTTCTTGTTTCCCTTTTACCTTAATTTGTTTATTATATGTGTTAATCATAATTGCTAAACTATATCCATTATCCGCTGCGTACTCGTAGTGTTAATGGTTAACATGTTAATTAAATCCCAACAGTTTTACCCTTAATCGGTTTTCATATCAAGTTAGGTTTGATCGGTTCGGGTCAAGTTTAACCCGTTACTCAGACTTGCATTCTATCGTTATTTTCTTGTAAGATAAAGCTAACCAAAAGCCTTTTATTTTATTTATTCTTCAAGCCAAACTTATTTCTAACTACTATAATGTACGCCTCATAGAGCTCGGTACAATGTGTCGTGGCCGGCGTTATAGCCCTATGGCGCGAGGCAACTTTATTGTTGCTCGTGTTATATTGTCTTGCGTCGTCGGCGCTAGCCAAGCTTTTAGTGTTATTATTATTATTATTATTATTATTATTATTATTATTATTATTATTATTATTATTATTATTATTATTATTATTATTATTGTTTTCAAATGCAACGGTCGATTTGCAATTGTGTTTGTGTGTTTTGTCTGCACAGCGAGAAGTAGCAAATTGGTTTATGTGAAATTAGTTATTTGTTGTTGAGAGAGAAAATGTAGATATACAAAAGTAGGTGGCAAAATGGATGTGCGACGTCTGGTGTATGTGTGTGTTCATCGAATGATAATACTAGGGTTATATTGTAATATAACTATGTTTAGATTTAGCTAGTGGGCTATTCTATAATTCTTTTGAGTTTGGCAAGTGAGTTGGACCAGGCTTTGTGATACGGGGTTGAAATTATAAGTATATCTTATAGTGCGACGGCTCCGACGTCGTTTTTCAAACAAGTTTTTCTGAAAAACGTTTTGCCGCAAGTTTTCCCCGAAAAAAAAGAAAAAAAAAAAGGGGCCTGCACCAGCCCAAAATCCACCGGCCTGTTTAATTTGGCCCATATTTGTGTCTACAGCATAGTATGGTGGAGATTGTATTTGAAGTGCAAGAAAACATACACGTGCACTTTCTCTGCCATTAGAAGCTTAATCCACATATTTTGGTCTTTATACAAAGCGGTGCTATATCGTATTATACAAACTGGTACTACGTCGTATTGCTTAGATAGTACTTTCCCACCTAACTATAGCATCGTATGGTGGAGATTGTGGTTATTATTAAGCCATTTGTTATTGGTACAGTGTCAGTTAATTACAGCCACATCTTTGGATTTCATCTTATCTAGATTTCGGAATTTATTAGCTTATCTTATACAGATCGCAGTTCTATGGTGTAGGTTTCATGTTTTCATTATCTTTTTTTCAGTTAGGTTTTTCGTTATTGATTATTCTTTAGTTTTAGATCTAGGGTTTTGTTGTTGTAGTTGCTGCTATTGCTTAATTTACGGTAGTATACTTCCCTTAATTGGTGATTTCTGGGCTATAGATTTAGGGTTTTGTTGTTGTTGTTACTTTGTACGCGGTTTATTTTGTTGTACTTAATTGTCGGGTTTGCTAATTTTATGATTTGAAGTTTGGGATTTTGTTGCATTTAATTGTCGATTTTGCTGATTTTATGCTTTGAGGTTTCGGATTCTGTTGATACTGTTGGTTGATTTAGGCCTGTGTCTTTCCGCTTAGTTGATCATTTTTGGACTTTATACTTAGGGTTTTGTTGTTGTTAGTGCAAAACGACGTCGTCACTGACGCTTTATAAGATATATATACATATATATAATTTTTTGACTTTGGATTATGGCCCAGTGCACCAGAACAGGCCGACAGATTTTAGGCTATATAAATATGGATTTTGCTGGTATTGCTTCATTTATCATTCCACTAAATCAGTTGGTTGATTATGTTTCGTTGCCTTTATTTTTAGCGCTTTATAATTCATTTTTTTTCCTTCAAACAAATGAAATATTTTATGTCAAAGGTATTTTCGCTTTTGGCAATTAGATATGATAACTATTGTTTTATAGTCATTTCATGGACGTACGGTAGGGTTACGTTATTTTGTTACCTGATCACCGAATACTCATGTGTTTATTCTACGTGGTTTGTAAAAGTTGTTAACTGTAACACCCCTAAAAATGCGGTATTGCGGAAGCATTCGGGTCCTGGGGTGCTACGAAATCAATATACATAGCAGAGTGATATAGTACAATACCATAATTTAAATTTAAGAAACAGTACATTAATACAACATTGTTTTAGCCAACAACGGCATTTGAAACATAAAAGTTTGTTTCCCAAAAGATAACATTTTATTTCATCCAACTAAATATGATAGGTGAAGACTCCTTAGTGCTAATGTCTTCATAAAATACACTTACTGGCGATCACCTGAAATGCATGAGAAAACGGGTCAACTATGAAAATAGTTGGTGAGTATACAGGTTTTATTCAAAAGAAGTCCAAAGTTTTGAGAAAAAATCCATCTGGTAGGGACCGTGTCATACCATTCAGTTACAAGTCCTGCCCATACAATACTTGTAACCTATGGTTTCACAACCATTATAGTCAATCACACATGCTCATTAGGTTCACATTAAAGGACTAGGTATATAATAATGTATGCGGCAAAGCCCCTAAAATAAATAATATGCATTCCGTAGACGGGGGAATGAGAGGCTGGCCGACCTCTAATAGCGCTATCCATACTACCTACTGCTCCGCACAAGGGAGCCGTACGAACAGTACGTCTAAATTGGAGTGCGAACGGCAAACCAATCGGGGACTAACAATGCGAATGTACGAACGGTACATCATACCAACTATTATATACTAATTAAATCAAGCCTGCTCCGACAAGGGAGACTAAAATTTAAGTGCGTACGGCACAACAACAGTTCAAAACAAGTCATAAGCTCAAACAATATTTTAAAGTTCAAAGTCAATTATCAAAGAGTTCAGGTAAAAATCTATGTCATAAGTTCAAATAAAAATTTAAGTCATGCATTCCACCCCAAATATAGTAAAGCGGTAAAAAGGGGGGCTGTGAATACTCACCTCGGTATATAGCAGTTAGATAGTGCAATAAATCAGATAGTGTTCGGCACCGACACGCGACCTAGATTAGTAAGGCATGATTAGTTCACAATTTAAGTTTAAGACTCAACGACGGTTAATTAAACTCAAGAGTTTTAAAGTGTTATGTTATTGTTGCTGGTGTGGCAGCATTTAGGTTTGAAAATCATTTTCTAAAGCACTTGAAAGTATTGGCTCTTGGAAGTGCTTACGTGTATGACAAGACGAATAATCTCCAGTTTGACAATAACTGAAAGACTACGAACGGGACAACTAATAATTATAAGATGTTGACGGCGCGAGGGAAAGTGTTATAGTCGAGTGAGTATTTATATCACAAAGTGCGCGTGAGTGTGTGCATGAGAAAGAAAAAAGAAGAAAATGGCGTGTGTGTATATATATATATATAGCATTTAAAAAAAATGTTTTGTTAATAGATAATTCTTATGCTAGCAAAAGTGATAAGGTTCATGTTAAATCAATCTTTTAATAATCTATAAATCTATTATGAGTTTTATATTTCAAATTTTGCATGTACTTGAATTAATGAACAGGTTTAAAGTTCACACATCTAATTTGTCACTTAGTTTTTATAGTTGTTACATATATAACAATTTTCTAGTCGTCTGTGGAGTAAAAATCAATTTGATTCTTTATATAAAATATTACATCGAGTTTAATAAGTTTGAAAATATATATAACATAGATTGCGGCATTCACATGTACTTTAATTACCCAAACTTTTTGAAGTATTAAAATGATTTCCACTCTTAATAAGAAACTTAAAACAAGATTAAGTTTAATATGACCATTGCGATCTTACTAATGCCAATATTGTAGTTTAGATATATATATATATATATATATATATATATATATATATATATATAATATATATATATATATATATATATAATATATATATATATATATATATATACGAGCTGGGAAACCCGCGCGTTGCAGCGGAGCGCTTTGCGGGTTTTTTTTTTTTTTTTTTTTTTTTTTTTTTTTTAAATGTTATTTTCGCCGTTGTTGGTAACAAATGCAGCATGATTCGCAAATGCAAATTGATAATTGCTGTTCAATCGAGCAGATTTTTTTCATATTCTTGCTAGTAAAGTTACAAAATTAATTTAGGTAAAATTGAATAACTCCATACCTGGGATTACAAAACTCGTCTAGATCTAGATCATGAATTTGTAATATATATATATATATATATATATATATATATATATATATATATATATATATATATATATATATATATATATATATATTTTATTTAATTCTACCATTGTTTGTTTGATTCTATTTTTGTTCTTTAGAGTAAATGTCATTTATGTCTACACACTTTTTAGCTATAAAATATTGACCTTTTATAGAATCGTCAATCTAGAAAGCACGAAACGAATCATATTTGCCAAATATATTGATTTCGAGAAAGTATTGCGGGAGTGTGGTGCTAAGTCTTGTTTGAAAGTTAGTTATTAAGGACTAAATTTTAAAAAGATCGATAAAACCAAATGACTATTTTTGAAAATGGAATGAATTTGAAAAAGATTGATATATTAAAAGAATTATTTTTTCAAAAAAAAAAAAAAAATTCTAAAAAAATTAATTTTTCTTTAAAGATTAATTTTAAAAAATGTGTACTTTTTTACGATGGCACAATATGAATCTCCCTTGATAGAACCGACACAACCTAGAAAACTCGAAACGTATCGCATTTGCCAAATATATTGAAATATATTGAATTCTTGAAAGTATTGCAAGTTTATACTCGTTTTCGTTGGAAAAATTATTTCGTGAAAAATGGCGCAAGTTTCGTAATTTTTCGAGTCCGTTTGTTATGTCGAATGAGCCCCGAAGCGATTTCGTGAAAAGATTAGCCAAGATTGACAGTTTTGGCCCCTCCGCCCCTACTTTTCGTTTTATACCCTCAGTTTCACATTTTCATTTCACACCCTCCCTTTTTAATATAAAAACCTTTTATATATTTATTTATTTCATTTCTCACCTAAAACACACACACACACATCTCATTCTTTCTCTCTCTCTCTCTTGATCTCGCCGACCGGCAACCCTCCGGCGACACCAGCAGTTTTCGGTGACCGCCGACGTAATCTTCATAAATTCCGGCCAACTTTCAGGCCACTTTTACTTTCTTACACCAATCGATAGATCGGGACTTCCCAACTCTAACCGTACCACTCACTCGCCCTCACCACCCTTCGAACCACCTCCACGCATCACCCCCGTGAGCGCCGCCACCACCGAGACCACCGCACCTCACCCCCCTTTGTTTCTTTCGACGGTACACGCGCCCACGCGCCTCCCCTACCCCATTTCATTTATTATTTTTGAAACCCTAATTTTTATATTTTAATAAATCCGATTTTTTTATCAAAACCTTTTATAAAAATGTTTTTAAAACCCTAAACCGTGTGGATCTACATTTTCATCCGCGACTCGGTCGCGACTCGGCCGCGACTCGGACTCACCGAGTCAACTCGTGTTGACTCGGGGTGAGTTGGTTGTTTATTTGATTTGTCTTTTATTTATTTGTGTTTGTGATTGGGTTTGGTTTTGGTTTAGGATTGACAGTCGACGCATGGCTAGGCCGAGCCGTGACTCACGGCGAGTCACAGCGAGGCGGGGGTATGGTGTAGGTTAGGATTAGAATTTGTCAGTTTTGTTGTGTTTGAATTTGGTTTGATACGGATTTGGAAGTGATGTTTGGTTCGGTTATGGTTTTGGATTGTATTCGGATGTGGATTCGGAGTTGTGTTTGGATTTGTTTCGCCAGGGTTAGGATTAAGATTTAGTGAGGTTATGATGATGGTTTGGTTATGTTTGTGTTCGGATTTGGATTCGGGTACAAAGTTAAAAAGCCAAGAATTATCAGCTTGAGATGTTTTAATTGTAATGGAGCAGTTGAAAAAAAAAAAAAAAAAAAACTGTTTTGCACTATTTCGCACTGTAGCACACTGTTTTGCACTATTCATCCTAATGGTACATATATATATATATATATATATATATTATATATATATATATATATATATATATATATATATATATATATATATATATATATATATATATATATATATACACTAGACTTCAAAGCCCGCCCAATGGGCGGGCATGACTTGTAATTTTATACTGGATGGTTTTAATCAATTTTAAATCATGCCTTAATTTCGTTACATTTAACATAATAAAATATAACTACTTTTATACAAAAGCAATAGAACGCGCACTGCCGTTAGATTGTTTTTTATTGTTAATAAATGTGTGTCTGGATAAAGAAAACGTGAGTCTACATTATTGATATTATATTTTGAGTTACCAATTGCATTCATGTATTGTATTATGCAAGTATATTTTGATGTAAATAATATGATGGAATTTTATTTTTATTTTTATTAGTATTATTTTATGACATGAAATTCTGATTGTAAATTATTATATTATCAGTTATAATTAATCATAACTGCTATTCACACAAAGTATCATCACATTATCGAAAACACCAACATCTCAATGGTCAAATTATTTTTGGCCAGATCAACAAAAGGTGAACTACATATTCTTGATCTAATTGTTTTGTTCATGTTTTGCTAACCTTTGTTACCTGATTTTCGTATTGAAAGGATGAAATCTTGAATATTTTGAATGACTAATTGTATTATATTTATCTGTATATTTAAGCTAATATCTTGCAATCGCATGTTTTGTTTTTTGGGTTTAATTGTATGTTATAATTAACTTAAGTAATTATTTTATGTGTAATTTTAGGGATGAAATCTCGTTTAGTAGAGCACCTTGAACACTGGCAGTATGATGTTCCGTTACATCAGTAACAATGGCAGTACCATGTTCTGTTCCATCAGAGTTTAAATGAATCTGATTTTTAACCTTCAACACTGGCAGTATCATGTCTTATTACATCATTGACACTGACAGTACCATGTTCTGTCCTACCAGAGTTTAAATGGATTTGATTTTTTATTACTTTGGTTTGTATTTGTTTGTTGATTAGTTGGAGTGTTTTGCTGATATTTGATTTATGTAGTAGAATATAGATTTGGATTCTAATAATATTTGAGTGCGAGTTTAAACTTATCATCTTAGATACGATATTTTGATGTTACTGATACGCTTTATGTATTAATTAACTACATCCTTGAACTGTATTACCTACTGATTCCATTTTTTTTTTTGGTTCAGCTAAATATAAATAAATAGACATAGTAACGATGATGGATGTATGGCGACCAATCGAAGCTATTATCAATTTTGCATGGTAGTGAAGAAGAACCGAGTGGATCAGAAGCAAGGAAATGTAAAGGAATCGAGACAAAGTACTAAGGTAACTGAAGTATGTCTTGAGTTACTGTGGACGAAGGTAATTTTTATTTGTTTTGAAACATCTTAATTGTTGGTAATTGGGGGTTTTAGTTATATCATGGCTTAAAAATGGCACTGTGTTGTTTAATGTTGCTTAAATGTAGTAGTAGGTTTAACAACCATTCCTCATGCTTATTATGGAAAATTTTGTTCTGGAAAATGAATGCGTCATTTTTTGAAACAGGTTATGTACTGTTATATTTTGTGTTGATATTATTATGATACTTGAGTGGAACTATACATGTCTAATTCATAAGCTATAAGTAAAAACACAAATTTAATGTGATTCAAAGGTCGAAATACCTTTTAAATTCGAAACAATGCTTCTTTATACACAACATTTGTCGTTGATTTTGTGTATTTCCCATCCTCGTCACAACAAAGGACTTTCAAACCTTTCTTGTTCTTCACTCGAGACACTGCTACATAAAGTTGGCCGTGCGAGAAAACAGGACGCTGGAGAAATAGTCCTACATGTGTCAACGTTTGGCCTTGGCTTTTATTAATTGTCATTGCGAAGCATGGTGATACCGGGAATTGTCTTCGATTAAATTTAAAAGGCATTTTGGTATCCGAAGGACTTAAAACCATATGTGGTATAGCGCAAACAGTACCAACACTTCCTCCCGATATTATTTTAGCCTCAATTATATTAGTACCAAGCCTTCGAACTTGGAGCCTGGTTCCATTGCACAATCCAGCTATTTGATCAATGTTTCGCATGCACATAACAGGTGTACCTATTTTCAGTGTCAATGAATGACGTGGAAGTCCAGATATTTTAATGCTGTTGAGAAAGTCACATGTGTATAAGTCCTGATTGAAAGTGGAGTCTTCATCAACAATACCAATTGAATCAGAACTTAGGTATGTTTTTTGATCTCCTTCAAGTAGTGTAAGCATCCTGTCATTGATCATATCCACAAGTTCATGTGTAGGCGCCAGTATGGCCCTTTCCTGGAAAAAGGTCGGGTTATAGAGGTTTTTGACCACATGCGGGTAAGTCTCTTCTATTATTGCACCAACATGATCTTCGGAGTCAGGAATCAACATATCGTCCGTGAATTCAACGTTTGCCTCTCCATCGTTTTTACCTCCGATCGTTCCATTGCCAATTGATAATATCCAGTCCGCAAAGTCTTGTATTTCTTTACGTTCGGATTGATTTGTACCTGTTCCAAGTCTCATGTTGATAGTCAAGCGTAACACTGTACAATGGTCCCATAGATACGAAGAATTTATTGCCGAGTGTACAACATTGTGTCGTGAACCACCTGTGATGACCGGAAGAATTTGTCGAAAGTCACCCCCAAACAAAACTACTTTTCCTCCGAATATTTGATCCATTGGGGTTGAATGATGTGTCCTACATATGTCTCTCAGTGTCCTATCGAACGCTTCGTAGCAATGTCTATGTGTCATTGGAGCTTCATCCCATATGATTAGTTTGCACTCCCTTATCAACTCGGCCAGTTCACTATCTGCTGGGATATGGCACATAGAATCATCGACCACATTGATGGGAATTGCAAATCGAGAATGCGCAGTTCTCCCTCCTTCTAATAAAAGTGCGGCTATACCACTTGACGCGACATTTAATACTATATAGCCTTGTGATCTGATTGCAGCGGATAATGTTTTGTAAAGATAAGTTTTACCCGTGCCTCCATATCCATATACAAAGAACATACCACCCGTTTGGCCATTAACAGCATCCATTAAAGTATTATATATATTTTTTTGCTCGACGGTCAACGTACCAAAGAGTTTATCGTGTTGTTCTTGTAATTCTTCTGGGTTGTATCTCAACTCTTCTGCTATCAGTCTGTTGTAATTCGCCATAGAAAACATTTCGTTTGGCAAAGGCATGTTTGGGATACTCCTTAAACTTTTATTGTTACAAAGAAGCATGTGCTCAATATATGTAAGGCATATATTCTTTCTTTGTTCGTCCGAAAGTTCCAAATCTGCAAAAATAATTTATTTTTTTTAGTTTCATTTTATAAAACATATATATATCAAATGCATGTTTAATATCTTAGAAGTATTTTATAGGTTATCATTGTGGCTATTTAGTTTATTGTTTTGACTATCATCTTTAACGATTTTTTCATTTTCTGAGACATGGCTTATCAGTTTTTGATGAAGGTTGATTACTGTTATCGGAAAAATCAGGTGTGTAATAATTTGTGGTTATTGTGTACATAGTAGAATGCTTAATTTGATTATGTGCTTTGTTTCTCCAATATTTGTTAATACATAAATCTAATTGTATTATGGTTATGTTGTAGACACTCCCTGAATGGTTTCATGAATGTCAAGAATGTTATGGACGACAAAGCTATGTTGTATATGGGGAAAATGAAGCCAAGATTCCAGTGTTTCATGTTTGCTGATGCTGCTTTTGGTATGTTTTTCTGGGTACATAAACTTTTAATTTGGTTATGGCGACCATATGTTATGATAAGTATTTGTTGCGTAATGTGGACACGGTAGTGGTAGTTTCCTTTGGTTATGGATATAATCTGTAGACTTATAGACAGAGTTTGTGGTCTAATATAATGTCCTGCTTATTAGTAGTTATGTTGAATTACATTGTTTTTAGATAACAAATAGTGAGCGTATTTTTTATAAATCATGGAGATATGTTGTTTCCAATTTAATGTTTTACATTAAAAATATCATACCTGGATCATTCCTTTTTATTCGTTCTGCATGTAACACGTCAGTAGCCATTACTTCCCATGTTTTTTCATAAACAAACTCTGGTCGAGACATACAATCTGTCAGGATTAGTATGACATAAAACTTACGCAGGTAGTTTCCGGACCCCCATAGACTGGCTTCTAACAACCCATCAATATATTCTTTGTCATCTTCCATTAGACCCCGCGCTTGGCAAGCCTCCTTGTAGGTATTGTACGTAACATTTTCGAATTTTCTAAAGTCAACCCAATCTTGTGCGCCTGGGACTTTGTTAATCAAGACTCGTAAATAGAACAGCTCCCCGGTTGACGGCGACACGTGATGTACGCGTCCAATGCATGTGCCTTTCTGTCTTTTTACCCAAATTTTCTCTTCTTGTTTCCATACATAGTGTTGTGGAAATTCGTGGTAAAGTAGGCTTCTCGCTTCTTGATCTGTCCTATTTGTTTTCATCCATTGGACAAATTTCGTATCATTTACGGATGCTTTATCCAAAGTACAGTCAATGCTTTCTGAAGCATCAAATATAACCGACTGTTCGCCTTCCAAATGAAACAGCAAGCGTTCAACGGGAGGAAATCTGTAGTGGATGTCAAATTTGTAAATCCTCCATGCCGCCTCGCACGCTGAAAAATAGCGACAATCGTAATAGTCCTTGACTTCATCTACATCTTGGTCTTCTACGGCCGCCGTGGCCCTATCTGGACCCTTGTTTATATACTTGAAAAGATATTTTATGGACGTCGCCTGATTGCACCACTCCACATTAATATGTGATTGGTAGCGTCTCAACAACGCTGGATTGTAAGGTACCACGTATCCGTTGTGTAATTCTGACCCGCTCTTTGTTACTGTACATCCATCGTTCCTCCTTTTATAAAGTGCGTATCCACTGTCATCTATGACTGTCGAATCGTTAAATTCCTTAGGGAATCTCTTTGTGCACTTGTTTTTTACGGTACAGGGGCAAGTTGGCCGTTGGGCGCCACATGGCCCATGCATCATATGATCAGTAACAATTTCATACAGTTCCGGGTCTTCATTTTTATCCGGTATCTCCGCTGAAATAAATTGATCAATTTGGCTTGTTGTCTTGATTTTATCTTTTTCTTCCAAGAAAAGCAGTATATGAGCATGTGGTAGACCTCTTTTCTGGAACTCAACGGTATAAACAGTTGCATCAAGATGATAATGTTAAGTAATGTATATAATCAATGATAATTGACGCAGTTACTCTACATTTTTATAATAGAAATATGATAATACCTGCTTTTAAATGTCCAAAAAAATGGCGGTCTTTAAAATCTCTCATTAGCCTGTCCAACTTTTGTTTAAATACCCTGACTATTGCATCAGGCCTATCCTCAGACTTCAACCCCTTATCTGCGACAAACCGTGCAATTTCTGGCCAATTTGGATTGCATGTGAATGTGATAAACAGGTCAGGATATCCGTAAACCTTGCATATTGTCATTGCATCTAAATAGTTTTGCATCATATATCTTGGGCTCCCAGTAAATGACGATGGTAATATAACCTTTTTCCCACGTAATGTCACCCCAGAATCTTCTTGCTCTGCCAATTTTGCAAGTTTAGAATATGTTTCACTCCTCAAATCCTTCTGTTGATTTTTAACAAACGACATCCTTTCAGATTCTATCATAGTGTAAGCGTCAACAATAAATTGTTGGCATAGCCTCCTTGCATTGAGTATCATCGAGAAAACTCCTGCCCTTTCTTGTAGCCGATATGCAAAATACTCATTGTTACGCAAGTTTTTTTGTTTGTTGGTGTGTAATCAGTAATGCCTACATGATATATGTCTGTCCAGTAACCATCTTCTGCATATGGGAACAACAATGGGTACTGTAATGCCAGGTATGACGGGTGCAATTCACTAATTCTTCTAAGCCCTCCTTCTTGTAAGTGCAAAATAATGTCTCTTTTGTGTGTTGTAGCGTCAAAGTCCCCAACTATGAGTCCTCCAATTTCATCAGCTGTGGGTAGGTTATAATTTCTACCATCTCGTTCTCGTGTACCGATAAGGCGTAATTTGAATTTGTTTTCGTCACTTTTCCTGACTAATCGTTCCCCAGCCATTCTGAACTGACCAACTAATGGATTGATTGTATCCAGCATGTCCCGTAAATCTACAGTCAACTGGTGGTCTATGTTATAGTTGGTTGATTTCGATGTGCTGTCGATGGTACTGTATGAAATGAATATAGTTATATTAGTATGCTGTTGTTTATGCAAGTAATATATAAACGACATGTACAAAATGAAAAAATAATCAACGTTATCATACCTGACACAATTAATTCTATTCTGTATTTCATTTTTTGAATCGTAAATATATAACTGTGCAAAAACAGGAGGTTTGTTGCCCTCTGGTAACAGACTCCCCATTCTATGATAATTTTCACCTTGTATCCTGTAACAATATGCTCCATATCCTTGATTAACAGATGTGTCCTGTCTTGCACCCATGGATGTGAATGAAAACATCGAATTATATCGTCTGATATTATCAACAAAATCCTTGCTTTTTGGATGTTCACCATCCATAAGCTGTCTCAACAATTCAGGTGGATTCTTAACTTCATTTCCTAATTTCACTTTTCCTTTTCCACAACATATAGAGTAAGTATCTTCGTTTGAAGACGTCGATCCTACCATAGCCTCAGCATGCCACAGTAATGCATCGCACGATTGACATGTGTAAATAGGATCTCCATGGTCAAAATAATCTGTAAATGTATAATGAATTAAATTAATTATTATTTAAAAAAAATGAAAAAATAAATAAAATAAAACTTATATATTTTTTGGTACTGAATGGTGTTTTTTTATACGGATTTGTCTAATGGCTTTACCATTAGATATGCCTTTAAATTGGTTTTTATGTGCTTCTTGATTGTTTGCAGAAGATGTGGTATTTAAACCCTCCCGTCTTGGTATTTTATGCACGGGTGCTTTCATTTTATCATGTAGTCTCTGTGATTTGCGTTTTGCAATGTGTACACCAGGTTGAATAGTTCCAAGATAGGTAGGCTCTTTAGGCATGGCTGTAAAAAAAACGAATAAATAAAAATACGAAGCGGAAATAACTGTTAATTATTTGCTGGAGGAATTGTAACATTATTACGTGTTTTGGTTAGATCTTTGAATGGACGTCCCCTCGGTCTTTTTGTGGTTTCTGTGGCTGTTGTTGTTTTGGGTTGTGAAATCGTGCGAGTTGGCCGTATGCTTATATCGGTAGGAGCTGTTGTAAAATGAAGTTGTATTAACATGATCAAATAGTTTTCATTGCAAGCAAATATAGTGTGTAAATATCATGTTGGATAGTTTCAGTTAATTAAATGACCTGTTTCGTTTGGGTATATCGGTGGTCGGCCTATGCATTCAGATGTTTTTTTTTATTTGAGAAGGCATGCGAGTTGGCCGTAGACTGAGATCATTAGTATCTGTGTCAAATTGCATCATGAATGTTAGTTGAAACTACAAAACATGATATTTACATGCTGAATTATATTACAATGATAATTATTTGATAACGTTAATGCAAATTCAATTTACAGCAGATCCTCATGATATCAACATACGGCCAACTCACACGCTTTCACAGCCCAAAACAACATCAGGCACATAAACCACAAAAAGACCGAGGGGAGGTCCATTCAAAGACTGAACCAAAACATATAACATAGTTATTATTCCATCAACAAATAATTAACAAATATTTTGTATCGTTGTCTTTTTATTTTTCACATCTGGTATGCATGTTACTGGCATATGCGTTAAGATGTTGTTGTCATTGTTTGAAAAAGGCACGCATGTTGGCCGTGTGCTGAAACTATTGGTACCTGTCGTAAATTGAAGTTGAGTTAACACAATAAAATATTTGTCATTGAACATAGACAGAGTATATAAATATAATGTTGTGTAGTTGTAACTAACTGAATTACCCATTGCGATTGGATATATTGGTGGCCGTCCTCTGCTTACATTTGTTTGTTGCGCCTTTTGTTTTGGTTTTCCTCTTGGTCGAATTGCTAAATCATTTGATATAGTTGCCATGATGCTAATAAATCAATTATACTGTAAACTCGTTTGAACTGTTCACAGTATCAAATGGTTGTGGAAAGATATTGAAAATATTTAACTTGTAAAAAAATATATAATCTATAATGAATATCTTTTAAATTTAAACAAAGTTTGATATGCCATATATATCTATTACTATAAAGTAGCAATTTTATCAATGTGTTTTCAGTATAAACTTATCTTTGGAAATTATTTAAGCATATCATATATGTAGGGTATAAGATAATTGACAAAGTTTAAATATATTTAGATACTTCTACTATTTAAATACAATAATATATAATGAAAGATGCCGATCAACTGGCATAATGTTTCCAATGGCACAATTCCAAATTTTAGATGATCTGATGAAAATTTCTGGCCCGTCCAAACTGCATGATTGTATGCGCGTGTGGTTTGTGCAGCAGTCACATGAAGACTCGTTCTGTGAAAAATTGATACACGCTTGTTGTGAGCATCTCAGGAGAGTGATGGCGAAGAACCGAGTGATGATAGCTGACATGGAAGCATTAGGGCACCGTGGAGTCGCATTAGACTCACTCGATGCTTTGAAATAAACTTAAGAGAGGCATCGGGCATTGCTTGAACTGCTAGTTGATTTGTGTGCTCAAGCCAAAGCCGGTGTCCGCGAGGAAGAGGGTAATGCCATGAAGATGAACGATTTTAACTAAGTTGTTTTAGTAGTTTTTTCCCTATACAATGTTTGATTTCGATATTTGCTTTATGTATTAAGTAAGTCAATTGGATTGATCTATTTATTTTGTCGATTTGTTACAAAACTTACACGAAACTCAATGATTATTCACAATTGTGGTCAATGGTTCTAATAGTATGCACAATAAAAAAAAATCACGGCACATGACATCTACAATCAAAAGAACCATTTAAATAACATAATATTCTGAACATAAAAGAAAAATTAAGAAATAAACAAACTGTTTTCAATATCTTTGAAAACATCAGCAATTTTTGTTTGTGTTTCTGCTATTGTTGCATTCCGAGCAACAATGTTCTGTTGTCGATGCTGGATGATTTCTGCATCTATTCTGTTCCGTTCTTCATCCCTCCTGTTCTGTTCTTCAAGAGTTTTTATACGTTGATTGTAAAGATCAATCAACGTTTTTTGAGTCGCATGAGCGCCGTTTGAATGCATTTTAACCCATATATGCTGGGGTATGTCGTAAATCTTGTACTTCTCGGGCATTGGAGGAATATCACCACGTTTTGGTTTTTTAGCCTCATTCGATTTAGGGTTTGATGAGGATGACGCCATTGAATAATCAAGTAAATACTGTAGTAACTTAGAATAGTCAAAAGGATAATAAAAAGTGGTTGTTATCTCTTTGTATTTATAGACTCCTTAAAAGTCACAATGTTTATATTGAAAAGACACGACATTTAATTGAACAGTGGCTTTCTTTCCAGATTTATGTTGTGTATACATACATTTATGCATATACAATAAACATAATGTTAAATATTAAGATTTTATTCAAATTGAATAAACATAACCTTTATTGTGTCGAATATATTCAATTTGAAAGTCGATTTATTTCCAAATTCGTATTTCCTATAAACATGTTAATTTATATTAATTAAAGTTTTTAAATTTAAATGGAAAGCCGTGTTATTTTTAAATTGGTGCTTCGTATAAACCTGTTTATGTATTATAGATAAAAAAACTAAATTATAATTTTCCTATTTAATAATTATGATCGCACATCTGCACAAACAGTTAGTACTGTTGGATAGACGTCCCTTTAAAGTTTCCGCAGCTCATAATAATAAAGTTTAGTACTGCTATCAATATATTTGTACTGTTAGATAGACGCTGGTACTGGGCCGAATTAGTGACATATCCGTTGAGGACTTATGTTGATTGTGTACATGTTATTGGGTACTGCTCTTCTTATTTGGATTATTTATTTGTTTCATTAATACTGCTGGCTCAAAAAAGTTAATACGTTTTAACTCATGAGAACCAAAAAATGTATTTTTAAAAGAATCAACCAACAATCTACCAACATTAAACATAAAAGATGTATTTTTAAAACAATAAAGGCTGACAAATACGATCGAACACGAAAAAAAAACTACAAACAGTTATAGTTGTCCATCTGTTTTTTAACATTCTTTATCGTCTCTTGATACTCCAATATCTTCTTCTTTTGTTGATCAATAGCCTCTTTACACTCAAACATTGTTTGTTCATCGCGTGCGATTCCTGCCTCCATCTCTGCTATCCGTCGTCTAAGTTGGGAAATATATCGTATTGGTAGGAAATATCTCACAACCGCTGCGTCTGTTTTTGGATCTGATGAAATCTCCTTTGTTGGGGAAACGCTTCTCGGACGTTTGTTTGGCGGATTTGATGAGGAAAAAAACAAACGACCCATTGGAAACTATTATTGTTAACCTAAAGTAAAAAAGAATTGTAATTGTTTGATTGCTTTCGAATTCGATCCAACATTTATAGGTGCGGAAAGGGTGTATAAGCTATGATGAGTATATTTTAAATTTAACCAATATCCTGTATACCAAAGGGTGTATAAGCTATGATGAGTATATTTTAAATTTAACCAATATCCTGTATACCATGTTTATCAATTACCATATATTAGCATGCATATTATCCTATTTAAATATAAGATTATATCCCGGAATGATTTACGCATATTATGTATTTAGAATAAAAAATAATCGTATTAGAGTAAAAAATAGTGGTATTATTTGCATCTAATGAAAGTTAAACACGATGTATAAAACTACTGAACAAAATCGATCATACACTTGTTTATAAACACAAACCATTGTTAGGTACATTAAAAGGCGTAAAGGTTGTATAAGCTATGAGAAGTATATTTTAAATTTAACCAATATCCTATATACCATGTTTATCAATTATCGTATATTACCATGCATATTATCCTATTTAAATATAAGATTATATCCCGTCATGATTTACGCATATTATGTATTTAGAGTAAAAAATTATTTGCATCTAATAAAAATTAAAAACGATGTATGAAACTGCTGAACAAATTCGATTAACTAAAAAACATTCAAATCGTTAAACATCAATGAAAGTAATGTGTTATTTGAACTACAATTGAATTTGGCTGTGAACAACGATTACTAATAAGATGATAAAATTTCAATCTTCATCACTAAAGAAGTTTAAATCAACAAAATAGTCATCAGTTAGTTCATGACCCATCCCACGTAATTCGTTGATCATAGTTTCCGCCTTTAGGACCTTTGATTGAACCGCATTGAGAACTTGTAAAGACTCTTGAGGATCTCCAACGTTAAATTTAAGCCAATCAAGGAAAATAGACTCAGGTAGCTCATCTAATCAAAATAATAATAATAATAATAATGGACTAATAAGCTTAACATGAAAACATAAATCTATTTAGAAGATATTATAAGCATTATATACAATACCTTTATTACTTTGAGAAGATCCACCTTCTTCAAAAACCGACGTAAGAAACCTCAATGCATCGTCCACCTTGGTATTTGGATCTTTACTGTGTCAATCATGTACCCCATCGTCAATGCTTGGTTCTGTCACATGTTTTTTTCCACGAACCGTTTGCTCTTCGCACTTTGAATCAGTGCGAGGCGCATGTGATTTTTTATCTTGAGATATTTTAGGGTTTGATGAATCCATAGGAAGAGTTATTTTACATATAGTTCATCATTGTATAATTCAATTATATAGCTCATCATTAATTCGGAATAGTCATTACTGGGCTCGTTTTGTTGGGCCAGGGTTTTTCATATATTTATTAAAGAGACGCATGGAAACCATATTGATATATGGTAAAATAAACCAAATTAATACATGATGTATTAAAACTTATATAACAACAAAAATACCTCATGTACTTTCAATAGTAAAAATACTAAGATTAATGCACAACGCATGAAAACACATTCACGTTATGTGGATGTTTACATATTATACAAACATAAGCATAGACATTAAAAATATTACGATATATGAATAACGCATGTAAACATATACAACAATTCGATACTCATTTAGACGGTGTAAACTTTTCTTCTCGATCCAAAAAACATCAGAATCATGTTGTATAGGATTGCCTGATACAAAATGATAAATTTACATGGTAATATAGTGTCGTACATGTGCTTACCACTGCCATACTATATTGATACCGCTAGATATAGTTCATACTGCTTTTGTTTATTTATCTTACATGTTGTTGGCACTGCCATAATGTGTTAGTATTGCTCGATATACTTGTTTCTGTTTCTGCATGTTTATGCAACAAAAACATTACATGGCTTCAACAACAACATCATTAAAAATACTACAACCATACGAATAGATTATTTGTTAATCAATGATGGTCTATGTAAACATTAGATTAATTGTATAACGATTACATAAAAATTACAACAACCCAATGGTTATATTATATGTAACAAAACATACCTTCTGAAAGCAATTGTTTCTTCTGAATGATAATATCTCTGTGCATTGATTTCCTTCAAAAATATCAGAATCATGTTATATAGGATTGCCTGATACGGAATGATAAATTTCCATGTTAATACAGTGTCCTACATATGGTTAGTACTGCTATACTATATTGGTACTGCTAGACATACTTGATACCGCTTATGTGTATTTATTTTACACATGTTGGCACTGCCACAATCTATTAGTACTGCTCGATATACTTGATACTGTTTATGCGTGTTTCTGCAACAAAACATTACATGGCTTCAACAACAATATCATTAACAATACAACAACCATAAGAATAGATTATTTGTTAATAAATGATGGTCTATGTAAACATTAGATTAGTTATACAACAACTACATAAAAATTACAACAACCCAATGGTTAAATTATATGTAACAAAACATACATTCTGAAAGCAAGTGTTTCGTCTGAATGGTAATGTTTCTGTGCATTAGATTGCTTCAACAACAACATCAATAAGAATATAACAACTTACAAATAGATGTTTGTTATATTTACGACTGTACATGCAACCATTAAATTAATTATACAACAACAACACTAAAATTACAGCAACACATTGGTTAAAGTATATATAAAAAACACACCTTCTGAAATCGTTGTGCAAGTGTTTTTGGCTTGAGAAGAAACGTTATATTTTCATCCACATATAGTGTAAAAGTAGGTATATCATCTTAAATACAGGAATAAAATATTTACACAAAATACATTCTAAACTTATCTTTAAAATCATATCTTCTACAAATTAAACATATTTTTGAAAAAAACCGGAATACATGTTTAGAAAATACATATATAATTCCAAAAATTCCGCATGGTCATCAAATAAGAAGATTATAGTTATTTTTTGTGGTAGCTATATCACAAAAAATAATTTGGTCTAATGGTAATATTGATATATACTTAAGACATGTAAACAACCCAAGTTCGAATCTTTAGAGACTTTTTTAAAATTTCGGAATTAAAAGTCAAATAACGAATTTTGTTCGGTCAAATGTTGCTTAGGTGGACTGCTTAGGTGGAATAAGAGCATGATTACTCATCAATCCAGCGCTTATTCATCAATCCTGCATTTGATGACGTCATACGCATCCTGTTATATATAATATGTAGATATATATATATATCTAAACTACAATATTGGCATTAGTGAGATCGCAATGGTCATATTAAACTTAACCTTGTTTTAAGTTTCTTATTAAGAGTGGAAATCATTTCAATACTTCAAAAAGTTTGGGTAATTAAAGTACATGTGAATGCCGCAATCTATGTTATATATATTTTCAAACTTATTAAACTCGATGTAATATTTTATATAAAGAATCAAATTGATTTTTACTCCACAGACGACTAGAAAATTGTTATATATGTAACAACTATAAAAACTAAGTGACAAATTAGATGTGTGAACTTTAAACCTGTTCATTAATTCAAGTACATGCAAAATTTGAAATATAAAACTCATAATAGATTTATAGATTATTAAAAGATTGATTTAACATGAACCTTATCACTTTTGCTAGCACAAGAATTATCTATTAACAAAACATTTTTTTTTAAATGCTATATATATATATATACACACACGCCATTTTCTTCTTTTTTCTTTCTCATGCACACACTCACGCGCACTTTGTGATATAAATACTCACTCGACTATAACACTTTCCCTCGCGCCGTCAACATCTTATAATTATTAGTTGTCCCGTTCGTAGTCTTTCAGTTATTGTCAAACTGGAGATTATTCGTCTTGTCATACACGTAAGCACTTCCAAGAGCCAATACTTTCAAGTGCTTTAGAAAATGATTTTCAAACCTAAATGCTGCCACACCAGCAACAATAACATAACACTTTAAAACTCTTGAGTTTAATTAACCGTCGTTGAGTCTTAAACTTAAATTGTGAACTAATCATGCCTTACTAATCTAGGTCGCGTGTCGGTGCCGAACACTATATAATTTATTGCACTATATAACTACTATATACCGAGGTGAGTATTCACAGCCCCCCTTTTTACCGCTTTACTATATTTGGGGTGGAATGCATGACTTAAATTTTTATTTGAACTTATGACATAGATTTTTACCTGAACTCTTTGATAATTGACTTTGAACTTTAAAATATTGTTTGAGCTTATGACTTGTTTTGAACTGTTGTTGTGCCGTACACACTTAAATTTTAGTCTCCCTTGTCGGAGCAGGCTTGATTTAATTAGTATATAATAGTTGGTATGATGTACCGTTCATACATTCGCATTGTTAGTCCCCGATTGGTTTTCCGTTCGCACTCCAATTTAGACGTACCGTTCGTACGGCTCCCTTGTGCGGAGCAGTAGCTAGTATGGATAGCGCTATTAGAGGTCGGCCAGCCTCTCATTCCCCCGTCTACGGAATGCATATTATTTATTTTAGGGGCTTTGCCGCCATACATTATTATATACCTAGTCCTTTAATGTGAACCTAATGAGCATGTGTGATTGACTATAATGGTTGTGAAACCATAGGTTACAAGTATTGTATGGGCAGGACTTGTAACTGAATGGTATGACACGGTCCCTACCAGATGGATTTTTTCTCAAAACTTTGGACTTCTTTTGAATAAAACCTGTATACTCACCAACTATTTTCATAGTTGACCCGTTTTCTCATGCATTTCAGGTGATCGCCAGTAAGTGTATTTTATGAAGACATTAGCACTAAGGAGTCTTCACCTATCATATTTAGTTGGATGAAATAAAATGTTATCTTTTGGGAAACAAACTTTTATGTTTCAAATGCCGTTGTTGGCTAAAACAATGTTGTATTAATGTACTGTTTCTTAAATTTAAATTATGGTATTGTACTATATCACTCTGCTATGTATATTGATTTCGTAGCACCCTAGGACCCGAATGCTTCCGCAATACCGCATTTTTAGGGGTGTTACAGTTAACAACTTTTACAAACCACGTAGAATAAACACATGAGTATTCGGTGATCAGGTAACAAAATAACGTAACCCTACCGTACGTCCATGAAATGACTATAAAACAATAGTTATCATATCTAATTGCCAAAAGCGAAAATACCTTTGACATAAACTATTTCATTTGTTTGAAGGAAAAAAATGAATTATAAAGCGCTAAAAATAAAGGCAACGAAACATAATCAACCAACTGATTTAGTGGAATGATAAATGAAGCAATACCAGCAAAATCCATATTTATATAGCCTAAAATCTGTCGGCCTGTTCTAGTGCACTGGGCCATAATCCAAAGTCCAAAAATTATATATATGTATATATATCTTATAGAGTGTCAGTGACGACGTCGTTTTGCTCTAACAACAACAAAACCCTAAGTATAAAGTCCAAAAATGATCAACTAAGCGGAAAGACACAGGCCTAAATCAACCAACAGTATCAACAGAATCCGAAACCTCAAAGCATAAAATCAGCAAAATCGACAATTAAATGCAACAAAATCCCAAACTTCAAATCATAAAATTAGCAAACCCGACAATTAAGTACAACAAAATAAACCGCGTACAAAGTAACAACAACAACAAAACCCTAAATCTAAAGCCCAGAAATCACCAATTAAGGGAAGTATACTACCGTAAATTAAGCAATAGCAGCAACTACAACAACAAAACCCTAGATCTAAAACTAAAGAATAATCAATAACGAAAAACCTAACTGAAAAAAAGATAATGAAAACATGAAACCTACACCATAGAACTGCGATCTGTATAAGATAAGCTAATAAATTCCGAAATCTAGATAAGATGAAATCCAAAGATGTGGCTGTAATTAACTGACACTGTACCAATAACAAATGGCTTAATAATAACCACAATCTCCACCATACGATGCTATAGTTAGGTGGGAAAGTACTATCTAAGCAATACGACGTAGTACCAGTTTGTATAATACGTTATAGCACCGCTTTGTATAAAGACAAAAATATGTGGATTAAGCTTCTAATGGCAGAGAAAGTGCACGTGTATGTTTTCTTGCACTTAAAATACAATCTCCACCATACGATGTTGTAGACACAAATATGGGCCAAATTAAACAGGCTGGTGGATTTTGGGCTGGTGCAGGCCCGTTTTTTTTTTTTTTCTTTTTTTTCGGGGAAAACTTGCGGCAAAACGTTTTTCGGCAAAACTTGTTTGAAAAACGACGTCGGAGCCGTCGCACTATAAGATATACTTATAATTTCAACCCCGTATCACAAAGCCTGGTCCAACTCACTTGCCAAACTCAAAAGAATTATAGAATAGCCCACTAGCTAAATCTAAACATAGTTATATTACAATATAACCCTAGTATTATCATTCGATGAACACACACATACACCAGACGTCGCACATCCATTTTGCCACCTACTTTTGTATATCTACATTTTCTCTCTCAACAACAAATAACTAATTTCACATAAACCAATTTGCTACTTCTCGCTGTGCAGACAAAACACACAAACACAATTGCAAATCGACCGTTGCATTTGAAAATAATAATAATAATAATAATAATAATAATAATAATAATAATAATAATAATAAAAACACTAAAAGCTTGGCTAGCGCCGACGACGCAAGACAATATAACACGAGCAACAATAAAGTTGCCTCGCGCCATAGGGCTATAACGCCGGCCACGACACATTGTACCGAGCTCTATGAGGCGTACATTATAGTAGTTAGAAATAAGTTTGGCTTGAAGAATAAATAAAATAAAAGGCTTTTGGTTAGCTTTATCTTACAAGAAAATAACGATAGAATGCAAGTCTGAGTAACGGGTTAAACTTGACCCGAACCGATCAAACCTAACTTGATATGAAAACCGATTAAGGGTAAAACTGTTGGGATTTAATTAACATGTTAACCATTAACACTACGAGTACGCAGCGGATAATGGATATAGTTTAGCAATTATGATTAACACATATAATAAACAAATTAAGGTAAAAGGGAAACAAGAAAAACTAACCCTCGAAGCAACAACAAATGAAACTAGTGATTAAAACAATCACCTCTACGAGTGCTCACACAAACACGTCAACCAAGTATGTTAGGAATGCTAGACTAACTCCACGTGCTCAAACACCAAGTGAAATAGCTTAAAACCGAACCAGAATCAAAACAGCCCAAAACTCTTTGTCGTCCGAGATCTAGCTGCTGTCCAAGAACCAATTCCCTATGTCTTCCGATATCGAACAGAACTGTGGCAATCTCCTTTCCAGTTTTTGTTTTTGTCCGAGAACGATCAGAATGGAAGTTTTAAGTTTTCTTTTAATTGTCACTTCCTGACAATCTTGTAAACCAAGATCCGAACCTTTATGGGATCGAATCACACCTACTAGAACACCGTGGATTGATTATAATGCAAGTGAAAGGTTGAATGAATGAATTCGAGGCTTATAAACCCTAGAATCGGTTTATAACTTCAAGAGGATATGAAGATGGATTAAGTGCAGGAGTTATGTGTTTTGTGGTGAAGTTAGTCGTCCAACATGAGCTGAGGTGAGGGGTTTATATAGCCTCCAAGCCCTACTCATGATAAGACTTAAAAACCCACTTGTGATAAGTCTAAAACTCTTAAAGTTTAAGCCTTATCACAACTCCTCAATCTTCTTATCTCCAGGAATGAACCTAGACACTTTAGAACTCTTCTAGATCCTCTCAATGGCTGGAAATAAGATTAGGACAATCATAGGATCTTGTCTTGGTCATTTCTTGTCTTAAGGTTTACAAATAGAAGCTTACGTGAAGTATTAACACACTCTATGTGTTTTAACGTGTGTGACCCCCTCACACACCTTTAGTCGTATTAGGCTAATCCAACTCTCACATTCCAAAAAAAATGTGAACTGAGAACCGAACGGAGTAAAACCTATCGAACCGAAACTGAACTGAATAAGGTCGGTTCGGTTCAGTTCGGCCCGGTTTAGCTAGTTCGAGCCGAATAGTTGTGTTTTGGCCAGAACCGAGTAAAACCGAAATAATAAAAATACAAAACCGAAAACCGAACCGAATAAGGTCGGTTCGGTTATGCCCATTTCGGCTCGGTTCGCTAGGTCGGATCTATTTTCGGTTGAATTTGCTCAACAGATCGCAAGACAATGAATTGAAAATGATGCCTAGCTAGTTTTATCTATTGAGTAATTCATGTGTTAGAAATTATGTTAGATTATGCTAAATGGTAAACCTAAACTTCTTAAGAACACTCTAGTTGTTGGATCAAAATAATGTTAAACTTTAATCAACAAACACATTAGCAACCTTGTCCTCGAATACCTACTTTGGTTTTCAAGCATTCAATTCTCAACTAATTTGGATATTTAAGGCTTTCTTAGAGCAACTGCAATAGGAGTTTGAAGAATGACTTTTCACTATTTGAAAACGTTATTCATACCACTTTTTGCATTGTTGTAATGACTTGAAGAAAAGCTTTTTACTCAAAGACTTGGTAAACTCTAAGTGGTTGAGCACAAGCTTTTTGCTCTCTTCAAGCGTATTTTTTGTTCTAATTTAATGAATTCAACTCATAAAAAGCTTTAGTAATGACTTTTTTCATTGGACCAAGTTTTATGAATAACTTTATGATATATAAAATATAATATAATTTATTGCATGCTCTTAGTCAATATGTTCATCCATAGTGGTAGAGATTTTTAAAAGTCTATAAGTTTGTCATATCAAGTTACATCATCAATATATGAAACTTTTGATTTTAGATTTTTTTTCTAACTTTGTATAAACTTTTTTACAAGTTCATATACTCATGTTTTCCCAATGTGTAAATAGAAACTCACAAAGATTGAAAGAAGATAAAGCTTCTTACGTATTTTAGACATTTTCTATTTTTCTTAAACCCCTAAGATTTGTGCAAAGTGTGTGTCATACAAAATTCACACGTATAGTTATGAATTTAAAACTAAAACTAGGGTGATTTCGTTACTTGATATAGATGATTAAGGGTGCGTTTGGTATCCTCTATGGGAATGAGGGAATCATAGTGGTAATGATTTTAAGTGTTTGGTTAAGATGAGGGGCCCACATTATATGGGAATGAGATATGGATATTGTCCATACTCCATAGGAGTTCAAGAGGAGATGTATGAATCTATCATAGGTGAGGGACCCATCTTATACCGAAACCAATACCGATTGTGATTCATGGCAACATACCAAACGCACCCTAAGTCTGAGTGAAATTGATGAGATGTAAAACATTAAAGAAAGAGGTGATATCAGGGCCGTCTTTAAAATTTTGAAATTTTTGAGAGCATTGGATAAAATTATATAATGAGGTATTTCGAGAAATAATGTTATGTATGAAGTTCACAATTTCTAAGTTATAATGCAATTAGTTATTTAAATGTTCTTACATATTACTTATTTAAGATATTTTGTCATCCAAATACTTTTTTCTTCATGAAAAATATGTGTACAAATGCATATAATTGTTAACGGGACAAATTTTGAAGCTCCTAATTTATTTAAGGCCCTGAATGATTACTCACCTTTCACATTCTCAAAGACGGCCATGGATAACATGTACATCATTTATTTATTTATTTTTGCATGCATTATTACATGTAATGTAGTGTTATACATTGTGTTGTGTAGTTTTTAAAAAATGGTGTAAGTAACTAACAAAAAAATGTCTCTTCCCACTAGAAAAGTACAGCTTGTGTTTACTAATTTTAGACCAAAACAGAGTAGTCGTGAGACTTCCTCTGTGACAAGCTGGTCACGCGCCACAACCCAAAATGGAAGTATCAAGGCACGAGCGATGAGGTGAAAATGTGGTCAAGTTTTGTGACCGGCTCACCATAGTTATAAGCGAATAAAAGTGGACCTCTAGTGGATGTTTTATAATTAAATATTTGATTTGTGAGTATGTATGAAGGATTTATTAGGATATATTTTTATAAAATGAGTATTTAATTAAAGGTGGTGGGAATGAGATTAAAACAGGTGAAAAATTAGAAGGAGTGAAAGGAAGTGAGAGGAAATAGGAGTTTTTTGTTGGACTCTTGTAGTTAGAAAACATATATACGCAATAATGGTACTTTGAAAATTAATTACAGTATGATAATATCCTTTTCCTTTTTCTTCATAATCACAGTATCTCATCTAATCTTGTACAATTCTTACCTATACGCCAAAAAATAAAAATCCTTTTCTTTTTCATTTTTTTTGACGATATTACATTCTACAATTAAAACCCTTAAGCAAAATCATGGGACCAACTATAGTGATTAGCTATAAGCCACAATAACGAAACATTAAGATTCAAACTACAAGCAACATCACAAAGAAAACGTATATGCAAATGAAACGATAAAGTTTGAAGGACGTTCGATGTTCACTTTTAGTATTCAAATTTAAGAGTCACCAATTCTCACATTCTTTTGGTAATCAACATATAAAATCTCGAAGTCTAAATGTTTAAAACAGAAGATAACTACAACTTGATGACGCAAACTTATTTGGTTTAACTTCGCTTTAATTTGTTTCTAGAATTGGTAAAAAAATCTTGACAGCCGTAAACTTATTTGTAAATGCGTAAATTGTAAAAGTAACATGAAAAAGAGAAAAACTAAACATTTTTATTTGGTATGCGTCTCTTGATCGCATTCCGAATATTGTCAATCTCACTTCTCGGGGCCTAGATGTTGGGTCGTCTCTATGTCCTTTATGCTTCGAAGCCCCGAAATCTACTGATCACATTCTAGTATTGCAGCTAATATGCTCACATTCTAGTGTTGTTATTCTCCTCTATTGGTGCTACTAATATTACAGCTTTCTAAAAAAACATGAAAAAGAGAAAAGTACTTTCTTTTGTTATTTTTTCTAAAACTACTAGACTTCTGTAATATTACTTTATATATTAAAAAGCATTTGATGAGAAATCTATCTACAGTACTGCTACAGTAAACTCTTTTTTTTTTTTTTTTTTTTTTTTTTTTTTTTTTCAAAAAATAATTTCGAAAAAATAATATTTTGAAAAAAAAAAAAAAAAATTGAAAAAATATTTTCAAAGTTGCTACAGTACCTTTTTTTTCCTTTATTATTATTATTTTTTTTGAATTTTAAAAAAAATAATAATAAATTAATTTTTTTTATAAATAATTTTTTTTAGAAAAATTATTTTTTTTTAAGAAAAACAATACTTAGCACCACACTCCCACAGCAATGCGCGGGTTTCCCAGCTCGATATATTAAAAAGGCAGGAACGAAGTACAGTAGCATGAACAGTAACACGCTACTGTAGCAAGTTACTGTAGTTTTTTTTTTTTTTTTTTTTTTTTTTTTTTTTTTGGAAAAATAATTTCGAAAAAATAATGTTTTAAAAAAAATATTAAAAAAAAAAAGTTATTGATAAAATATTTTCAAAAAAAATATTTTTACGCTACTGTAGTTTTTTTCTTTTTTTTTTTTTTTTTTTTTTTTTTTTTTTTTCTGGGAAAATAATTTCGAAAAAATAAAATTTTGAAAAAAAAATATAAAAAAAAAAAAAAAAGTTTTTGAAAAAATATTTTCAAAAAACTTTAAAATTAATTTTTCTAAAAAAATTAATTTAAAAAAAAATTTTAAAAAAAATACAAAATAATTATGAACCTACAAAACGTAAAACAAACATCGTACAACAAAAAACAACTATCTGAAGTTCTGAACAACCCGCTGCAACACGCGAGCTTCCCTGCACGTTGTTTTCAAACTACAAGAGTCAAACAAAAAACTCATGAAATAGAAAGCTGTACGTGCGCTTTTCATCGAAAAAAATAAATACAACAACTATTGATGGCTATTTAGAATTTTTTAAACGAACAAATTACTGTGACACCCACTTATATGCCACGTGGAGATTGATTAGTGGAGGTGACACAGTGACAGCAAATTGAGTGTGGCGCGCAAGGCACCCCGCTTCAAGGATGTCAGAAAATTTCAATTTTCATGAAAATTCGAGTAAAAGAAAAATTTAGAAATAATATTAAAATTTCTAAATGGAAAGGATCAGTCCGCATTAAATTAGTATGTGATGACTAAAAAGCCCCTGGACCATAGTTATATTATTTCTACACAATGGACTCGATCCCCATTTGAACTATTGTTTAAGGGCCAAACTTGTAAGCGACCCACTGTTTCAAGTTTTATTTGCATTTTCTAAATACAACTTATCACACTCCATTAGGAATTTATAAATAAAACTCACAAGTATATTAAGAAAATTTTCATATGTTATTGGAATAAAAATGGGATGAGACATAAAGCCATGCGTTATTTGCTTTTTTAGGTAAATTATGGTGGTGGTAGAATAGTGTGAAAGGAGCAAGCACGATAATATTTTATTGTCAAACGCAATTAATATATGCTGCAATTCTTGATATCAAACAACAATATAGTACATGTTATGTTTCATGATAAATTGTGTCAACGTATGACCCAAATAATGAAGAACCATATTTGAGCTTGGTATAAATTTTCTCATAGCTTCAAAATAAATGATGACGTATAGTCTATACCCGGGTCACGAACCCGGTTAGTAAACAATACTAACAATTAAGCCCACCACGTATGGGCCGCAACTGGACTATCAGTTGCGCGGTTTGGGTCGACAAGGCCCAACCCCAAAGCTATTTCCGGAGAATATATGGAATATCTTCTAAATAAAGAAGATATATACCAAATCTCCGATGTCGGCGTACATGCCGAAGAGTAGGGAACACGAAACCTATTAGGGTTTCGTGCATATATAAAGGGCATTCCAGCCCTCGGTAAACGGTACGATCTTCAATAAACCCTAAACCATAAACTAAACCCTACGTTCGATTACTTACTCTCACGCCGGAGGATAATCGGGGGAGACAATCCCTCGATAAGCCTAACGGTGTTTGTTATTTTTCTTAGTGCGCAGGTCACATCAAGCATTAAGATTCGAATTGGTACGAGAATAGAAGCCCTATCAAGGAACGCCCAACTTTTGTATCAACAAGTGGCGCCATCCGTGGGACCCTACACTAAGAATTTTACCGAAAACTAGAATGACGAAACACGGGAGTCACAAGAGTCCGCATGGGAAGAAGGCGCAGGATGACCCACTAGGGAAGAAGCACCAAACAGATGCGCCCCCTAAGCAGACCCCTGGAACAACCAGTGTGCCTAAAAGCTTAGGAGTGTATTCAGATCAGGTCTTCCCTGCAGTGGAATCGCTTACCAAAACTACCCCCGCTATTACGACAAGTACTAGCGCGGTAGACCTCGAGCGCACTCCTTTCACCATGCCAGAGGTGAACTTCAATGAGCCTCCCAATGCGCCTATCCGAAACAAGGATCCTGCCTTGGAAACGGACTCCATCGCGCTTGAAGGAGTCACTTCCGAATTAGCGCCAAGCGACTTTGTATCCCAAAACTACGAAGCCTTGACCGCGCTCATGCGAGAGGAGGCAAAGAAGAGGTCAAGCCAAAGCCTGCACGGCAGACTCAACTTTGACCCTAATCCTGACGCATCCCCACCGCGCTACCGAAAGGAAGAACGCGAGAGGGATAGCCGTAAACAACCAGTGTTCGCCAGGATTGGAAGGAAGGTTGTGGATGATGAAGCAGCCGATCTTCAACATCTGGAGGAACCTGAAGAAAGCGAGCGGCGCGCCAATGTCCACGCTAGGCTTGGCAAGCGAAAAATCCAAGATAGACTTGGGCGACGATGCTCCCCAAGTGAAAGCCCCTCAAGCTCTGACTCTGATGATAGTCGGCGCAAGCGCCACAGAGGAGCAAGCTCAGACTCTGATGATAGTAGACGCAAGCGTCACAAAAGAGTCCGCTCATCTTCAAGAGATTCCTCGGACAGCGAGACTGGACACTGGAAATCAAGAGGGAAATACCGCGACCAGGATGATGAAGACATGTCTCTCCCCTGGCGTCGCCAAAAGGTTGATGCGTTTACTAGGCGCATCAGTGACTTTTCTGAAAATAAGAAAAGGCGCATGCCTGCTAATGTCAAAACATATGATGGGACAGGTGATCCGGATGATCACCTAAAAATTTTCGAATCAGCAGCTACTATCGAAAATTGGCCACAGCCTGTGTGGTGCCATATGTTCAACTCCACATTAGTAGGAAACGCGCGCAACTGGTTTAGTAAGCTTCCACGTAGAAGCATTGGTGGGTTTGAAGAGTTGCGCAGAGCGTTTCGCTTAAATTTCACCCAAAGAAAGAAGTGCGCAAAAAACCCTGTCGAACTCGCTAGGGTTAAACAGCGACAAGGTGAATCCACAAGCGCTTTCATGGAACGCTTCAAGGACGAGTGCATGAAAGTCAAGGCATGTCCAGAGATACTCAAAATATCGGGTTTTATGAATGCAATAAATAACCCAGATCTGATAAAAAAGCTAAATGATAAGGTTCCCTTAACCTTCGATGAGCTCATGAAGCGCACGAGGTCTTTTGTCCAAGGAGAAGAAGCCGCCGCGGATAGCAGAAAAAGCTATTCGAACCATAGGTCGCAAGAAGAGTCAAGGAGACAATCCAATGACCAGAGCGGCAATCGTAATAGGAGTTACCGTAATCAAGGCGGCGGAAGGGGAAACGACAAGTATACCCCATTAACAAAAACTCCAAAGGAGATATTCGCAACAGAAGGAGCAAACTTCCCGAAACCACCACCAATCCGCACCCCAGAGGATAAGCGTATAGGGAATGGTTATTGCGAATACCATGGACAGAAGGGCCACACAACTAACGAGTGCGTCCAACTGCGCCAATTGATTGAAAAGTTGGTGAAGGAAGGAAAGATGGACCACCTCGTAAAAAACATCAGAGAAGGGAAAGATAAACAAAAACCAGTGGCCAAGAAAGAGGCGCCAAGAGAAAAGGCAGATATCATCTACATGATACAGCCATGGCCGCGCGTGACAAGACAAAAAGTTAGCCAGCGTTTCTCTAAGGGAAACGAAATCTCTTTCCCCTCCCTGACCGCGAACAACGCAGTGGTGGATCCACTTACCATTGAAATACATACGGGGGGTCACGACATCCGTCGCATGTATATAGATGGGGGTGCATCCGCTAATATTATATATGAACACTGCTTCAAGAAACTGCGACCTGAGATACAGAGTCAGTTGATCCCAGCCACAGCACCGCTCACTGGCTTCACAGGAGAGAAGATATGGCCCACGGGGCAATTGCGTCTATTTGTAGAAGTTGGTGACAAACCACACTCTACGGTTACCTGGATGGATTTCATGATAATCAGATCCCCCTCTCCGTACAATGGTATCATCGGGAGACCTGGAATATCATCTATTCGCGCCGTGCCATCCACAGCGCACGGGATGCTTAAGTTCCCAGTGGAAGGAGGCATTGTCACCCTTTACAATACCACCACACCACCCAAGGAATGTAACGCTGTGACAAGTGACGTAAGTATCGTTCCAGAACAACGCGCAATCAAAGTCCCAAACCTAACGGTCGCCATTCACCCTGAATATCCGGATCAACAGGTATCTATTGGTGGGTCTCTGTCTGACAAAGGCAGGTCAGCTATATGCGCACTCTTGCAAAATAATTTGGATATTTTTGCATGGGAACCTAAGCATATGACAGGAGTGCCACGCTCCATCACGGAACATAAGCTACAAATCCGACAAGGATACCCTCCAATACGACAGAAAAAGCGCGGACAAGCTCCAGACCGCGCAAAAGCCATCCTGGAAGAAGTACATAAGCTAGTAGACGCAGGCATCATGCGTGAAGTCTACTACCATGATTGGCTCTCTAACCCAGTGATGGTAAAGAAGAGCGATGGCAGTTGGAGGATGTGCGTAGACTTTACAGATCTCAATAAAGCATGTCCACAGGACTGCTACCCGCTCCCGGAAATAGACTGGAAAATTGAGTCTCTATGTGGATATCCCTTCAAATGCTTCCTGGACGCATACAAGGGATACCACCAAATTCAAATGGCGGAAGAAGACGAAGAAAAGACGGCCTTCCACACAAGTCAAGGAGTCTACTGCTATACAAAAATGCCTTTCGGCCTAAAGAACGCAGGAGCAACATACCAAAGATTGGTAGACACTGCGTTCGAAAAGCAAGTGGGACGCAATTTGGAAGTATACGTCGATGATCTCGTCATCAAAAGCCATACAGAGGAAGAACTGGTGCGCGACATGGAGGAAACGTTCAAAACACTTAGGAGAATCAACATGAAATTGAACCCCAAGAAGTGTACGTTTGGCGCGACGGAAGGCATGTTTCTCGGGTATTTGATAGAACCCGATGGGATCAAGCCTTGCCCAGAGAAAACTCAAGCAGTCATTGACCTCCCCTCACCGCGCACACTGAAAGAAGTTCAGTCACTAAACGGCAAGCTAGCCGGACTGAACCGATTCTTATCCAAATCAGCAGACAAGTCACTTCCCCTATTCAAGACACTCAAGAAGTGCACCAAAAAGGGAGACTTCAGGTGGACTGCGGAAGCGGAAGAAGCTTTCCAACAGCTCAAGCAACACATAGCAGCGCTCCCAAAGCTTGTTGCACCCCGACCAGGGGAAGAGCTGATCATGTACCTATCTGCGACCCAAGGAGCAGTCAGCGCAGTCCTATTGACAGACAGGGACTCCATCCAAACACCCATTTATTTTGTTAGTAAGGCGCTCAAAAAGACAGAGATCAACTACACGGCAATGGAAAAGTTGGTCCTAGCTTTAGTGTTTGCAGCGAAAAGACTGCGCAGGTACTTCCAGGCGCACCCAATCGCTGTCATCACAGACCAACCCATCAAACAAGTTATCTCGAAACCCGACGCATCGGGGCGCTTACAAAAATGGAGTGTGCTACTGGGAGAGCACAATATATCATACAGACCACGCACTGCAATTAAAGGGCAGATATTGGCCGACTTCATCATCGAGAAGCCGGACACAGACACTCCACTTGCGACAAGCAAGGAGGAACTTCAAGAACCATGGACTCTATTTACTGATGGATCCTCATGCGTAGATGGATCAGGAGGTGGCCTTATTCTCACCAACCCAGAAGGAGTCGAATTCACCTACGCACTGCGTTTTGAATTCACAGCCACGAACAACGAGGCAGAATACGAAGCACTCCTAGCGGGGTTACGTATCGCAGCTCAAATGGGTGTACGTAATCTAGAGGTAAACGTCGATTCACGACTAGTGGCTAACCACGTGTCAGGCGAATATGTAGCAAAGGAGGAACACATGATCCAATACCTCGAAAAGACCAAATCTCTGATCCAGAACTTCGACAGATTCGTCATCAAGCAGGTTCCAAGGAGTGAAAACAGAAAAGCAGATGCGCTGAGCAAAATTGCATCCACCAGTTTTGCGCATCTATCAAAACAAGTTTTGGTGGAAACCTTGAAAAACAAGTCAATAACAGAGATGGAAATATCCACGGTGATAGAAGAGGAACATCCTACGTGGATGACGCCAATCATTGACTTCATCAGCAAGGGCATACTCCCCCAAGAACAAAAGGAAGCTCGGAGAATCCGGCGCACAGCGCAGCGATTCGAACTCCGAGATGATGTCTTATATAGACGCTCATTCCTACAACCATGGCTTAGGTGTGTTGGACCTCTCCAGGCAGACTATGTACTTCGAGAGATCCACGCAGGCTCATGCAGCATGCACTCAGGACCACGATCCATAGTAGCGCGCGCCCTCAGGTCTGGATACTATTGGCCAACTATGCACCGCGACGCACGCGACCTGGTACGAAAGTGCAATGATTGCCAAGTTCACAGACCCATTCCGCGCCGACCACAGCATGAGCTAACACCTATTACATCGCCATGGCCATTCTACAAATGGGGTATCGACATCGCTGGACCTTTCCCCATTGCCGCAGGAGGATTGAAATTCCTCATTGTGGCAATAGATTACTTCACCAAGTGGATCGAAGCAAAGGCAGTAGCGACTATAACAGGTAACCAGGTGAAACGATTCGTGTGGGACAACATAGTATGTCGCTTCGGATTACCTGGAGAAATTATCTCTGATAACGGAAAACAATTCCGCGATAACCCGTTCAAAGACTGGTGCGAACAGCTGAACATCACGCAACACTTTGCATCAGTAACTCATCCACAAACCAATGGTCTGGTCGAGCGCGCAAACAGAAGTCTTGGTGAAGGAATCAAAGCGCGCCTGGATAGACACAAAGGTAGATGGGTTGAAGAACTATCACATGTTCTTTGGGCGCACCGAACAACCATCAAGGTCAGCAACGGGGACACCCCCTTCTCTTTGGTCTATGGGACAGAAGCTGTTATACCAGCTGAAATTGGAATGCCAACCATCCGTACTGCGGAAGTTAATGCGGCAACCAATGATGATGAGCGGCGCATAGACTTAGATCTATTGGAAGAGCGACGTGAACGCGCAGCAATACGTGAAGAGAAAGCCAAGTCGAAAATGAAAAAATACTATGATACCAAAGTGCGCAGCACTTCATTCAGACCAGGCGACTTCGTATACCGCGAAAACGACTCAAGCCGCGCAGAAGACACTGGAAAGCTAGGACCAAAGTGGGAAGGACCTTACGAGGTCATAGAAGCACTTGGCAATGGAGCGTACAAGCTACGCGACAAGGACGGAAATGAGCTACAGCGAACATGGAACGTCCGCAACCTCAAACGGTGCTATCTTTGAAGAAGGCTACGGCCCAACATGGACACTCTTGCGCTTTAGAAAGTGCCCTCAATAAAGATCCATGTAATTTTATTTTTATGAATTATCTAGATAAACATTTTTTGTTAAACTTGCAAGTATTAATAAAACGTTATGGTTTCTAGCTAACTCCATAACACATTTAACTTTATTGTTTGCGTTTCTTATTATGTTTCAATATTGTTATTATCTTGCCTACATGGCGTGCATGCACACACTAAGACCCACGATGGCAGAAAGGATGAGTAAACCTAATAAACTACTCGTTGAGTAAGAGGGTTGCAAACCCATCAACACCGGATCACGAATCCTTGTTAAACACCTTGCGCTCAAGACGTTGGCGCAAGTTCCTCGCTCATCCCACGACGGATGCGCGATAGAGCACACTGTGCGCGTTTAACAAATAAGGAAATCAAGACTCTTGATTCCTTAAAGTAAAAAATACGATAAGTAAATTTACACAAATACATAGACGACTATGATTAAGTTGGACAAATTCAACACACGACTACGGTCCTTAAGGAAACTCATACACGATTATGATCCTTATTTTCTAAATACGCTTAAACACTTACACATATCTTCACACAAGGATATATAAGTCGTACAAAGAACTACGAGTTCAAAAGGCATAAGCATTTAGAAATTATAAAAACACCAAGTACAAAAGCAACTTTTTATTTATAGAATACGTTTCTACAAAAAGGCTTATACAAAAAGGCTAAATGCTATAGGCACGCCTTAGCTGGCTAGAGCCCCCATCAAGAGCCGCTTCCTTTGCATCCTCGAGTCGCTTCAGCAACTCAGCATCATCAAGGGAAACAGTGGCCACGCAGACAGGCACACCATCGGATCTAGGCTGATGCGCAGCGCCTATGCCGCACAGAATGGCCTTTCCTTTCTCGCCTTTCTTCCGTGCGACCCTGGAAACATGCGCATTTAGCGACCTTTGCAAAGAAATTTCTTTCTCAAGACGGAAAGGATTTAGAATGTCACGAGGCTGAGCAAAGATGGGTACCTTCAACTGCGCCACATCAGGCTTCAAGTAGAAGTCCACCTGCTGCTCTGCATCATCCTGCAGATGCCTAGGAAGAGTGAGCCCCGCCATAATCACACTGATCGGCTGGTCCTGATCACGCTCCAAGAGAGCGATGTGCGGAAGCTCAAGCTTCTTTAGCTCCTCCATGGCAGCAACAAGCTCAGCATGGGCATCCGCCTTATACCCAGGCACCTCAGCAAGCGGCACAGTCAGCAACTTGGCTTCCGCAAGCTTGTCTGCGGCCGAGGTCTCACCGTGCGCAATGGCGCAATTGACAACCTTCCCAAAGGATCCGGTGACCTCAGGATGCTCCAGCGTACACATGGCGGCCAGGCGAAGACCATGGCTGATCAACCACCTACGATATAACACAAGTGTTAATAAGAAAAAGGGTCTCAAATATATACAAGTTATAAGGAAAATACAATGGTCATATACCTGCGCTCGGCCACAGCTTGAACCAAATGAGGATAAAGCTCCTCATCATACTCGATGCTAAGCTTACGGAGCTTCTCCTCCTGCATCTTCAGCGCAAGCTCCACTTTGCTGCGGAACTCCTCAATGTTGGCAAAGTGCTTGCTCCTATTTTGTTGCAAGTACTTCAGCGCCCATAAAGAATTCCGTCTCTGAAGATCCGCAGCAGCGCGCTCCTTCCCCAGCTCAGCCATCACCATGACCTTCTCCTCACCCATCTTTTGCGCAGACGCCTCTGCGCGCTCCAGTTTAGCCTTGGAGCTCAGCTGCTCAGCTTTAGAGCTTGCTAATTCAGACTGCACAGACGCTAATTGCGCCCGCAGTCTGGAAACTTCATCAGACTGGTACACCCTGGCTTGCGAAACCAGCTCAGACTGGCGCACAGCTATGGAGGCCAGCTCCTCCATCGCGGAGTCAAAAGGACTTAACTCCACCGCAGTGTCCTTCGACGCAGACGCCTCAAGGGGACTCTCCTTGGGTGGCGCACTCTCATCAGCAACACCAGCAGGCTGTTTACTGTATGAAACATCAAGACGCAAGATCAGTGTACGGAAAACAGACAAGCATATACAAATTCCTAAGGGGTTAATAAAAACTACTTACGGGGGGGGAGGGGTCGAGGACACGTTTTTCTCCTTCTCAGCCTCAGTTGAGGACACGTCCTTCTCCTTCTCAGTTTCAGTCGTGGACGCACCTCCACCAGACTTCTCAGCTTCCACACTGAAGACACGGAGCAACACGGTTAGAGTAAAATACAACTTGACAAAAGTTTATAGCTAACAATTCAGATACTTACTCCATCTGCACCTCAGTAAAAGATGGGCCTTCCCCAGCCTCAGTCCGCGGCCTCTTGGAAGGCCCTTCACCATAACCACCAGACGCTCTCTTCCGCGTCAGCTGGGAGACCTCCTCCATATCATTATCAGAATCCTCTAAATGGATCAAGGGGGGAGGAGGCTGCGCAGCCTCAGGACTTGGCTGTACAGGAGGAGCCACCTCCTGAATTGGCTCAGCTGCTATCACACCAGGGGAGCCTTCGGGATCTGGGATAACCAAATCCACGACACGCCCTGCCGTCGCCTGCAGAATAGTCTGCTCACCATCCCCCAGAGGACGCACCCCCACCGCCACAGCACGCGGATTTTCCAGCCTCACAACAGCAAACAGATCCATATCTGCGCATCAAGTAAACAAAGGAAAGCAAGTTACATAAAGTATGAAAAAAGAAGAAGCGCTTACACTAAATAACGACAGTAAGGCGACAGAAGGAGCACCCACCCGTGCCATCCGCATTCAAGAATGTGGGGACCTCCGTCTCATGCTCAAAGAAGTTGCGACTGATGCCCATATGCACCAGGAACGCCTCCGGATATGGCTTGATGGGAATACGGTTCTCATCAATGATCGCCGCATGATCCGCGTTATACCACGTCTCAGGGGGGCGCTCATCCTTGGGCAGATCGGCACGGGTGTAAAACGGAAAATGGTCAGGGAAGACGGCTTCATCAACCCAAAAGAATTTTTCCCTCCAATCCTTGAGCTTATCTACCTTCTGCACGTAACATTGCAACTTTCCAACGCGCTTCGAGAAGGTAACCCACCCATTTGACCACGTTGCGTGATAAAACGCGCGAAATAAGTGGAGGGTTGGGTGAATCGCCAACAAGCGACAGTTCACCTCAAAGTTAGCAATCTTCCCAGCACCAATACAATGCAACTGGGAGATGTGGAGATTGTAGTAATTGAGAATGTCACTCAGTAACACGGAGATGGGGACGCGCTGATTCGCCCACTCGAAAAAGCGCGTATATAACCCCACCTTCCCAGCAGGGAAATCCGCGATGGTGTCATTGGGACCGGGTACCTCTGGGCGCAGGCCCATAGGGATAAAGTAATCCGAGGTGAACTGAATCAGTTCATCCTCGGTTATGTCAGAATGAAAATCATGAAGTTGCGCTACCATATTGTGACTCAGATTATGTGCGCACGCGCAATTACCTTTGAATTACCTTTTTCTTGGAAGAAGATTTGAAGATGTGAAAATGGTGGAAGTGTGATTTTTAACTGTGGAAGTCACAGTGAATAAGCGGCGGTAGTTTATATACCTTTCCTATCCACCACAGATGATCGCCACGTGTACCCCACTAGCTCCAATCGTGTGGCTAGGATAAATGACGGGACATGGCAAGTGGGCAACCTCTCCATTTCCCAAGGTACCCAAATTGCACTTTTTTGGACTAGATACATTACACGTGTGTTTTGGGCGGTAATTTTTTGAAAGCTTCCCGCGTACGCGTGGGGATATTTTCGATACGACTCTAGTCTAGCGTCCGCAGGTTTTACCCTGCGCACACTAGACTGGGGGGACATGATGACGTATAGTCTATACCCGGGTCACGAACCCGGTTAGTAAACAATACTAACAATTAAGCCCACCACGTATGGGCCGCAACTGGACTATCAGTTGCGCGGTTTGGGTCGACAAGGCCCAACCCCAAAGCTATTTCCGGAGAATATATGGAATATCTTCTAAATAAAGAAGATATATACCAAATCTCCGATGTCGGCGTACATGCCGAAGAGTAGGGAACACGAAACCTATTAGGGTTTCGTGCATATATAAAGGGCATTCCAGCCCTCGGTAAACGGTACGATCTTCAATAAACCCTAAACCATAAACTAAACCCTACGTTCGATTACTTACTCTCACGCCGGAGGATAATCGGGGGAGACAATCCCTCGATAAGCCTAACGGTGTTTGTTATTTTTCTTAGTGCGCAGGTCACATCAAGCATTAAGATTCGAATTGGTACGAGAATAGAAGCCCTATCAAGGAACGCCCAACTTTTGTATCAACAATAAATAAATAGAATAGATTGTTACGCCACTAATTAATCATGTTTTAGACTGGTAAAAAATTACCTTAGACGATATAGATTAAGATATATAAATAACTTTTTGCTTTGTTACTTTTCATGAAAAACTAAGTTTGTAGCATTGTTGTCCCACATTGTTCAAATAAACAAATATTTCTTTATTTAAATATAGTGGTGTATGCACATCGCATCTGTTGAAGCCAACACATTCGTTGTTGGTGCACGCATTCGATGTCCTTAAATACAAAGATTTAAGGATATGGTGAATGAGTCGCCAACAACCAATATAGGTCTTCAATTTTTGCATATTTTTTAGTTATTCTCATAAAATAGTATGAAGTAACTCATTTTTTTTTTCTTCTTTTTGAATTAGTCTCGCAACATAGTAACAAACTCATAAGGTGTATTCATTCTAATAATTAATTTCTTTTTGTCTCGTTTGAATAATTATGAGGTATTTGTTTAAGCTTATATGTGGCTTATGAGCTGATTTATTTTTCGGTTTATATTTCATAAGCCTTAACTTTCTGGCTTATTTTGAGATTCCTGAGCTTATATAAGCTTATTATGATACAATAAACTTATATAAACCCATAAGTCTCAAAATAAGCCGAAAAATCAGAATTTACTATAAAATATAAACCAAAATCAAATAAATTCATAAGCCCAATATAAACTTAAACAAACACCCATTAGGCTGGGCACACCAATGAAGGTCGACCATTCGGTCACTGGAGGTCGTGTGGGTCGACTCTAGTGTGGCCATTCGGTCCTTGAAGGTCGGCAAGTTGGTTTTGGTGAAGTGGTCGAAAGGACGGGCCAAATAACATTCACAAACAAACAAAAAATGTGTGTATGTTAATTAATTAAAAAGGAATATTTGTGGGGTATGTCTTTTGTAATTTCATTCGCTTTGGTGTGATAAAAAGTCATTTGTAGGTCGTCGAAAAAGAAAGCTGATGTGACAGACAAAATAAAAGCAATAAGCATATCTGAAAGGACCATAATGTAAATGTAAAATGAAAGGGCAATATCGTCCAACTAAAGAACCTTCCAGATTTCCAGTAACCTTTCCATTTTCCACCCAAACACCCCCCAAAGCATGCAACCCCTCTCATATCCCAAAATCAAAATCCCTTTTTTCTCACACACTAAAAACATACACAAACAATTTAACCTTAGGGTTTAAGATGCAACAAATCTCCCGATAAATTAGCATATCATATTTCCATTTTTATACTTTTTATATAATTAATAACAATGGATGATAATAATAATAATAATAATAATAATAATAATGATAATTTTTTTTTACTTTCATCAATACGCCCTGGATTAAAACGCGAATTCGCATTCGCAATGAAATCACATTCCGAAAACTACTTATTACTAGATCGCCGGACACGTGGCAGGAGGTTACCGGAATCTCAACCACCACCTGTTGATAACAAGAAATCAAAATTAGGTCATGATGAGGTTGATAAAATTGAATCTGTTGTTGTTGTGAATGATGAAGAAGATGATGAGTCTAAGAGTGACGTGGTTGATACGGTGATTGAATCTGGACCGTTGGATGAGAATGAGGTGAAAGGTGAGGCGTTGGATGATGATAAGAAGAATAATAAGAAGAAGAGTGTTGTGATGAAGTTTTTTCCGGTTAAGTTGAAGGAGCTGTTGGAGACTGGTTTGCTTGAAGGATTGAATGTTCGATATATTCGCGGTACTAAGGTATAATTTTTTTTTATTGTTTATAATGTGATTTACGCGCTTATGTTTGGCGAAACTAGCAGTAGCCGTAGCGGTTTGTATTATGAATTGTAGTTTTAGCTTAATTTATTAAGTGTTAGGTATATTCGCGGTATAAAAGTATAATATTAGTTATTTTTATTATAATGTTTTAGATAATTATGATTTAATATGTTTGGAAAACTAGTAATAGCGGTTAGAGCAGTTGTTGCCATGAGATGTTTGTTTTGTGTATGGTGACATAGCGGCTATAACTATAAAGTGTTAAAAAAATGACAGAAAAAGCTAAATGCTTATCTTATTAGCATTTTGGATTGGAGTGGAAAAGCTACATAATAGTTGTAGCTTTAGGATTTTGTTTAAACGCTTCTTATAATGTGATCCATAAGTATAATAATAATGTTATTAAGTTTTGTAGTTATTGTTATGTTGTTGCTTAATAAGTATAACTGTATTGATTAATTTTATAGTTTATGTTTTTTTGTGTATTGTTGCTTAATGAGTATAATATTGTTCTATAGGGTGTGTTTGGATTGTGTAGTTTCAATGTGTTTTAGAATATTCAGTTTAAGAAATAGTGTTTGGATTTGCTTATTTTTAAAATTCGCAATAATACTCGGAAAAATAATCATTTTGTTGCATTATATAATCAAGTTCATTAATACAAGGTTTTTAGTTAGACATGAGGTTTTTAAGCTATTTATATTTTTTATGAAATAAGCAATTTTAAATAAGCTGCTCACTACGTGCATATCTGCATATCAGAAACTTATTATTTATTTTACAAAATAAACAGGCAAGTAGATGTAGTTTGTATGGCACAAAATTTAGCCGATAAGCAGGAAAAATACGGAAACCCAAACACTCCCTTGATAAGTATAACAGTGTTGATTAATGTTATACTATAATTTTGTTGTTTTTATTGTGGTTTTATAAGTGTGACAATGTTGATTCAGGGGAGAGTGAAGTTGAAGACAGATAAAGGTTTACCAGGTGTTATAAAAGGATCCGGAATTATATGTTCTTGTGAAGCATGTGGTGGAAAAGAAGTGAGTTTGTTACTTTTTTTAGTTTCGCTTAATTGAAATTGAGAGGATTTAGAATTATGTGTTTTTGTGATGTTGATTGGTATTGTTGTTGAATTTAGGTTGTGACTCCTAATCAGTTTGAGTTGCATGCTGGAAGTTCAAATAAACGGCCACCGGAGTATATGTTCTTGGATAATGGTAAAACTTTAAGGGATGTGCTCAACGTCTGTAAAACTGCTCCTTTGGAGGAAATGGAAGGACGAATTTTAAAAGCGATTGGTTGTTTGGATAAAGAGAAGCCTACATTTTGTTTGAATTGTAAAGGTGAGTTACATTTGATGTGATATAGAGTTTACGGATTGCATGCTGTATTTATTGGACTATCTTGTAATGCTGTATTGTTCAATGGTTTATAGGGTCCATACCTGAATCAGGCAGTGGGAAGGCAATGCTGTTGTGTGATTTGTGTGTGGAGTTAAAAGAGTCTCAGCCGCAACTTCAGGCCCAGCCCCAGCTTCAGTCTCAGTCTAGCTCTGTGTTACCTGATGATCGTAGTGACAGGTATTTGATTTCATAATTAGTGGTTAATAATCATAACAGTGTCAGAGAACATTTTTCTAATCAGTAATTAGGCATTACTTTGTTACTCTGTTAGGTTAGAGCTTTTAGGGACACTAACCGAGTGAATGTTACAAAACAAATGCAGAGTAGATTAGTGACAGGTACATTTCATAACAGCATACTGTTAGTGGTTAATAATCATAACAGTGTTAGAGAACATTTTTCTAATTAGTAATTAGGCATTACTTTGTTACTCTGTTTGGTAAGTGCTTTTAGGGACACTACTGACTACCCCAATGAATGTTACAAAACAAATGCAGAGTAGATTAGTAGAAACCTTTGTTTTCAACTATTGTGCTCAGAAAGTCTATGATGCATGTAGAACCTTGCTGTGCTAGGTTTGCTGAACTTGACATAGGCGAGTTGCCCCGTTGATAAAAGCATTGTTGCTATAATAAATTTCAGTTGTTTTTTGGTCTCTTTGGCTGGGAATAAGATGTATGGGGCCATGGGGGAATATCTCACAATAGGCAGGAACATATATATTTAAAGGCTGTGCGATATTGTCTAGTGTCTAAAATGACTGATAACGAAATACTATGTGTCACGTGTTTAGTTCATTTGTATAATATATATATTTGACATCTTCAGGCCATCATCTCCGGTATCCGCTCCAAAGTCTACCGCCCGACTAACTAGCAGTAGTTCTAGCCGAAGCAAGGGCCAGGGAAGAATAACTAGAAAGTTAGTAATCTCGTTGTGTCACCTACTCTCTTCGTTTTACTTTTATTGATATGTTGGTGTATTAATTTGTATAAATTTTGTTTCACACTTTTTGTTCTTTGTTTTACGTAGAGATTTGAGAATGCATAAGCTGGTGTTTGAGGAGGATGTGTTACCTGATGGAACCGAACTTGCTTATTTTGCTCGTGGGGAGGTAACTGTCATATGTTGTGTTAGTTTTCTGCTTGTTTATGCTGTATGCTTTTTCTAGTTATTATGTGGTTTATATTTTCAACTTGCTTGACAATCCAATATTTCTTGTGGTTGGCAGAAAGTGTTGGAGGGTTATAAAAGAGGGTCTGGAATCTATTGCTTTTGCTGTAAGAAGGAGGTGCATGGTGGTGCAATGTAATTTTTTTTTGAAATTTTATGGTTGGAAGTAGTTTTTTTTACTTTGTTCTTTTTATGATCAGGTTAGCCCCTCACAATTCGAAGCACATGCTGGTTGGGCTTCACGTCGCAAACCGTGAGCTTCTGTTTTTACCTTATTTAGGAGATTACTGTATCTAATTTGGCATTTAAACACCATCAACAGGGGAAAAAGTTGACACCTGAATTAGTGTCATGATCTCATGATGTTTCCTTATCTTTTGTCTTGTGAATTGTGAAATTTGTTTTTATTGTGGCAGCTACTTACACATATACACATCCAATGGCGTGTCTCTCCATGAGCTGTCAATAAGACTCTCACAAACCAGGAAGTTCTCTTCAGATGACAATGACGATCTCTGCTCCATCTGTGCTGATGGAGGGGAACTTCTATGTTGTGATAATTGCCCAAGAGCTTTTCATCCTGGTGAGATTTTCTTAGCTTCATTTCCTTTATGATCTGCTCTCATCTAATCATTTTTCTCTTGTGATGTCTGCCCCATTTTTCCTACATTTTGTTTAAGTTACTAATTATGGATTTTGACTTTACTTATGGTTGTGCTAGATTATCTTTGTACATATTTATTATGAATGCGGATATCCCCTTGTCACAACTAAAGAGTTCACATTTTCAAGCCTATGTCTATATTTGGCATTCACATTTAATGTTTAAAGTATATCTATTAATTATTTTTTTTTTGGAATATGTCAAGATTGCCAAATAATATACATGTCCTGATGTTGAATCGGCACTTTTGTATGCTCTTTTGATAACTAGAACCTCACATTCGTGACCTATCATACTGCAATAGTCGTTTATCGAACGTTTTTGCGTAAATTCAATGTGTAAATGGCTAAACTGCAGAATGCATATCTGAGGCTGTGCCGCAGGGTACATGGTATTGCAAGTACTGTCAAAACATGTTCCAGAAGGAGAAATTTGTGGAAAGAAATGAAAATGCACGTGCTGCTGGAAGGGTTGCGGGTATTGATCCCCTTGAAGAAATAACTAAAAGGTGCATCCGTGTTGTTGCGAACCCAGAGGTTGGAGAGCCAGGAGTTCCCTCTAAAAAAGGAGCCCCAGCATGTGTTTTATGCAAGTATGTATATGCTTTTTTTTTTTCCTTTGCAAATTAACATATCTGAATCATCATCCGTTAGGGAAAAAAGTGAAATTGTGTTGGCTAACTTCTTATCATAGACCATTATAGTGGGTTTAACCATAGTCACATAATTCGCTAGAAAGGCCACGAATTGCGATCCAGCTCGCGCGTTCCCAAATCGGGTACGATTCAGTCGGGATCAGTAAAATCAACGATCCGAATCGGGACCTTCCAAATCGTGATTTGATTTTTTTTTTGGAACCTGACTGTGATTTATTGGCAGTATTAAAAACTTTAGAAATTTTAATATGTAACACACTATTGGTTATGATTTATGAAAATTTGATAAGTATTAAACTATTTTTATATTAAAAAGGTTAGGAATTTTTAAAAGCCTTAGAAATATATTAATTATTGGAACATCGTACCGGAGCGATCCCGAATGAACCTACCCCCCATCGAACCAAATTCTAGGTGCCTAGCGAATTGCGATCTTGATCCTCGGCCCCGTACCGGAACGATCCCCGTTCCATGTGACTATTTAACGCCTTGATTATCATTCACAATATTATGTTACACATGGGAAAGTGTTTTAGTTTTGTGTTACTTAACTTCGACGTAATTGATTAATGTTATGATCTGTATGAAGTTTACAGTACGTAGTTGGGGAACACAGAACTTCATTAATGTATTTTCTGTTGGGGAGTGTACTAACAAGATAATGTGACAAGCCATAAGGAAATTTTGAAGGCGTATAAGTAGCTGCCATTCCGTTCATGATATTTTTTTGGGTAAAAAATTATATATTGGAACCTTAGTTCATATGTAATTAAACAACATGTCCTGTTATTGGACGGTATGACTTATTGTGATCAAGCACTGTTTTTAATCTCCTTTGATTAGTTTGTTTTTCCCCTTCTAAGAAAAGTGCTACATGCTTTGGTTGGATGAACAATTGAATATGCTACATGGTTTTGCTCTGTGCAGTTTATTATTATTTGTTCTTTTGTCAAATTTCTATAGTAGGATACTTCCCATCCGGTTAAATGAGCTTGTGTTATTCATTAAGGGTTATTGCATCTGGCACACTTCTTAGAGCATATCAACAGGATGGTGTTCCATTTTTAACCTTTTATGTATTCTTGTCTTCTTGACATGTGCAGGGCACTAGATTTTAGCAAGACTGGATTCGGCCCAAGAACTGTCATCATATGTGATCAGGTGCTTTTCTAATTTGTAATAACGCTCATATGTGAAAATGTAACTGTTATGCTGCTTTTGAATGCCTATGGATTATAACCTTTGTTCGGCTTTCATTTTCCAGTGCGAGAAAGAATACCATGTTGGCTGTTTAAAAGAGCATAAGATGGACGACCTAAAGGTGTGTGGCAAACATTTTTGGTTATAAACATGTTTTGTATTTACCATACTTATCTTCACAACATGTGTATCATTATTAGAAGTGGCCAATTTTGACCCATTTACTTAAATGACTGGGTTCATTTGGGTTATGTTTCATCTCCAACTGGTCAAAGATCAAGAGAAAAACAAAGTCATCCAAAGCCTATAATTATTGCATAAAACCTCCAAATATATGTTACTAGAAAATTAGTAAAAATTTATTGAATTATTATATTGTAATCCACTACCAAAGCTGTTTGTTTTGATCCGTTACAAAACTGTTCTTGTTGCCACCTCTAGTTTTTATGACCTAGATTTTAGATTTAGAATTGGTCTGCTTTGTATATTAACATGATTTCAATTACAGGCATTGCCTACAGGAGAATGGTTTTGTTGTGGAGATTGTGGTAAGATTCATACATCTTTGGGGGAACTGGTGGCTGGTGGTGAAAAAAGACTCCCAGATACCTCTATGGGTGCTATAAAGAAGAAGCAGGTTGAACAAGGATTAGAACCAAGTGCTGAACTTGATATTAGATGGAGGCTTCTGAGTGGAAAAATTGCTTCTGATGATACAAGAGTATTGCTTTCTAAGGCTGTTGCTATTTTCCATGTGAGTAAATTCTATATCAAACCTGATAAAAGATAATAGATAAAAAGATAACCGAATTGACCCTTTTGCCACTAATTTGCTACAGGATCGGTTTGATCCAATTGCTGATTCAACTACAAGGCATCTTGATTTGATTCCCCACATGGTTTATGGGTATATGATTTTGCTCTTGCCAACTGCTTTGAGGCTTTAGTGCATTATTTGACTAAAAAATCTTACTTCCAACTTATACTCCATTTGACATTATTTCAGGAGAAGTTTAAAACGACAGGACTATGGTGGGATGTACTGTGCTATATTGACAGTAAAGTAAGACAATCTCTTTGATTTAACACTATTTATTGCTTGTTATATAATGTTGCTATAATTGTGATACTTTTCTTTATGTGCAAGCTCAACGGTTGTGTCCGCTGGCATCTTTCGTATCTTTGGCAATGAAGTAGCCGAACTTCCTTTAGTAGCAACAAGTAGTGAATGTCAAGGATTGGTAAGGCACGAAACGTGATTCTTTTTTTAAGGTGGCAAAACCGGTGTGTTGGGCAAGTTCTGGTAATGCGTCAAAATAAGCAACCTGGTGCACGCGGTGGATCGTAAACATATTTTATCTGATTTTTTTTTTTGTTTTCCGATTAAAAATTAAGATGATTTTAATAAATGCCAGCGTTTGAATAAATTGATTCTTAATCTGTTTGACCTGTTTTAATTTCTCTTGCAATTATCATTTTAACTGTTTTGACCCGTTTAGAGATGAGCATAACCAGAGTAAACCCCATTTACAAAGAAACAGGCTGAAATTGTCATCTTTGTGGGATTGTGTGGAGTTTACCTCGTCTAATTTATGTTAAATGGGTGTGTGTAGGGTTATTTTCAAGCTCTGTTCTCTTGCATTGAAGAACTTTTAGCTTCTCTGAATGTCAAGATCCTAGCACTTCCTGCTGCTGATGAAGCTGGATCCATATGGACCAAGAAGTTTGGGTTTGAGAAGATTCCTGACATAGAGGTCTGCACTTTTATTTTACGCTTGTTATACTTTACACTTGGTTGATTACTAAAGATAGAGTTAGGACTTAGAATTGATAATCACGTAATCACACACAATTAAGCTCAAGAACCTAAATAAAACAGAACTAGAAAAAATCAAAAACTACATTTACATGATTCAACATAAAATTTTAGATGATAAGCTTGCAAATATTTTGAGTGTTTGGAGATATCTATTTATCAATGCATTTACATGATAAATGACCATAATTAGGTAACCAGAAACACTTCTGTTGCAGCAACCTTCTAAAAATGATTATCCAAAAGTGATTCTTGACCTTTAATTCATTAGATTATCTATATAACTTTCATTGTACTCAATACTAGAAATGATTATCTGTGACTTGAAATCACAGTTATCAGACAGTTTACTTTTGTAATGCAATGCCAAACACCCCCTAACATGTGATTGCAACACTTTTCTTTCTTTTGGTTCTGTAAAAAACACTGTATTTTTTTTGTTGCTCATTAGTGTTTACTACTTGCAGTTAAAGGGGTACAGAAAGAATTATCAGCTGATGGTTTTTGAAGGAACCTCGATGCTGTATAAGACTGTCCAGAAGCCTGAAACAAGCAAGGATTAGTTGATGGTTAGTCAAGTTTTTTGGGGCCTGGTGTGATGGAACGTTGGCAATTGGCTATAAATATAAGCAAGAAATTTGTTTTGGTTATATAATTCTAGATATATATGGGAAAAGCAAGTACAGAACTACCAAGCTGGTATCATTTTTGAAATATATATTGTTTTGCTATATTGTCCAAGATTAAATGGGCTCGCCATTAAGGCGTTTTTGGCTTGGAGAATCTGTAGTTATGATTTGGAGTTATTGGTGATGACAATCAGAATACTCCATATAATTTTGGAAGTCATATTTATCTTCTTGCAGTTTTTTTCTCTCCTTTCTTTCCTATTCATGTTCCTTCCGTAGTCAACTTTGTAGCAAACAATTTAGATGTACATTTAAAGATAAACAGCATGAACAGGTTTTTAGGATGTGGACTAAGGATGTCGATTTTCAGGTTTTGCGTGGGAATGTATTGTAAGTGTTTGCCAAATATGGTTGATAAGAGATTAGAATGTGCATAATTACCATGAACATAAAGCTGCAAACAAGGAAAAGGCTTAATGAATACTTGAACAACCCTTTATTTTAGAATGTATGCGTTTAGTATGTATCTTTGCTGGTCTGTTTCTTTGATGACCAGATTATTATATTGAAGCTGCCAAACTTCTTGTAATGGCGCTAGTTAATAACCGAAAAAGTGATTTGGAGAATCAGCTTAAGTTGCAGTGGCCATATATCCTGTAGGTGTTAGCCAAATAGGCAATCAAAAACAAATATGCATGATTCATAAGCGGCAACATGTCGCATAAGTGAAAATTTAGCTGGGTCAACACAAAACTATGAAGTGTTTTGCTGTTAAAATTTTAAGTACCATGTAAAAGGATCACATGGTATTAAAGCTTCGCTGGTACCGAAAGACAGTAAAAAATTTCTAAAGTAACCTCATCACAAGTGTTCTGCTGTTTAAAATTTTAAGTACCATGTAAATGAGTGGCATAGTATTCGGTTAAATCTTAGGTCGGTGGTAATAACAACCAACATCACCTTCGCCAACTTAGTGGTACGTTAGCTTTTCTCTCATCAACCTAACACAACCAACATTATCACTAAAATATACTGATTTAAACACAAATATACCCCGCCAAAATCAAAATCACGCACACATGCAACAACCACAACTCCCACACTCGGTCGTATGAACGACCGAGTTCTCTCAAAACAGCACATACGGCACGTGTTTAGAGGGTGATGCTAATAAAGTTGGACTCGTGCTTGAGGTACCACCTAGACGCAAGAAGCTTCTTGCGTCTCTTACTACCACCAGCCTTAACTAGTATTGAAAGACAAATTAAATTTTTTATAAGAGCCCCTCCAATGAAATAATTCACTAGAGCACATATGACTTAAGGAATACCTTCCTCACATAACTTACTACTTTATGATTAAAATGTACGCACAAATATTTTTTGAAATGACATTTTTGCATTGAAGTTATGTTCTGATCGATAGCTTTTTTGTAGTTTCTCAATAAGAAAGAGTCTTTAAAAGGCATTATGATAGTTCTAAATTATACTCGTCTCAAATATTACTCACGGTATTAATCACTATTTGCCACCTTGAAATGAGCGCACCTCTAATGTAATTTGTTTGTAAAAGATTTTTCTTATAACACAATGTACTTTTAAAAACCCTTCAATTGCAGTTTTTATTTATTTATTATTATTTATTTATATATATATTTATTTTTTATTATTATTTTTTTTACTATCTTCATATTATAAATCTTTTTAGTTATTGCTCCAAAGGCTTCCTAATCCTTAATTATTGGATAAGAGTGCTTGATATTGGGAACCAACAACGTGTTGTTGGTAAATTTTAGGAACCAACAACGTGTTATGCCACACCATGTTACACGCCATTCGTAAAATAGTGGGTGCAATGGATGATGCCATTCGTCCCTCTTTTTGTTTTGTTTTGTGTGTGAGTGGGTATTTTTTGTGGGATATTTTGTGGAATCTAATATGTGTTATTTGTTTTTTTATTTATTGGGAGGGTATTTTAGTTATTGGTGTGCTATTGGGAGGATGACGATGAGGTGACAAACGAATAATGTGTTGTTGTTGTCTCGCACACCTAACTCTCTAAGAGCATCCGCAATGTCAACTTGAGGAAAGACTATTTACTATTCTAATAAGTTATTTAAATGACTTGTTCCATTGTGTCAATAGCTTTGAAGAAAACTTTTAACAAAATCACTTGTAGAACTCCAACCGTTTGAAGCTACTGTCAAAAAGGGTTTGTATTTATTAAACTTACATTTTACACCCAACATTAAAGATGTAAAAGTTATTGCAAAAGTTTTTTGCATTGGAGTGGTAGGTTTTGCAAAAGTTTTTTTTTTATCCCAACCATTAAATTGTATTAAATGCATCATGTCTTTTATAACTTGATGGATTGCTCTAATAAAAAACCATTGATCAAATGAAAAAAACTTAAAGACAAGTGTTTGCACGTCTCATGGTGGAAGTGCCAAGTGCATTTCGCACCACACACTTTTGAGGTCACAAAATAAGTATCCATTTATGAAATTGGTTGAAAAAATGTCATCTTATAAACCATTTCCCATGTATCCATTTACCTAATTTTCGCTAAATTATGAGCTAGACACTAATCGACGGTTATTTTGAAAGTACAATGTGACAATTTTCATAAATTAAAAATAAAAATAGCTATAACGGTATAAAAATTATAGGCGGGAAAATTCCAAAATTCGAAATTCGAAATTCGAAAACGTTTCACATTACAATAAAAATAGCTATAACGGATATTTTGAAAGTACAATGTGACAATTTCTCTCACACACAAAAACACACACTATAAAAAAAGGTAAATTAGGGTTCTTCAAATTCACAAATTTAAATCACAAAAAATGGGACAGATCCAGTACTCTGAAAAATACTTTGATGATACCTTTGAATACAGGTTTTTTTATTTTAATTAATGATTATTCTATATTTTATTTGTTTTATTATTGTTTTTTTTAAGGTTTGATTCACGAATTTTATATATGTGATATTTGTTTGTTTGTAGGCATGTTGTTCTTCCCTCCGAAGTTGCGAAGCTTCTTCCGAAGAATCGCCTTCTTTCCGAAGTATGTTTGTTAATTATTTTTATATGATTTTATGTTCAAGCTTACATAAAATGGTCTGTTAGAAGATTGTGTTTTTTGGGGTGTTTGGGACTGGACATACATATTTTTAGCTTAAGTAACGCGTCTTTAGCGTTTTTGTGTATAACTTGGTTATTTGATAGCGGTTGTTACATTAGGTGAAAAATATTTAATCCATGTTAAAGCAATTTTTAGGGATCTGCATAAATATATTTGGCCCACTTTTGTTTTGTTATCAAGTATGAACGAGTTGAGGATGGTAGCGTTACTAAAGCACCAGGTGCCCTGGTGTTATCCGGCCCGTGTTATAACTTAAACTAAAACACCCTCCCTCCAAAAGATGGCGTTATAGGACACCCCGTGGCCCATACATAACCCAAAAAAACACAAAAAAACAAAAAGAAAAAGAAGGAAAAAACGGATAATCTGGGCTGGCCAGTATGGCGCCAGAACCTATGGCGCCACAGCGCCACTCTCGTTGTCGAACTCGCGCCATAGGGTAGCTCTTTTGGTCTGCGCGACAGTCTCCAGGCATCCAACCCGAGCGCTCTAAGGTTTTAGATGTTCTAATTGCATATGTAAAATCTGTGAGGGTAGATGAGTTTTGCATGATGGGATGGTGATATTTACTTGGCATTAGTCTAGGCTATATCTATAAGTATGTTTAGGAGCTTCTAAAATGTTGTTTCTATGTGTTAGACTCTTAACTACTACACTTAATGTGATAAAAGTTAGAGGGTGTTTGAATTAAGGTGCCGGAATTGAGCAAATTGATCTGCTGTGGATGTTATGAACTTTAGCAGCTGGTTTGATGGTATGGCTTTATAATTTGGAATAATAACTTATATTTGGGGCTTAGAAATTGATTCTCATTTGAGTCATTTCCATTTGAGTTTGGTCTAAAACTCATGCCTAGTGATTGTTGATTAATACCTTAGTTAGTGTGATCCAAGATAACATTGGTGTCAGGCATGGACAATGAGCATTCTTGCTGTCCGTTTAAATGTTTTTTTTCACTCTCAGATCTCCTAATTTCTCAGTTGTGAAATTAGACTTGTAAAACTTCTGATGTTTTAAGAGTATATATATCGGTAGCTATTTGATCAGTCTAATATTCATATAGCTTTTCTCATAACATGTTTTATGTCTTGTTCCTACAGAGTGAATGGCGTGCAATAGGAGTGCAACAGAGTCGTGGATGGGTGCACTATGCAATTCACCGACCCGAGCCACACATCATGCTTTTTAGGAGGCCTGTGAACTTCCAGCAGAATCAAGAAAACCAAGCTCAAGCTTAGCCATCCCTTCTTGCTATGTTGAGATGCTGGTATAGCATGCTGGCGTATAATATATTACTAAGAACCATCTCATTTCATCTAGAAATGATTATTAGATATGTTTAATACTCTACTATGTGGTCTATAGGCTTAAAATGTGTTGTCTTGTTTAACACTTGCTGGGGTGAATTTGATCTTATGACTGTTGTTGGTTATGTTGTTAATGGTACTAAGAACTTTTCTATTGTTGAAGACTTATTTGAAGGAAGAAAATATTGGTAAATCGGTGGTATTATGATATTCGGTGAGTATTAACACCACAGTGTGGCTAATAAAGTTTTTATTTAACTGGAACTTTTTATATTAAGATGAAAGGTATATATGCTGTCAAAGGTTATGTTTACATTCATCGATCTTTTGAGGTATTTTATCTCATTGTAGTTTCCGGCAAAAATCATTGATATTTCAAAGATTTTTTGAGCCAAACAGTGAAAACTTCTGAGAATGCTTTCTCCATGATCTGGTGTTTGATTTGCTTTTCTTCAAACTGATTTATTCTAAACGATGGTGTACTGAAGAGTCACATAGCTTAGTGCTGTAGTTAGATGTCTCAGATCAGATATGTTTATTAGGAGCGATTGTTTAACATCAAAAATTAGTGTGACCCGATGTTTTTTGCTGGACAGATCTATCACAAATAGCACTTTTAAATCATCGCCCTCTAGAACTTTATATTGCATGAAAAATGTGTTCAATCATTAAAGCTGTCTAATGAAAAGTAAACATGTTATAAAGCAACCTTGTTAACATCAGCATCACAGAACCACTAATTACATAACTTTAAAGCGTTGGTCAAAGTGATTAAATAATCCTATTGAGGAATCAAGCTTATGAGTCATGAATAAGGCTACATATACATATTTTCAGCATTGCTTATAGATTCTTGACAAAAGTGTTGGAAAATTAATTTAAACAACCAGATTATTGGGTTATAATCGATTGAACATAAATGTAGTTGACTGATCTAACCCGGGTATTACTATCAAGCAGGTGCAGTGACCATGAAGTGGCAAATACGTCATAATAACTCAGAATGATTTTTTTATTATTTTATTTTATTTGAGTCTAATTTTGGCTTGTAGATGATAAGTTTTTATATCCGTTTTTATGTTTTCTTCACATCATGCTCTTTAGGAGGCCTGTGAACTTCCTGCAGAACCAAGAAAACCAAGCTCAAGCTTAGTGATCCCTGATTGCTAAGTTGAGTTGCTATGGCATAATGGCGTATGATATAGGGGTGAGCATGGGGCGGTTCGGTGCGGTTTTTGGCAAAAACCGCCCCGCTCCGCAAAATGCGGTTTTTAAAAAATTGAGGATCCGCACCGCGCGGTTTTTGCGGTTTCGGTTTTGCGGGTTTATGCGGTTTTGCGGGTTGGTTTTTGGTCAAAACCGCCCCGCACCACAAGATATATATTTTTATTTTTGGTGCAGTTTTTGGTGCGGTTTTGCGGGTTTATGTGGTTTTTGGTGCGGTTTTAGTGTGTTATTCTAAAAAATAAAAAAATATATTTAAAAAAATATATCTAAAAAATAAAAAAATATAAATTTTAGTGTGTTATTCTTAAAAATAAAAAAAATATATTTAAAAAATTATAAATTGTAGAGTGGTGCGGTGTGGTTTTTGCGGTGCGGTTTTTCGGTGAAAACCGAAACCGCACCGCAAAATCGGTTTTTATTTTTTCCTGAAACCGATCCACCGGTTTTTGCGGTTTTTGTGGGGCGGTTTTTTGCGGTTTTTGCGGTTTTGCGGTTTGCGGTTCGGTTTTTTGCTCACCCCTACTATGATATATTACTTAGAACCATCTCATTTCATCTAGAGATGTTTATTAGATATGTTTAATACTCTACCATGTGGTCTATAGGCTTAAAATGTGCTATCTTGTTTAACACTCGCCGGGTTGAATTTGATCTTATGACCGTTGTTGGTTATTATAATGTTAATATTAGAGGATAAATTAGGCCCAAGCCCGACTATGGGCTTAGGGTCAATTAGGGTTATGTTTATGCTAGCTTTGTAATCCATAAAAGTGATGAATAATAAATCATTACCAATTCTAATATGGTAATTAGATCCTACCCTAATCCAACACCAAAAACACATGCTTAAAAAAAATAAAAATCGATGGAGCGAGTTTCACGTCCACTCTCATTTACAAGGCAAGCAATTCTTTCGCTAAACAATGGATTAGTGACTTTTGAGCAAGCCCGAGCTTTGTATAATGTTGACGACTTGTAGACTTTTAAAACATTGTTGGTGGACGAAAACATCTTTGTGTGGAATGAGGTTGACAGACCAGTAAGGATTCATGGGGGTGATTATTTAAGGGCCAATTTTGAGCCTGTCACAGTCGCTCAAAGTGGTGAGCTTTTGAGGACTCATTTTAGTGACTTTCTTGAACTAGCCCGAGCGACTTGCGACTTAATATGAAAGTGACATGTGGCACCCCAAAAAGTCTCGCCTAATCATTAAAGTGGTACTTGTGTCATAGCTCACTATGTGTACTTTCCAAGCGATTTTTTTACAGCGACTTTTCATACCTTAAGCGACCTTCTATTTTGTCTTTTTTCACCAAAAAAGTCAAACTTCGACAAATTTTATTTTATTCTTTTTGCCCCTTCCCAATGTTGAGCAACCTAAGCGACTGACGGCTTGGTACTTTGAGCGACTTTTTTTACTTTTCACCTTTTTGTACTTGCGTCATTACTTTTGTACTTTTCACATTTTTTTACTTTTCACCTTTTTGTACTTTTCACCTTTTTGTATTATTTTTTAAATACTTTTTTAAAATACTTTATAAACACTTTTTTATTTCAAATTCTTGAGCGACTATTTTTTCTTTAAGCGATTTTTTTTAAAAACACCCCCACATTAACCCGTAACACACACACACACACACACGATCAAATTCCCCCAAAACACATATACTCAGTCTCACAATTTGGGCGCCCTATGTGTTTCACAATTTTTATCACAATGACACACACAAAAATCGCTATACCCTCACAAACCTGAACAGAACCCTAATAATGTTTTGTATTCGGGTATGTATACTCTTATTGTCACTATTCTACTACAAATTTTGTAAATTATATTTGTATTTGTACATTAAATATAATAAATGGCGGTTTTGTGTGATGTTATTAAATATTAATGTTTTGTTTTATATTCTATTCATGTTTGTTTAGCATGAAAGCGTTTCATATGCTATTCATGTTCATTAGCATGTTTGTTTAGCATAGTTTAGTTTGTAACCATATCGTGTTTCATCAGTTCCATAAGATTACTCAAACTTTGACTCTTTAAGATAGATCGATTTTTGGTTGGAATTATGATGCTAAATAGATTATTCAGTGTATATGTGCAATAGAGAGACTGAAATGTATGTGTCAATTGTAAGTGATAAATGAAGTTACATTTGGTAGTTATTAGAAAACTGTGCTATGCTCTCAATGTATCATTAAACTCTACGAGACATTGATTGTCAAGTATCTTCATCTTTGCGGTAATAGCAGCCTTCTGTATACTTTTGTGTTTGATTAGCTTTTGTTTTTGTTCTTGTAGGAATATGAAGCCAAAGCCATCATTAGAAGTAAACCGAATTACTTTTCTTTAATAAAATCCAAATTGGATAAAAAACGTAGGAAGTTGTTTCGGGCTACTTGTTTTGGTAAATGGCTGGACCTTTATTATTTTGACCACGAACCACATATGATAGATTATATCTTACAAAAACAATGTTGTCCGAGTAATGCTCATTATGATTTGCCAATTGTATATTATGTTGAAGAACGTCCTCTACATTTCGGCCGACCAGAATTTTGTCTTATCACTGGTTTTCGTTTTGGAAATGTAAGTTTTAGCTCATATAAGTCGGGACACCTCAATTTTAGGAACAGGGTTTTTCCACGCCATGTAGGTCAAAAAGTCACCAATTTAGATCTTCTTGGTCTAATTGAAGATGAGCAGGCATTTGGTATTATATTCGACGAAGATGCAGTACGTCTTTGTCTATTGTTAGCATTGGAGGTTATCTTTATGGGCAGAGTATTGGTTGAAGAAGTTGATGATACACTCTTCCGATTGATTGAAAACCTTGATGACTGGGATGCTTTTCCATTGGGGGGGGGGGGGGGGCATATTTGGAGACATTTGTATGATAAAATTTTGGACGTGGCGGATAAACATAAGTATAAATTCCTTCAAGGTATTAACAAAGACCGCAAGTTTGTTCCGACATATACACTTTCAGGCTTTGTTTGGGCTTTCAAGGTTAGTATTTTTTTTTTTTTTTTTTTTTTTTTTTTTTTTTTTTTTTTTATCAATATAGACAGTGTATGTTACTTATGTTATGTTTTTTTCACTGAATTTGAAGCATTTGTTAACATTTTATAGATATGGATAATGAAATCATTTGAAAGAAGCATTATTTGGTGGAATAAAGTGCCAGAAACGATACCAAGAGGAGTATCGTGGTCAAAGAACGCAACATTTAAAAGATCAGATTATAAGTATCTTTTTGGAAAGGTAAAACTCTTCATCAAATTTGTCGTATTAATGCTTGCTGTTATTATAAATTAATTTTTTTCTACATGGTGTTAGATAGCTCTTGTCTTTAGTTGACATTCATTGAGCTTTTTCGTAGGATAGTCTAAATGATGCATGCTTCTAAAAAGATAGAATTGTTTGCATGAACCTGTCGTTTCATTACTTTTGTGACCATGTCACTCTATTTGTTTGTCATGTGTGCACCTATATGTCTAAGTGCTTTTTGGTATGATGAACATTTAGAAGTCATTTTATTTTACACAAAGATCACTGTGTTAATTAATGGGTAAGTGTGCTTAAGTGACTAAGCCTAACTTCAAAAAAAAAAAAAAAAAAAAAAAAAAAAATAATAATAATAAAAAAAAAATTAAAAAAATTCACAATGTAGTATCTTAAACAATGTCATGCTATGATTATTTGTCTTGATGCTATGTGGTAACTTTGTGTCTAGTAGTAGATTATTTGTTTTTATAAGATGTTGTCTTATGATATTCACATCTTTTGTCATTAAGACTTTTGTCTTGAAGGTTGATAACAAACTATTTGTTATTTCTCTTTGTTATGCTCATCTTGCATAATTGTTGTCTCATTATTGCTACTTAGATTAGTAATATGTTTATGGGATCCATTTTCTTGCATATAGCTTTAAAAGCTAATAGGATTAAGTTTTAGAGGTTTGAAATTTGTGTTTGGATATCTTTCAACATACCTCTCTCCAAATCATATTGTTGCTTCCGCTTTCCTAACAACATCTCCATCATCGTCGTGCGATCATCTTGCATTGATAGAGAAGAGCTACATAACTTCGAGGATGAAGTTCTTAGTATGCTAAACAACATCCGCAAAAACATTGCTAAGCTCATCGCTTGCATTGTCATTCGTAAGTCAATACAGTACACATATCTCTTAGATCCTCAAATACCGACATGTAGGTTCACACCATTCATTTGAAATCAGTTCACACAATCACAAGTGTGTCAAACCCTCTTAACCCAACATCACAGTCTTGTACCAATACCTCGTCAAGTGAAAAACACATCATGTGTTTGACAAACCTCTTAAACGTGAACCATTAAGTCTCCTTAGACTTTGACTAGGATTAGTAAAATCAAATCCGTAGTTATAAGTAAATAGACCTTAGCTTGAACCTTTGTTTGATTAAAAACGACAAAACATGACAAAATCTATTCTGGTCTCACGGAACCCTTGGATAAGACGGACGGAACCAAAAATTTGGTTCCGCCCAATCCACGGGTACTAGGCTCAGTTTTCAACCTTTTAAAACAGACAACCCTCTCACAACCGAGTCTAGGATTTACTTTCACATCTTCATTGTCTAGAAAAACTTCATTATCTAGAACTCCTTCATTGTCTAGGAACACCACCATAGGATCTCATCCTTTTTCATTTTTTGATACATATCAAGCACGTCATTGTCAGTGCAAACAGAACCATCACTCTCAACACGTTGGTCCAACCAACACTCTCATCATTTGATGTTATTTTCATATAGGTATATGGAATCTTTATTCCTAAGTGATCATTGTATTCACTTTCTTCATTTGAGCATTTATCATCTTTGGTAGATGATAATATCATAACCTTAACCGTCTTCAATACTCTTATAGCACTTGCTATACAGTTTCTGAATTCATTATAACCACCACCTTCCATCACCTCTTTCACTAATCATCAACCCCATGGATTAGCGAAAAACCCACTTGCATCAACCTTTAGTCATCAATTGAGTTATGTCACACCCCCAAAATCGGGTCCAGCGGAAGCTTACGTATCGCTGGGGTGCAACTCAATTGGTATCGCAACGCAAGTACAAAGAACGGTTTTTCACAATCATTTAGAATATATTTGAGAAATCAGAGTGTTAAATTTACATTATGAAAAGTGGTGCGGAAATAGGCCCATAAAATAAGTTAAGCGGTCCCAAACGTTTTATCAGAGTCTTCTATGACCATGCCATGCCCTGCCAAAAGCCTCCAATAGCGTGCCATTGCTTAATTCCTGAAAATACATGCTAAAGTGTCAACACGAGGTTGGTGAGTTCATAGAGTTTGTTTAACAAGTAAAGTATTCGAATAAAGATTTTCCCAGCAAAGGCATTGTAAATCCACTCAGTTGCAAATCCCGCCCATAACAACACTTGAAACCTGTGTGTTTACAACCCACTGCTAAAATATAGCTTGAGTAAGACATGTAAGTATACGATATGCGTTCTATATCACTAATAGACCTTATGCTGCTCACTAGGAGACTTATCAATGCTGCTTACGAGGAGACTTATCAATGCTGCTCACAAGGAGACTTATCAATGCTGCTCACAAGGAGACTTATCAATGCTGCTCACGAGGAGACTTATCAATGCTGCTCACAAGGAGACTTATCAATGCTACTCACTAGGAGACTTATCAATGCTGCTCACGAGGAGACTTATGTACGGCTACCCCAAGTGTTTGATACTTAGGTCCGCGAAATGCTTTCAAGAGTAACGCAAGTAAGTTTAACACAATCATGTACGTACGCAAATAGTTTAAGCATGTATCTCCCCCAAAGAGTTTAAAACAATTATTAAAGAATAAGAGTGGGGCTATGAAACTCACCTGATGCGATAGCAACAATGATAATAATGGATAAGATGAAATGAGGCTCGATCTCTAACCGCGACCTATTATGAATGATATGATCTATTGTAAGCAATGAAATGATGCTACACATGCAAATACGTATGTTAACGATACCACTCGTTACTTTTGAAATTAATGTTTATCGTCGAAAAAATACATTTTTGACGTCTCGTTAAGTCATAAACTACTTTTCGTGCAAATATGTTGAAATGGTACTCCACGATCCTCGTTTGGTGTTTTAAGGTCAAATATAATGTTTTTCTCGCAAAATCCCACTTTTCATACTTTGTGAAAATATGCCCAAATGGCCTCGTAAGACTAGTCGTGAAATATTGCACGTTAAGTGTTAGGAAATGAGCTCGGTGTTTTTGAAAACCTTGCAACTTGATCTTAATGCCGTCTCATTTGAGTTTTGGTCATACACGCCTCGATCGTAAATAAAATCGGCTATGAACTTAGTGGTTTGCAAGAAATACTAGTCTTTACACTTGGACTTTATTTTCATATAATGGCTGTTTTCGGGGATACTAGGAAAATCATATCTTACTCGTTATAAGTCCGATCAATGAACGGTCGATTGATTTAGAAAATAGGCCGGGTATACTTCATTTTAGTTACTGAAGAAAATTTCTCAAAACTGACTCGATCAACGGGAAAATAGCTCGCAATATGGTGACTTGAAAGGAAAACTGTTTTACACTTGGAATATATTTTGCTATTAGAAGCTGTCAAAATTAAATAAGTTTCGTCGGGTTTTCAAACGTGTATATCTTGGTCGTTACAAGTCTGTTTTCAACGTTCTTTATATCCACGGAATCGTGGGACAACATACTAATATATTTTTGATAATTCGGGTCGGATAGATTACGGCTAATGCCTCATTTTGCCCGTTGAAATTCGTGCAACAGCACGTATTATTTTCAGAAAATAGTTTTTCGTCGTTAAACTTTGAAAAATCATATCTCCTTCGTTATAGACTCGTTTTTGTTCATTCCAGCGGCCATAGTTTCGTTTTTGAAAGTATTTTCTAAATCTTTGGTCCAAAGTTACACCTTAGCCCCTGAGTTCCCCACGTTTTGCAAATAGGGACAGCAACTTTCTAATAGTGTCTAAAAATGAATTTTCTAGTTCATAACTTGTTCAAGTCCACTCCAATCAACTTCAAAACAACCCTTAATCTACCATACACCTTCTTAGGGTGTCATGGGTCCTAAACTTCACAAAATATTTTAGGATTTCAAGGGAATGATCATAGGCTCTATATATACTCATAAAAACCATAAAACTTGTAAAGTGGTATGAATAACATATGTAACTCGCATGTTTAACCATTATAACTTGAAAATACATGATGTTAATGATCAAATGAAAGTATGAGATGATGAAAAAGTTCACTTGAATCTTACTTGAAGATTGATGAGTTTGGATGGAAAAAGATCACAACCTTGGAGTTTTTATCGCAAAACTCTAACAAGGAAGATATAAGGAACTTGTATAACACTTGAACTAAAATTTTTTATGGTTGATCTTGTGTTCTTCCTTCTTGCCGTGGACTAGGGAGAGAAAGAGGGAGAGAGTGTGTGATTTTCTAGTGAAATGAAGCTAGTTTAGGCATTATATAGGCCAAGGGCATTTTGGTAATTTAGATGGAAGGGTAAAATGGTAATTTCACTATATTTTCGAAATATCTAGATATTTTTGAGAAAATATCTAGATATTTTAGGTTGGATATTTATCTTTGACATACGGAGTGGGTTTTGGTCCCGTAAATCGCTAACTGTAAACAGTTAAGTCACGAAACGCAAAACCGGGTATCGCAAAATTCCAAAAATTTTAGAATTGTCGTAAAATGAGAGAAAATCATATTTCTATTGTTTATAGTGTTTTATGGACATATCGGGATGTTGGAATGACGTTTAAACCTAAACGTAAATCTCAGACACGGTTTCGTGATTTTTGCAGAAATTATCCGACGAGTGCCAAAATTTCGGGTTATCATTAAAATAGTTTAACTTACGAGAATATGAAATTTTTTTTTGAATGAATAGTGCCAGTGAATAGTAACTCGTGAATAGTAAATTGTCGAGGTTCGGAAAAATGGCCTGGAATTACGAGTTGTGACAAGTTATCACTAGTAAACTAAGACCAACACTAGCATCACTAACTTTAACTCCACTTCATTTCCTCATAATAGGCATTGTTTTGTAAGTGTAATTCTTATTAGAAGATTACATTCTTTATAACAGTTTACTAGATAATCACGATTGATATCACAATTGGTATGCTGCATCATATTTTTCTTTGATTAGACAATCACAATTGGTAAGTTGCTTGTGATTAGATTATTTATATGTTGCATAATATTTTTCTTTGAGATAAAATATATTGCACTAACCATTTCATTGTAGGCTCATCATCATATACGCTAGATCGTATATAGCTTACTCATTATAGGATGAAGTTTGCATCGATTATTTTTCTTCTTTTATAAGTGCTTCTTGACGCTCTCAAACCAGGAGGATTATCAATCTAGCACTCATATTGCATCGTCTATACACATTGGTCGTATATGACTTAAGACATAGCTTCTATTGCACTAATCTTTTATTTTGTAGGTTCATCTTGACGCCCTAAAGCAAGGGGGAGCTTTTGTCAAGCATTTTTTGGATGCATCATATACACGCATTGGTGTATATCACATACTTGTCTAAGGACAAATATTGTTTTATACTAACCTTTAGTTTGTAGGATTCTTCATCCTTGGATCATATACGTCGGTACCCTAGCAACGGGGAGTATTGATCAAGGGGGAGCATATCATGTACTAATCCTTGTTTTGTAGCATTCATAATCCTTACATCATATACGTTGGTACCCTAGCAATGGGTAGTATTGATTAAGGGGTAGCTACAGTCAAGGGGGAGCATGCTCGCATTCTTAATAATTCTCATTCTTCGACACACTTTTGTGTTTCGACAAAAAGGAGGAGATAGGTCAACGTAGTCCAACATAGCTTACCCACGTGTATCGTTGGGTATTTTCAATTCATTCATCATGCATTTTTCATATATATTCTTTTTATGTTGCACACCACTAACCTTTATGTAGGTTAAAAGTCTTAACTTGATCCATGAATCTGCTAAACAACCTAGGGAACGTAACAACCATAGGAGATTGGAGTAGTCTATTTAACTTAAACTAGGGATGATGCAAGCTAGCCATTTCGGGGAGAAATGAAGTTAACTCCAAGGACACACCCTTTTTTACTTCGATAAAAGGGGGAGAGAAGTTGTAAACGGAGAAAGTAATAGGCTAGAAGAGTTGAGAAAGGTGTAAACGGAGAAGGTAATATTAAAGGTAGTACGGACACAAGTAACTTTTTACATTTTACTTTCTATCACGTTTACATATTTGTCATCATCAAAAAGGGGGAGATTGTTAGCGAAAGCAGTCTCGTTGGGGAGATTGTTAGTGCAAGCAGTCTCGTTTGTTTTGATTGATGACAAACATGTAACTTGATACATAACGTAAAATGTACAAGTTACTTGTAATCATATCTTGTCTCAACATATATTCAATACCTCTCGAGTCCTCGTATGATACAACACAGGTTCGTACATGTTTGTTATGTGGCATTATGATCAAACCTTAACAAACCATTTAGAATGTTTAAAATACGGTTAGGCAATTAAGTTTTTTAAAAGGCTAATCATTCTACTTAGAACCTCATTTTACACCTTTGCATAAACAAGTATTTTTACTTGTGCATCATGTTTCCTAAGTTTAATACGATAAGTACACTTTAGGTGTCAAACTAACATGATACATCTTGGTAAACATATATTAGTTAGGCTAGTATATACATGGTACATGATCACTAGGATACATGTTACATACATATATACATTTACATGTTTATGTTTATTTCTTGAATTAGAAATATTTAACATGACATAATGGCATGCATCACTTACATATCTTGGAAGATTTGTAATATATTTTGTATAGATCTTCAAGTTAACAAGTTGACTTTTGAAGATATAGCAAGATATGGTAAGATATGGTAAGATATGGTAAGATATGGAAAGATTTGAGAATCTATTAGCTGGCCTGACACGACGGATCCAAATGGTATAAAGGACGGATCCAAATTTTGGGATCCGTCGGATCCGCGGGGCAAAATTCTTGTTGGCTATAAATAGCAGCCCATTGTTTACCTATTGAATTATCCACTTATAACACACATTCCCTCTACCCTTTGCATACATTTAGATCATTAGTTAATCATGTAGAAACACACATTAATCACCCTTTACATAATGATCATAATGTTACTAACTTTCATTATGTTGTAAGCATACACTCGTAATGATCCTGTGAAGCTAGATCAGAGATCGTGAGTCATCATCCATCATAAGCTTGCATACTTCCTGATCCACCATGAAGGTTAGAAGATCTTGAAGTCATCATCCACCAAAGCATTCCAACATATGAAGATTCAAGGCCATTTGACATCTTCAATGATTGAAGACTTCTTATTCAAGAAGTTCATGTAGATACCATATGCATACATGAAGATCCATTACAACAAGTTTAGGGTGCTTGTGATCTTCATCCATTGAAGGCTTCCTTTCAATGGAAGTTCATTTAGATTAGCCATTCATATCCATGACTCATTTATGTCATGGATTATCATTGTAATCTATTCATACTAGATTAGATGGTTTATGTGTTTGTGCCATAAAACACAAGGTTTCTATGTTGGGCCATAAAACATAGCGGGAGTGGTTGTACCCTTGTAAAGAACTCGGTATCTAGCTTAGTACCGGAAAAAGGATAAGCGACGACGGGAGTGGTTGTACCCATGTAAAAGAACTCGACATCTAGCTTAGTGTCGGTAATTGTATAAGCGACGTTAGGTTGGTTCTACCTCGAACTAGAACCCGGTATTTAGCTTTGTACCGAAAAAAGTGTAAGCGACGTGTGTAAGGTTTTCTCCGCCGAGAAGGGAGCTTGTTGATCTAGTGAAGTAACTCTCGAGTTGGGTACTCGGGGAGTGGAGTAGGGCGGAGAGGAGCTCCGTGACCGAACCACTATAAATCATCGTGTTCGGTTTGCGCTTTCTTTTACTTATCTCTTTACTTTTATATTTGCATTATGTGATTGATTGTGGTGTGACTTGTTGATAATACTTGTGTGACAACATGTTTCAACTTATGCAAGTTAGAAACATCTTTCATATTAGAACAAGCTTAAACGGACATTTGATACAACAAGTTTTAAGATTTTAAAACGATAACGTATTCACCCCCCCTCTACGTTTTCACAATTGGTATCAGAGCCTCGTGGCTCTTATTTTCAAAACAAATGGTTTTTAAAATAGAGTACGATCCATGTATCAAATTACCATTGAAGCGGAATATAATATGAAAAATGTTTCGCTTAGTATACTTAGAAATTTTGTTGTTAGATATCACTTTGTATCCAAGCTTGAAGATATCCTTGAAAAATAAAAGAAAAGATTTCTTAAAAGGATTAAGTGTCAAATTGTGTGCGTAAAGCTAATTTACGAAAAACACGGGTTTTAAAGGAGCGTTTGGAATAGCTATTAATTTAGTTTAAAAATCTCTTCGTAAATGTTTGGATAAGTCACATAATTAGAAATGTTGTTAAATATGTGTAATATATGTTTAATATTAAGTCTAGCAAGTCCTACACGTTTTCTTTATGTCAAAATACGATTTTAGGAGAATCTGTCACAGACACCCATGGATCCCTTTGTTACAAAGGGCGGATCCCTAAAAAAAGGATCCGCCAGATCCGTCTGTTCAGTATGCAGTTTTTGTCAAACTTCAAAAAATCATAACTAATTAACCGTAAGTCCGTAGAAGTCGCGCCACCTATCATTTTGAAGGGAATTAAGTCTACTTTCATTTAAAAATAATCTAATGTCCTAAATCTAAATTGAAGTAGGTAAAACAAATCAAATACTACAACCTATTCAAAATATTAAGTTTCATTTTGACACAGTAACATAAACTTTTGAGTCGGGTAATGTAAGTTGGTATCCTTTGAACATTGATATGATTTATTTTGAAACTAAAGAATTTGGTAATATAAAGGAAATAAATCAAGATTGGCATACATTGTCATATTTAAACGAAAAGTGACGAAAAGTATCTGTTCATTTATGCTATGCTATGTGACTATCTATTCTAAGTTATTTGCATACATGTGATTTGCCTGTTGGTAATTGTGATTGAATTTGTTGATAGGAAATATATAAGTGTTTTGCCATAACAATTATTTGCTTGTTTATCAATTGCTTGTTTGATGCACAATAGGACTTTTGCTAGATCTTGTGCACTAAGTTGATAAACTGTGTTTGTTTCACTTATAGACTTAGATACTTTTGTTTGAATATGTTATGTGAAAACCTTGCATAACTTACTTAGGAATGAGAACTAAGTGAAACTAGTTTAGTGTCTTGAAAAGTATTGTCTTGCACAAACTTTAGCTCAAATGTTAAAATGTGTAAACATGTAGTATTTGTGAAAATGGTGATTGGTACATTTGCTTCTAATCATGATGTTTAATGATTGTGTCTTGTCATAGGATAGAAACTTATCCTTGAATGATCGTATGAACTAACCGTATCATGTAGGACGATAACACTTTGATGTTATCAAGTTTCCGTGTTTAAGCCACTGTTTGGCTTAACATCCATTTATAGTAAGTTATTATCATCTGATTGATCTATGTGCATATGTGTGTTAGAACCTATGTATTTAGTAATTTTCTATCATATATTAGTTATTACATATGTTTTAGGAGAATTTTCGGGAATTGACCAACAAACGCAAATTTTGACATTCTCTCTGTTTGTTTTAGCACCCATGATCGGCGGATATAGCGGATCCCAGATTTTGGATCCGTCTAGTGTATCCTTTGGCTCCGCCATTCCTGAACTGGCGGATTACACGGCTCCTAAATTTTGGATCCGTGTTTTTGTCGATTGGATCCGCCAGTATCAACAGTAACTTTTTCAAAATTCCTGACTAATCCAGAACCTTAGATTATTGATTCTAGTCCTTAGGATTCTTCTGCTGATCTTCAGGCACATTAGGATGTCACACTTAGAACTTTAAGAAAGTCACTTCCCACCAAAATTTGAAAATTCAAATTTTCATCCAAATTACCCTTCTGTCACAAGCTAGGAACCCGAAAATTAGTTCCTTGCAATACGTAGGATCACTGTGTATTTATGATCAGTACACACACTCACTGCATCTTCCCGTCCTTTACTCATCCATTAGATTGATTTGTTAATTGACAACTTCTCAATAAATCCAAACTCCTCATTTGCAAAGATATCACAGATCACAAGTCCAACTCATAACTGTTGATATTATCTTGTATTCACGTATGTTGCCTCACTTGGTTAACATGTCATCCTTCAAGACGATTTACATCAAGTCATAACTCACACTTAGGTTATAGATGTAATTTTCAAGTCTTGTTATCCTTTTCTCAAAATAGGATTGACAACTTAAGTATTTCGTCTGAAATATTCAAGTATATCTGACTTACAAATTGTAGTCATTAAAAGTCATATCCGAAACAATCAACTCCCAAGTATTTTAACAACGTATGTTAAAACACTTATCCTATCATAACTAGAACATTTGTTCTTCATCCCATCACATTCATCCCCTAGGTTTCACAAACATAACCAAGCACTTCATTCACTAGTAAACCACAAGAATCAATATACATTCTTGTCATTTTCAACATTCATAGTACAACAGATCTCTGCATCACCACATCCTTAGTTAGACACTCCATCAACCAATCCTCAATCCTTTCCATCATTTGAATCAGTTGAGAGCATTGCTCAAAAAGCCTGTAGTTCAACACTCATACCAAATCAAATGCACAAACTCAACCATACTCTACCACCTATAGGATTAGAACCTTCAAATAAGCATGAAGCTCACAATCATTTACACTAGGTTTAAGTAGTACAACTTTCACAAGTAATCAAAGTATTAGTAATACTTCGTCACCAAGCTTCTGCTTATGTCTCAAATCAATATTTTAACAACATATGTTAAAATGCAAAATCTCAAAGACAACCTCATGCACCCCAAGTAACAATGACTCTTGAGGAGTATACATAAGAAACTCAAGTGAATTCTTCGTGTCATACCCAAGTTTATTTAGGACTATCAAACACTTTGGCTTTATTTAGGAAAACATGATGTTTGGGAAAGCATCATGCCTTAGAAATCATGCGTTTAGGATAATGTATATCCTATGCATCATTCTCTTCTTGCAACATGAATAGTTATGTTACAAGAGATTTCTTTACATCTTATCTGCAAGCATATCTCCCTCATCTTATCATACTTATTCTCATAAGCATGATAATCTTACTTGTTGAAAGATACTATATGTATCTATTTCATTTCAAGCGTACATCATATCCAAACCTTGCTCAAACCTTGTGCACATCCACATCTCTGGAGCATACACAAGATCTATAAAAGTTGGTAACTTTATTTAGATACTTGTTCCAAAGAACTTTCTTGAAAATATTCTCAAACACATCTCCTGGTCTTAGATAATCATATCACATAATTAAACTCAACATAAAAGATGTCACCCTTTAGATCATTCAATCTTAGATTCCAAACACAAAGATTAAAATCTGTTGACACATATTTGTCAAATTCCCATGTATAACATGACATCTTCATCACCTTAGTTTTAATAGAAATAGCTGAGTCTTATTAAGTCAAGTATTGGTGAATTATCATCTTTATATACTTCAAATAGACAAAAATAGGAATTCCTATCTTTCAGAAATGAGAACGACTACTGGAGAACCTATTGCACTAGAAACTCAATTTAACCAAACGGTTAAATTGCTTCCAGCAGAGAAGTTGGGTATGTGGAATCACCCGTAGAAATGGTCGTGTTTAGCCTGAATTGAGCACCGCTAGTAATAGTCTCATATTCATTCTCCAACTTGAAAAATCTGTATTCCTATACTTGCCTAAAGTAAGTATTAAAATACGATAATTTATCTTGTCTTAGGAATATTAATCAAACAAGTAGTAGATATGATTATTCTTAGTATAATCACTTGTATTTCATATACATGTGTTGATTACATGTTAGTTGTTTGATATGATTAAGTAACTTGACATAATCATGATAACTATTTTAGTGATAGTCAAATGTGTAAACCTTGGAAAGGTTTTGTCTGCATGCTTATATATGTTTCATGCTACTAGATGTTAATATGATTTTCATGACACTTATTTCACAAGATTAACATGGTTCTTGTTAACTCACGATATGTCATTGTTAATACATGGTGTTAGATAGCTCTTGTCTTTAGTTGACATTCATTGAGCTTTTTCGTAGGATAGTCTAAATGATGCATGCTTCTAAAAAGATAGAATTGTTTGCATGAACCTGTCGTTTCATTACTTTTGTGACCATGTCACACTATTTGTTTGCCATGTGTGCACCTATATGTCTAAGTGCTTTTTGGTATGATGAACATTTAGAAGTCATTTTATTTTACACAAATATCATTGTGTTAATTAATGGGTAAGTGTGCTTAATTGACTAAGCCTAACTTCAAAAAAAAAAAAAAATAAAAAAAAAAAAAAAAAAAAAAAAAAAAAAAATTTCACAATGTAGTATCTTAAACAATGTCATGCTATGATTATTTGTCTTGATGCTGTGTGGTAACTTTGTGTCTAGTAGTAGATTATTTATTTTTATAAGATGTTGTCTTATGATATTCATATCTTTTGTCATTAAGACTTTTGTCTTGTAGGTTGATAACAAACTATTTGTTATTTCTCTTTGTTATGCTCATCTTGCATAATTGTTGTCTCATTATTGCTACTTAGATTAGTAATATGTTTATGGGATTCATTTTCTTGCATATAGCTTTAAAAGCTAATAGGATTAAGTTTTAGAGGTTTGAAATTTGTGTTTGGATATCTTTCAACATACCTCTCTCCAAATCATATTGTTGCTTCCGCTTTCCTAACAACATCTCCATCATCCTTTAGTTATAACAATACATCTTCCATGAGGAAACCACATGCCTCGTCGTGCGATCATCTTGCATTGATAGAGAAGAGCTACATAACTTCGAGGATGAAGTTCTTAGTATGCTAAACAACATCCGCAAAAACATTGCTAAGCTCATCGCTTGCATTGTCATTCGTAAGTCAATACAGTACACATATCTCTTAGATCCTCAAATACCGACATGTAGGTTCACACCATTCATTTGAAATCAGTTCACACAATCACAAGTGTGTCAAAACCTCTTAACCCAACATCACAGTCTTGTACCAATACCTCGTCAAGTGAAAAACACATCATGTGTTTGGCAAACCTCTTAAACGTGAACCATTAAGTCTCCTTAGACTTTGACTAGGATTAGTAAAATCAAATCCGTAGTTATAAGTAAATAGACCTTAGATTGAACATTCGTTTGATCAAAAATGACAAAACATGACCAAATCTATTATGGTCTCACGAAACCCATGGATAAGACGGACGGAACCAAAAATTTGGTTCCGCCCAATCCGCGGGTACTAGGCTCAGTTTTCAACCTTTTAAAACAGACAACCCTCTCACAACCGAGTCTAAGATTTACTTTCACATCTTCATTGTCTAGAATAACTTCATTATCTAGAACTCCTTCATTGTCTAGGAACACTACCATAGGATCTCATCCTTTTTCATTTTTTGATACATATCAAGCACGTCATTGTCAGTGCAAACAGAACCATCACTCTCAACATGTTGGTCCAACCAACACTCTCATCATTTGATGTTATTTTCATATAGGTATATGGAATCTTTATTCCTAAGTGATCATTGTATTCACTTCCTTCATTTGAGCATTTATCATCTTTGGTAGATGATAATATCATAACCTTAACCGTCTTCAATACTCTTATAGCACTTGCTATACAGTTTCTGAATTCATTATAACCACCACCTTCCATCACCTCTTTCACTAATCATCAACCCCATGGATTAGCGAAAAACCCACTTGCATCAACCTTTAGTCATCAATTGAGTTATCACTAGTAAACTAACACCAACACTAGCATCACTAACTTTAACTCCACTTCATTTCCTCATCATAGGCATTGTTTTGTAAATGTAATTCTTATTAGAAGATTACATTCTTTATAACAGTTTACTAGATAATCACGATTGATATCACAATTGGTATGCTGCATCATATTTTTCTTTGATTAGACAATCACAATTGGTAAGTTGCTTGTGATTAGATTATTGATATGTTGCATAATATTTTTCTTTGAGATAAAATATATTGCACTAACCATTTCATTGTAGGTTCATCATCATATACGCTAGATCGTATATAGCTTACTCATTATAGGATGAAGTTTGCATCGATTATTTTTCTTCTTTTATAAGTGCTTCTTGATGCTCTCAAACCAGGAGGATTATCAATCTAGCACTCGTATTGCATCGTCTATACACATTGGTCGTATATGACTTAAGACATAGCTTCTAGTGCACTAATATTTTATTTTGTAGGTTCATCTTGATGCCCTAAAGCAAGGGGGAGCTTTCGTCAAGCATTTTTTGGATGCATCATATACACGCATTGGTGTATATCACATACTTGTCTAAGGACAAATATTGTTTTATACTAACCTTTAGTTTGTAGGATTCTTCATCCTTGGATCATATACGTTGGTACCCTAGCAACGGGGAGTATTGATCCAGGGGGAGCATATCATGTACTAATCCTTGTCTTGTAGCATTCATAATCCTTACATCATATACGTTGGTACCCTAGCAATGGGGAGTATTGATTAAGGGGGAGCTACAGTCAAGGGGGAGCATGCTCGCATTCTTAATAATTCTCATTCTTCGACACACTTTTGTGTTTCGACAAAAAGGAAGAGATAGGTCAACGTAGTCCAACATAGCTTACCCACGTGTATCGTTGGGTATTTGCATTTCATTCATCATGCATTTTTCATATATATTCTTTTTATGTTGCACACCACTAACCTTTATGTAGGTTAAAAGTCTTAACTTGATCCATGGATCTGCTAAACAACCTAGGGAATGCAACAACCATAGGAGATTGGAGTAGTCTATTTAACTTCACTAGGGATGATGCAAGCTCGCCATTTCGGGGAGAAATGAAGTTAACTCCAAGGACACACCCTTTTTACTTCGAAAAAAGGGGAGAGAAAGGTGTAAACGGAGAAATTAATAGGCTAGAAGAGTTGAGAAAGGTGTAAACGGAGAAGGTAATATTAAAGGTAGTACGGACACAAGTAACTTTTTACATTTTACTTTCTATCACGTTTACATATTTTGTCATCATAAAAATGGGGGAGATTGTTAGTGCAAGCAGTCTCGTTGGGGAGATTGTTAGTGCAAGCAGTCTCATTTGTTTTGATTGATGACAAACATGTAACTTGATACATAACGTAAAATGTACAAGTTACTTGTAATCATATCTTGTCTCAACATACATTCAACACCTCTCGAGTCCTCGTATGATACAACACAGGTTCGTACATGTTTGTTATGTGGCATTATGATCAAACCCTTAACAAACCATTTAGAATGTTTAAAATACAGTTAGGTAATTAAGTATTTTAAAAGGCTAATCATTCTACTTAGAACCTCATTTTACACCTTTGCATAAACAAGTATTTTTACTTGTACATCATGTTTCCTAAGTTTAATAGGATAAGTATACTTTAGTTGTCAAACTAACATGATACATCTTGGTAAACATATATTAGTTAGGCTAGTATATACATGGTACATGATCACTAGGATACATGTTACATACATATATACATTTACATGTTTATGTTTATTTTTTAAATTAGAAATATTTTACATGACATCATGGCATGCATCACTTACATATCTTGGAAGATTTGTAATATATTTTGTATAGATCTTCAAGCTAACAAGTTGACTTCTGAAGATATAGGAAGATATGGTAAGATATGGTAAGATTTGAGAATCTATTAGTTGGCCTGACACGACGGATCCAAATGGTATAAAGGACGGATCCAAATTTAGGGATCCGTCGGATCCGCGGGGCAAAATTCTTGTTGGCTATAAATAGCAGCCCATTGTTTACCCATTGAATTATCCACTTAGAGCACACATTCCCTCTACCCTTTGCATACATTTAGATCATTAGTTAATCATGTAGAAACACACATTAATCACCCTTTACATAATGATCATAATGTTACTAACTTTCATTATGTTGTAAGCATACACTCGTAATGATCCTGTGAAGCTAGATCTGAGATCGTGAGTCATCATCCATCATAAGCTTGCATACTTCCTGATCCACCATGAAGGTTAGAAGATCTTGAAGTCATCATCCACCAAAGCATTCCAACATATGAAGATTCAAGGCCACTTGACATCCTCAATGATTGAAGACTTCTTATTCAAGAAGTTCATGTAGATACCATATGCATACATGAAGATCCATCACAACAAGTTTAGGGTGCTTGTGATCTTCATCCATTGAAGGCTTCCTTTCAATGGAAGTTCATTTAGATTAGCCATTCATATCCATGACTCATTTATGTCATGGATCATCATTGTAATCTATTCATACTAGATTAGATGGTTTATGTATTTGTGCCATAAAACACAAAGTTTCTATGTTGGGCCATAAAACATAGCGGGAGTGGTTGTACCTTTGTAAAGAACTCGGTATCTAGCTTAGTACCGGAAAAAGGATAAGCGACGACGGGAGTGGTTGTACCCATGTAAAAGAACTCGACATCTAGCTTAGTGTCGGTAATTGTATAAGCGACGTTAGGTTGGTTCTACCTCGAACTAGAACCCGGTATTTAGCTTTGTACCGGAAAAAGTGTAAGCGACGTGTGTAAGGTTTTCTCCGCCGAGAAGGGAGCTTGTTGATCTAGTGAAGTAACTCTCGAGTTGGGTACTCGGGGAGTGGAGTAGGGCGGAGAGGAGCTCCGTGACCGAACCACTATAAATCATCGTGTTTGGTTTGCGCTTTCTTTTACTTATCTCTTTACTTTTATATTTGCATTATGTGATTGATTGTGGTGTGACTTGTTGATAATACTTGTGTGACAACATGTTTCAACTTATGCAAGTTAGAAACATCTTTCATATTAGAACAAGCTTAAACGGACATTTGATACAACAAGTTTTAAGATTTTAAAACGATAACGTATTCACCCCCTTACGTTTTCACAAAGAGGTTGAGGATGGAAGAGGATAAGATGATAAGGATGGAAGAGGAAAAGATGTTGCTGGATGAAAGGGAACTAAAGAAAAGGGCAGAAGCGCTTAAGAATTCTAATCATTGGAAAAATGCTATACCGCGCACAGCCCCTACAAAGAGGAGTGAAAGTTCTGGTGAAGCTAATGCGTATTATTGGACTAAAGCATATGCGGAAAAGAAAGCACAATGCTTTGGCTTACTGAATCCAGATATGACGGAACAACTTAAGAATGTTAAGCCATGAGTTGAGGTATGAAAACTACTTCTTTGATTGTTTAAAATATATCTTATTTTTCATTTATGATCATCAGCGTAAGTGTGTCATATACTAGGATCTGAAACGCTGGAACAATGCTGCGAACAAGGTTCATTTTACAGATGAATATGACCGATATCTTGGTCAAATTGGTCCGCTTAATTGTAAGTTCCCATGGTGTGAAGATGTGACTGTGGATAGAAGGTTCTGGGAAACTTTTGTTTGCTTAGACCCGACTAGGCAAGGTTAGCTAATGGACGAGGCAAGTACTTATACAACTGTAATTCACCCTATATTATTTAATTAATTTATTTTAAGTTTGTTCACACTCGTTTATGTTTCGCAATTTACAGCACATAGAGTTGTGGGTTAATTACATGTGGCATGTGAGACCCGATACGGCTGATTGGGCGATGGTTAGTGGCTACTTTGTTCAGCTTCTACTTCAAAACTCGCCGCCTTTGTGGTATGCTAATGGGGAAAGGTACTCTATTCCATGGTCCGATGTTAAGCAGGTAAGTCCTTTGATTTCCATCTTGGTAGCTTAATCCGCTTACTTACTTGATTTGCTCCACTATTTGCTTGACTTGACCCAATACTTTTTTTTGGCACACCTGCGTTGTAGGTTTTTATGCCTATTAATGAAACGGAAACTCATTGGTTTCTTGCATGTTTCGAGATAGAGACAGGATTAGTTACATTTTACAATAGCGGTGAAATTTATGTCGAGGAATTGCCAGATTTTTATATCGCAGTGATGGATTGTTTACATGTTAGACTATATATCCATATAATTAAGGTTGAAACATTAGATAGTTTTAACACTTTAACATTTTTCCTCAGTCTCAACTACCTGAGGTCCTAAGTCAAGTGCAAGTATTTGAGAAGAAAGACATAAATCCTTCAACTTAAATCATTACCTTTTTTCACGCTGACAAAGTACCGAAGCAGGGCGGGATATTTGGTGATTGTGGTATTTGGGTATGTATTTTTTTATACCGCCTGGCTTATGGTAAGTCGTTGGACATTAAGGATCCTATTCAGGCTGCAATTACATGCCGTGAACAAATGGCTAAGTTTTTTTTTTTTTTAACATCGGGTTTGTTTTTAGTCATGTATCGAGTATGTTGTAGTATCTCAAAACAATTGCTGACCATATGATCCCTTTAATGGGTTCAACCTTTTGTATGTCTACTCTTGTTCCATGTATCGAGTATGTTGTAGTATATTTGATGTCTTTTGTGATATACTCGGACAACTTAACTTTCTGTATTTTTTGTAAATTGCAAATCATTAGGAGTAAATTTTTATTGCTGTCTTAATTAGTATACACATAAGAATAAGAAATAAGACACACTCAAACATATTAATAGGCATAAATTATGTAAAGTTTTATGTAAGGATGAGCACGGTACCAGAATGGTACCGAATTGGTGGTACCGTTTTTTTCTCGAGCATGAAATGGGGTACCGGTACCGTACCGTACGGGATTTCGGTACCGGTAACGGTACCGGTACTCGGTACCAAGAAATCGGTACCTATCCGGTACTCCCCGTTTTTTGTTAAAAAAAAAAAAAAAAAATCGTAGATTTCATGTTAGTAAAAATATGACAAAACATGCATTTTCGAGTGATTTCGAACCACGACATGTGGGAAAACGCAACCAAAAATTAAATAAACATATCACAAAATTAATCGTAACTTACAAACGCTCCAAAACTTATAAAATTCCACCAAAAACATATGAAATCGTTCAAAATAAACATACTAAATGAAACCATTATACCACTAATATTTTAGAAAACAAAGCATCAAAGCATCAGTAGGACAGTAGCCATATAAATGAAACCATTATATACCAATTACATAAAATTTATAAGCTGACATTATATACCTGGTATACCATGAACTAAATGTATCAATAATTTCTGATATGTTTACTGTCACTAATGCTAATTTTATATATGATTCAAGAATTGAAGATCAGTTGTGAACTATCCTCATTATAATATAGTATTAGTCTCACAACAAAGCGTACATGAGCATAACAGGCCATTTATGTTCCGATTCATCATGTACTCTAGTAATCACAAGCAAACCATTTAAACAAAAGTCTCGTGATTATGGCCTATTATGATATTTTTTTTAATGTTAATGAATCAAAATAATAATAATAATAATAATAATAATAATAATAATAATAATAATAATAATAATAATAATAATAATAATAATAATATTTTTAATAGGATTAGCTTTGCAACTAATAATAATAATAATAATAATATTTTAATAGGATTAGCTTTGCAATAGCTAGAGGAGTGGGAGCCCAGTTAGTATCTCGGCTCCCCTCTAATTTCTTGTAAATCCTATTTTCGTCTAATGAAGTGATGTTTATAATAATCCTATTTTCCAAATGATGAAAACCTTGGCAAAGTATTACTTTGGTGTCATTGAGAAAGACCTTGTTTCTAAGTACTCGCTAAGTCCAAGACAGGTTGCTGTTCTCAGCTCTATACGTGGCCCACATGCGCAGGATTTTCTTTTAACCATCCCTATTGACGGCTTGGGGCAAAGGATGAACCATCGCCAATTCCGATCTGTGTTGTGTTATAGGCTTACCGTACCTATGTTCTCTGAAGGTAGCCTTTGCCCGAGTTGTAATGTGCATCGTATGGATGTATGGGGGGATCATGCGGTCCACTGCTCCAGCGAAGTGGGTGTGAAGTTCAGGCATAATCTAGTGCGTGATATTCTTGTGGATATATGTTCTAAGGTTGGGATCATGGTGCGTAAGGAGGCTCCTATGGGGTTCCTTTCGGAGGATGGGAAGGAGCTACGACCTGCAGACTTGTTACTACCTAATTGGCTTCAAGGTAAAGATGCATGCTTGGATGTGACTGGCATCTCTCCATTTGCTGGTATTGGGGCGACTTCATGGGCTCCTGGGGTAGCCTTACACAATGCTGTGGAGAAGAAAAAAAGAAAGTATGCATCTAAATGCGAGGACAATGGATACAAGTTCATACCCTTTGCTTTTTCCACATTCGGGGAATTCGATACAGAGGCGTTGGACACACTTTCGCGTATTAAGTCTATCGCCATTAGTCACTCTAATAATGCTGGAAGTGGTGTTTTTATCTTTCATAGAGTCAGCTTTTGTATCCAGAAAGGAGTGTGAGCACAACTTGTGTCTAGACTCCCATCCAACTTTATGTAAAATTTATTATGTTTAATAATAAATTTTGGTTTATAAAAAAAATAAAAAAATAAAAAAATAAAATAAATAATAATAATAAATAATAATAATAATAATAATAATAATAATAATAATAATAATAATAATAATAATAATAATAATAATAAAACAAACTTACGTTTTGAAAGTTTGTATTCGGTACCGAATCGGGATTTCCCGAATTAGTCCCGTACCGATATTGAAAGGTACCGACTTTTTTTGCCTTATTTCGTAGTCCCGGTACCGTATCGTATATCGAGAATCGGTACCGTTTCGGTATGGTACCGGTACGGTTCCGGGATTCGGTTCGAAATGCTCATCCCTAGTTTTATGTGTTAATATCCTCCTAAACACCTAGTTAAAAAGATAAGCAGTAAGGCACACACCAACATAAGCAAACACAAAAAAAACCCATGCACACACCAACTAGATCTATTGTCTTATAGGTAAGAGAGATAAAAACACTAGATCTATTGTCCAACATGTAAGTATTTGTACTACATAACAACTTCCCATGCATTTTATCTTGTGAACTATCAACTGGTATCATAAAAATAGAAATAACCACTTTGTTTTCTTTGTATTTTCACTTTTTACCAAAGGGATGGCATCTACTGATTCAGAATCAACAACATGTGATGATATTGTGTTTCACCAATGGGTGTAAATTTGTCTATTATTTTTTCTATTCTTTTTAAAGATTTATTGTTTGTGTAACAATATATGTTTGTTTTAATTCTTTCAATTGTTACACAGGAACTCTCATAACGCTGATGAGCTTGTGTTTGAGGTACATCATGGTAGTGTTTTTATGTATCTTCCCTTAAGGTACGCTGCTGGAGAATTTATAAACTTGAAGTTATCTAGGTCAAGTAGTGTGACAAATGGTAATTTTCACGTTGTTAATTAATATTAAATGAGTATTAATTATTTTTAAGCTAAGCATTTCTATGCGCATTTGCATGTTTTTGAGTATTTTTGAGCATTTTTGGGAGCTGTCCCGCATACTGTAGCTTACAGTCACTACAGAAAAAGTATATTTTTGTCAGTAAACCTAAATTATCCTATTTCTGATAGTTACTGACAAGTCTCGTAATTAATTGAGAGCTTTCTCGCATTTTTCTGAAAAACAACCGCACGCGCGTACTGACAGCACAGTACACATGGTAACAGTCAAATAAATATATTTTTGAGCCAGTAATAACATTTTATTACATTTCTGACAAAAACGTGGATAAAAACTTTATTTTACGTGAACGTGTCAAAAAAGGTCAAAACGGGACTTTACGGTCACGTTTAAGCTTAAACCGACACACGATACACCAACGAGGAGTAAAAATAAATATTACCCTCCCCTAATTTAACCCAAAACCGGCCCTTAGATGAATCTCCCCCACAAGATGACAAAAACCTACCACTAACTCATTTTAATCTTTTATATATTGCATGGATTACTCTAAATGACTCCAAGCCAACTTTTCTTATCCATATTACACACACAAACTTACCTAGATCATTTCTTGATCTCTAAACTCATGGCACACATCAAACTTCCAAATCCATAAATTTTCTTTGAAGTTCAATCAATTTGGAGGTGATATTCAAGCTTTTCGGGTTATTTGGAACTTGGTTTGGGTAAATTTGGTGAAGCATTGGGTGTTCTTGGTTCACATCTCCACGTTAACCTTCAAACTTTGTAAGGATTCATAAAACTTTTCTAATCTTGTTAATCTCTTGTTCATTTGATGTCTAATGATGATTAAAAGTGTTAAATATATATGTTTTGATAACATGGAAAAAGTTAGGGCTTGTGTATTTGCATATAGTGCTCGACTTTTATGTGATCTAAGAAAAAGTTTATAAATTTCTTGCTTGTGTGGTAAATCTTGTTACATATAGTGTTAGTTTGATGATACAAACATGAGTTATAATTTTTACGCGAGATTAAGCAATATAATGATTTTTGGGAACATATGTATGGATCGGCCAACTATAAAATAAAAGATTATTGGGGTTTTAAAAAACATAAAATTTTGGCTCAAATGGTGAAATGGTGGAAAAATATAATTAAGTGCTTATTTGGAATAGATTATTAATAAGCCATAAGTTATAGAAAGTAACTAGTAAAAATGGGAAAATAAGTTGGAATAAATTATATAGGTCGAATAGACCATAAATTAGTCATCTTTGAATATTTAGCTAAGTGGCTTATTTAGTAGAACTTATTTGATAAGTTTAAAGTTTATTTAGTAACTAATAAATACTAAATTATAAGAAATGGACCAAACTAATTTTTGGGCCATAAAGCCCACGAGAAAACTGTTGGGCCGAGCCCATAGGTAAATTTTGTAGTTTTGACTTTTTGACCAAACGGACCCAATGAGCGAGTAAAATGATTTTTAGAAACGCATCGATATATATACGTTTTAGCTAAGAATGTGTTTTGGGCTAAAAATGGTTATTGGGCTTATTTCATGATTTTCGGCCCAATTAACAACTAAAATGACGAAAATGATTTTTGGAATATTTTCCGACTCGCTATGGTTATTAATAGTTAACGAAACGATAAATATAACGAAAACCATTTTCGGACTTATTTTGAGACGTTTAGTCCCCGAAAGGGTAAAAATTGACATTTTAACCAAATTAATATTGAAATGGACTTTTGTTGACTTTTTGACTAAATATTGACTTTGTGTCGAAATCCATTGTTAATACTTAAACGTAGCGATAACGAATAATATAACGATAAAAAAAAAATGTTCACGACGACTAAAATATATATCACAAACACTTTTCGCACTCATTGTTAACTAGTTGAGTTATTTGAGAAATATTGCAACATTTGAAGGAAATGGAAACGTTATATAAACAAATGGGTCATGCCCAAATTTTCTAAAAATCTAACACTTAGAGTATTTTCGAGGAATACTTAACTTAAGTAAACTTTATAAAAATTTACTTAACAATGTTTTATTTTCTTATAATCAAAATTGTATTATAAATAATAAATAATATTTATAATATAATAATCTTCCACTAACTCTATTATTTTATTTATTTCTCAAAAGCCTATTTAATTAATTTTAATCTTAATTAATTAAATACATAAGTAGTTAATTTAACATATATATATATATATATATATATATATATATATATATATATATATATATATATATATATATATATGGTGAATACTAACACGGATGTTCCGTTACGTATTCCCACCGTACACTTTCACCATGAGCCACCGCCATAAAGAATGTCAACGATAAATCATTTCGAACTATATTTTACCACACAACATGCAAGAAATACGCGAGCACTATTCAAGCATAAACTTTTCAAATAAAATAAAGACACATGAGACACGAATATTTCGCTAAGACTTACCGTACTGATTTAGGTTGTCTGTCGGCGCGGTTGCACTATTTTGTTAACTAGCAGATTGCTGATACTGAAAGGTGAGTTTATAGCCCCATATTTTATACGATTTTGTTTTATAAGCTTGGGGTGAGAAACATGCAAAACTGTTTTCATGGACCATAAATGAATTTTGTTTTTATATACACACTAGTATGCAGAAACCTAAGTTTGCTGAATCCCATTTTTGTGCCCACTATCATCTACCGTTAATTCCTGTCTAGGAAGCCGTTTGATATAAATAGATCTATTGGGGATGACACCCCCGTTCGGTTGGCTCGGCATAGCCAAGGAGAACGTATACCAAAGCGAATAATAGGCCGAGTGTCTGGGGATTAACACTCGCGGGCACCCATATTTATTTGCTAACGCCAGTTAGGCGTGCTGGGTTGTCATAGTTCGGTTAGATGAGGCTTAGTGTTTGCATAGCTGAGTAGTGTGTATTTGCTGAATTGTTTGAGGATATTGCTTATGGTCCATTTGTGCTATTTACTTTAAACCTATGAACTCACCAGCGTTAGCTAACTTTTAGCATGTTTTTCTCAGGAAACTGAGGTGTGTTAGCCGAGTGCAGAGCATGGCGATGGTCGTAACAAATGATGGAAATGTTTTTAATAATGCGTTAACTCTGGAAATTGGACCTTTTGTTTAAATGGGCTACATTTTCATTTGACACGTATTTTATGTGACGCAACATGACTTGATTTATGCAATGTATTTGAAAACGGATTTTTAATCCGTTCCCTATATCTTGTGTTGTGTTTATCGATTTCGTAGCACCCCAAAGTGAATGCTTCCGCAATATTATGATTTTGGGGGTGTTACAGATTGGTATTCAGAGCCTAGGTTATAGAGAACGTGGTTTATAAAAACCTTAAACTATAACCGATTTATGAAAAACTTTCCATCATGACCGCCGGATGCCTTCCAGTTTAGCTTGCTATGATTTGAGCATTATTTATTTCATTTGATTAAGTGTTATGATATGCTAATTGAGTATTTTACTAAGCATATATGATATAAGTATTTTCTATATACTTATACGTGTCGTACTATATTTGTCACAGACTATGTCTCTCCCATTCGGCACACACTCCGAGGTAGCTGCTACTGGACTCACTTCCCCGATGCGACAACCAATTCCATTTGTGGATGACCCATTGATGGAGGTTGTCCGAGCTGCTGCTCAGTCACCCACTCCAGCTCAGCATGTGCACACCACTACAGTGTTTACCTCACCATACTTGCACAGATCCGCCACAGCACACCGCTTATCCCCAGCACAGCTATACACTCTCACCCAGCGTGATCGGGATTCCCCACCTATCAGCCGACGCACTGCTCGTATGTCGGTATTTTCTGGACCCTATCAGCGACTCTCAGATTTTCCAGTCCTACCACCTAGGAAGAGATTCAGATCAGATTATGAGGAGACTCCTGCTGAATCACCACCTCAGTCACCCACAATATCTCCAGACCATTCCCCACCTAGTCAGAGATTTAGGAGATCAGTTGAGACCTATTCAGAGGAGGATGAGGATCCAGTGGAGGATCCAGAGCAGGTTCAGGATGAGCCTACTCCAGCTATGACTGCACCTACTGAGCACACTCCTATAGGTTTAGATGATGATAGGGATAGGGATACTCCTATGGATTTGGATCAGGTTATGATGCCGAGGGATGGTAAGGGCATCATGGAGGATATCCAGGGTTTAATTGAGGTTGGACAGAGTTCCAGGGATGCACAGATTCAGGGTTTGTTTGAGGATGGACAAAGTTCCAGGGATGCTGAGATTCAGGGTTTGAGTGACAGTCAGTGGATAGATATTGCTTGTGATATTGGCACGGGTGTACGTGCAGCTAGCCCAGAGTACACGCCGTCATCTCCTTCATTCATGCCTCCATCTCCGATGCCTACTCCACTTCCATCACCAGTGGTTTCTCCGATTGCAGAGCTCGAGGAGCCTACTGAGATGGAGCAGATCTGGATTCAGCTGACGAATCAGGCGAATTTACTTGATGTGCATTCAGACCAGATTGGGAGGTTGGAGCAGTCCGACCGTATCCAGAATGTGGAGAGGAGGATTGGGACTATTGATAGGGCAGCCTGTGTTTTATTTGAGGAGTTGTACTCTGATCGTAGGGTGATGATTGGATTGAGAGCTAGATTGGATGCTTTAGAGAGGTTACATGGTAGAGAGCTTAGAGGTTTAGATTTCAGGGCCATTGGTTTAGGCAGAGTACACTATTGGAGCAGTGATGAGAGAGAACCAGGAGCTTAGAGATCGTGTAGGCCAGTTGGAGACCACTATTGGAGAGTTGACTTTAGCATTTGATCAGTTACGCCTAGCTAGTGACCGAGCTTAGATTTGTAGTAGTGGATGATGTATTCATTAGGACGACTAGTATTTCTGTAGTACTCTAGAACTAATTATTAACCAAGCTTGTAATTTTGTGAACCTCTAACTTTCGATATATATAACAAGCTTAGTTTTCCCTATACGATTATTCGTTTTTCCTCTGTGGTTGACTTTATTCTTGTATTTTGTTTCATGATCCGTATATTCATAAGATTCTTTCCTTCCATAAACAAATTCTCATTTATCGCCATCTTTTGTGATGCAGATAAATGGCACCTAAACAAAAGTCAACCAGAGTCACACGAGGATAAACCGCCAACACACCTATCCTGACAAGGTCAGTAAGGGGAAGGACTGCTGAAAATGTTGCCCCGACCAGAGCCGCACAGGGTCAAACTGCTGAGAATGTTGCACCAACCAGGGCCGCAGCTACTGCCCCAATGGTGAATCAAGCAACACTGGATCAGCTTGTTGCTGATCGTGTGGCCGCCGCTCTCGCAGCCGCAAACAATTCGACCACCAACACCGGAACATCTAGGCCAGTGACCAACAGTCGTGGTTGTACTTACTCTGAATTATGAAAAATCATGGTTGGAGGATTTGGAGGAACAGAGGGAGCCGTTGGTTTGACTAGATGGATTGAAAAGCTAGAAACTGTGTTTCGCATCAGTGGTTGTAACGATGACGACAGGGTCAAGTATGCATCATTCACGTTCATGGATGCAACACTGACCTGGTGGAACAACTACATGAAATCTGCTAACATGGATGTTGCTTATGCCATGCCGTGGGAAGACTTTAAGGAACTAGTGATTAGGAAATATTGCCCACGAAATGAGATCAAGAAGTTGGAGATAGAGTTTTGGAATTTGAAAGTGCAAAACAACAATATCGCTGCTTACAACCAGAGGTTTCAGGAGTTGGCTTTGCTATGTCCCGAAATGGTTCGGACTGAGGCCAGATTGATTGAAAGGTATATCGGTGGTTTACCGAAGTCCATAAGAGGTGACGTGACTACCTCGAGAGCTACAGATCTCCACGAGACCATGGAGATAGCAAACAAGTTGATGGATCAGGAACTGGAGGATATTCCAGAAAAGAGTGCTGACCACAAAAGGAAGTGGGAAGATCACTCCAAGGGTAGTAACAACAGCTCTCAGAACAAAAAGCAGAGTGTAGGCAAGGCTTATGCAGTTGGTTCAAGTGACAAGAAGGGTTATGACAAGAACACACCTTTTTGTAACCGCTGCAAGTTACATCACAGGGGATAATGCACAGTGAAGTGTAACAATTGCCAGAGGATAAGGCACTTAGCAAAGAACTGTAGGGCAAGACCCCTAGCCACCGCTCAAGCAACACCACCTCACAACCGTAAGGCGGATGTCACCTGCTTTGGGTGCGGTGAAAAGGGTCACTATCGGAATGAGTGCAACAAACCCCGAAACCAAGGAAATGGTGGAGGGCCAGGCAACCAAGTAGCAGCAGTCAACAATGGGAACCAGGGCAATGAAAGAAGAGCCCGTGGAAGAGTTTATGCTGTGGGTAGAAGGGAAGCCCAGGACGACCCGAATGTGGTGACGGGTACGTTTCTCTTAAATAATCGTTATGCTTCAGTACTTTTCGATACGGGAGCAGATAGAAGTTTTGTGTCGACCGCTTTTAGTCCTTTACTTGATATAGCCCCGACCACCTTAGATAATGCCTTTGACGTAGAACTAGCAAACAGAAACCTAGAAAGAGTAGGTACCATTGTAAGGGGTTGCACTCTGAACTTATTAAACCGTCCATTCAACATTGACCTGATGCCAGTAGAATTTGGTAGTTTTGACGTCATCATAGGGATGGATTGGCTATCGAAATATCATGCCGTCATCATCTGTGATGAGAAGATCGTTAGAGTACCCTATGGGAACGAAGTTCTGATCGTTGAAGGAGATCGCTCTGATTGTGCGCGTTCATCAAGATTGAGCATCATCTCGTGTACGAAGGTGCAGAAGTACATCGAGAAGGGATGCCACCTCTTTTTAGCTCATGTTACTGAGAAGAAAGAAAAGGAACCTGGAGAGAAAAGGTTGGAAGATGTGCCAATCGTACAGGATTTTCCAGAAGTCTTTCCAGAAGACTTACCTGGACTTCCACCGGCCAGACAAATCGAATTTCAAATCGATTTAGTGCTAGGAGCCGCGCCTGTAGCGCGAGCACCCTATCGTTTAGCACCTACGGAATTACTGGAGTTGTCTGACCAGTTAGCTGAACTATCTGGAAAAGGATTTATCAGACCGAGTTCTTCGCCTTGGGGAGCTCCTGTCTTGTTTGTTAAGAAGAAGGATGGATCCTTCAGGATGTGTATTGACTATCGGGAGCTGAATAAGCAAAGGATTTAGGATATCTTGAGGATTTAGGTAATATCTTTAGGATATCTTGGAAGGATCTTGAAGCAAAGGATTGATTGTATAAGATCTTGGCAAGATTTGGAAATATATGGTAAGAGCTAGCTGTCATGTTCCGGCGGAACCAAACAGCAAAGGGGACGGACCCTAGGATTTGGGTCCGCCAAATCCGTGGACTGTTGAATCAGTTTGCCTATAAATAGCAAGCTGATCATTCAAGTTCACTCATCACTCATATAGCATAAATTACGTATTTATTCTTTCATACATTACTAACCCATTCATTCATTCATTTCATTCTTAGTGATATTTCTTTTGTAGCAAAGAGATCAAGCATCAAGGATCAACAAACTGTTGCAATCCTGTTAGTATAGTCTCTGTGTGATTTATTTAGTAGTTCACACATCATTGTTATACCAAACATTCAGTAGAGTCCGGTTAGTGTTTTAGTCCTCAAAACACATAGAGTGTCGGGAGTGGTTGTACCCTTGTAAAGAACTCGACATCTAGCTTAGTGTCGAAAATTGTATAGGCGACGTCAGGTTGGTTCTACCTTGAACTAGAACCCGATATTTAGCTTTGTACCGAAAAAAGGTGTAAGCGACGTGTGTAAAGGTTTTCTCCGCCGAGAAAGGAGTTTTTTTCTTAGTGAAGAAAAACTCTCGAGTTAGAGGCTCGAGGAGTGGAGTAGGGCAAGGAAGAGAGTCCTTGTAGCCGAACCACTATAAATCTCCGTGTTGTGGTTTGATTGTTCTTTTCATTACTTATATTATTTGTTTGTGTGCATTAACTTGAAATCACGTTAAGTCTCAAAGCGAATTAATTTTAAAACGGTAAAAACTATTCAACCCCCCTTCTAGTTTTCCACAATTTTTTTACTGTAAAGGTCAAAATGAGAATGCAGATTGTTATTGTTATTGTTATGAGAACTGAGATTTTTGGATTTTTTTTTTGGGCTTAATTTGTGATCTTTTCATGTTTTACTCTTGACAGTTGGTTGACAAGAACCCAAGCAAAAGCTATATCGATGTTTTCAGCTGCAATAAATTTACATGATTGAGTTGATATACATGACAGGAGCAATGAAACAACTCGATAGATCATAAAAAGCAGTTGAAGCTATCAATTTTTTTGCACCATCGATGCTCCCATGAATCACAAGAGTTTCTCAACAACATTATGCTTCAATTATACAAGGTACAATACTACGTTACATTAATTTACCACTGATGATTAACATACAGAGCTAATACTCAGATAAATCACAAACATTTTTACATAGGTATCGACGAATACAGAAACAGACACTTGCGTGAACCAAGAACAACGCACATCGAGGATGCTGCAGCACGGAACATGAACACAACACAAATTGGAACCACAAAAGGACAAGAGTATACATAATTGTTTATTCAGATTATTAAGTATATATATCTTTAAACCATACTCGACCTATAAACTACTTTCTTTTTTGCGATTTGAGTTTATTGAATTTGAATGTTGATGCGACAAGAAAGGCCTTTCATTGGAGCCTACTGAGTTACAGTTAACAAATAATTGGAAATGACTTGGTTATTTGCCCCTGTAACGAATCAATCTATAGGTATGATGACTACCATTAGTCACTTTAGTTTTATGTGCACGAAAGTGGCAGGATACGCTCAGGCTACTAACAGATTAGTTTCAGTTATATGTATTGTTTCGGCATTCATTGCCTAAATGTTTTAACATAAACATGGCTGCCCCACAGCAACGCGCGGGCAATAATGCTCGTTATTGCTATAAAAAACAAACAAGAGTAAGTGCATCCCTGACATACCCAAATGGACGAGCTTGTAATTTACCCCACAAATATTTTTTTTAGGGTGGTGGCAGTCATGACTTCCAAAAAACCCATACCTCCCAAACCCACCAATAATATCATTCCACCTCATTCATACTTTTTTCATACCTCCCAACCATTTTTTAGTGGCAACCATGCCTTTTTCATACCTCCCAAATAATATACCTTATTTGGTCCACATACACTATACACACCCCAATGCATGCAATTCTTATCAAACCGTGGAAGCATCAATTGCCGCTCAACTCATACCGATGGCCATACCTCCTAGGTGGCGGTGGTGTTCACCGGTGGTATGAGCATACCGTTGGGTGATGCCGCTTCCATTGTCACCACCCTTAGGGAGGCTACCCCACAAATAATGAACACATGTTGAATATCATCACAGCTTCTGCAAGATTTAAATTGTGAGGGACCTACTAACAATAACTCCATACACAAACCCAAAAACACACCTATCGATACGGTATCTTTCATCCATACATACCCTATCTATACACAAACCCACAACAATAATACGGGTACCGTCTCTGTGCTATATGTAGAGGAACGAAAAAATTGCACCATCACAGATTTATCATTTGCAGAATTTGCAAAACGAAAAAATGGTACAACTAAACGACCAAGAGCTTATCCTTGTCACCATTTCAGTAGCTATCTTAGCAATGTTATGGTACAAGTTGACGCTTTCGAGTTCATCAAATGGTGCACCATCTTTGCCACCAGGCCCTCGTTCGTTACCAGTTGTTGGGTACCTTCCATTTCTTAGTCCGGACTTGCACAAACAGTTCACCAACATGGCTAACACCTATGGGCCTATTTTTAAGTTATATTTAGGGACGAGCAAGCTTTACGTCGTCATAAATACCCCAGAATTAGCAAAGGCTGTTGTTCGTGACCAGGACGAGGCTTTTTCTAACCGCGACCAAACAGTTGCTGCTTCAGTAATAAGTTACGGAGGCCAAGATTTGGTAGTTTCTAAAAACAACTCACATTGGCGCAAACTTCGTAAGATATTTGTCCATGAGGTTATGAGCAGCAAGAGTCTTGAAGCATGTGGTTGTTTCCGAAGGGATCAAGTTAGAAAAACAATTATGAATGTTTTTAGTAATATTGGTACGCCAATCAATATTAGCGAGATTACTTTCATGACAGAAGGGAACGTCATAACAAGCATGATTTTTGATAATACATTGGATCATTTTGGAGATAGTTTTGGAGCCGAATTACAAATGGTATCTGCAAAAATCGTTGAGATTTTTGGACAGCCAAATTTATCTGATTTCTTCCCCAGTCTCGCTAGGTTTGATCTACAAGGTATCGAGCGGGACATGAAGAAGCAACGTGACAAGTTGGATAATATTTTCACAAGCATCATTGAAGAACGAATCAAATCTAGCTCAACAAAATCACAAGATGGAGTTGGGAAAGATAACGGGAAAAAAGATTTTTTACAAATATTATTAGATCTCAAGGATAAAGAAGGTCCAACATCGCTTAACATCACCCAAATTAAGGCGCTTATCTTGGTAAGATTTATTCTTAAAACCACTCCTGATTTTAAAATTATTGTCCATATTGCTATTTTGATATGCAGTTTTTGGTTAAAGGGTAAAACTAGAATTCTACCAATAAAACTAAAGTTGTAATAACTACTAAACACTTCAGAAAACCGTGCGATTTTCTTGTGTTGGACATTTATTTTGGGACGAGGAAGTATTAAGTAAAATTATGAAGATGATATCATTCTTTCAGTTCATTGTACATTCTTCATTTTGTGGATACGCGACATTACCATATACTAATCTTGATTTTTGTTTTGTTGCATCAGGACATTATGATAGCAGGAACAGAAACAACGGCAACACTGATTGAATGGGCAATGGCGGAAATCATGCGAGATCATAGGGTGATGAAAAAGATTCAAGAAGAATTATCAAGTATCGTAGGAGTAAACAACCGTGTCCAAGAATCTCATCTCCCAAAATTACACTACCTTGATGCAACAGTTAAGGAAACATTTCGGTTGCACCCTGTACTCCCTTTCATACTTCCACGGGTGCCAAGCCAAGATTGCATAGTCGGGGGATACACAATCCCAAGGGGTAGTTCGGTGTTTCTGAATGTTTGGTCAATTCATCGGGATCCTCGTTACTGGGAAAATCCATTGGAGTTCAATCCGGAGAGGTTCTTAACTTGTGAGGGAATAAACCAATGGGACTACAAGGGTAATAATTCAAAGTTCTTCCCGTTTGGATCAGGGAGAAGATTGTGTCCAGGTATGCCATTAGCTGAGAAGATGCAAATGTTTATCCTGGCTTCGCTTTTGCACTTGTTTGACTGGAGCTTGCCAGAGGGTGAAGAACATGACTTTTCCGAAAGATTTGGCATAACACTAAGGAAAATAAAACCACTCATTGCTATCCCTTCACAAAGGTTTTCCGATGTGAGCCTCTATACTTAATGTTGTAAGACTTAACTGTCAACATGATTAAGAGCCTTTCAAGATAGCTTAGAAACTTCTTTTGGATGGTAACTGATTGTCGTAAAATAAAACCACCCTCATGTTAGTTCTTTACTTCGCTTGAATAGTGTATCGGTGTCTACTTTGACTTTTTTTTGTGTGTGAATGCAATGAATAAGTTTATATCTTGCTAGATTACAACCCTACCATTGGACAAGCAGCCTATATGTAGTATCGCTATTGTTAAACATGTTTCACTGTTATTGAAGATCATTACATACTCTGCAGAAATAAATGTTCGCAGCTAATGGTAGGGTCCGTTAAGAATAGGTACCCACTCTCGAGGATAGACGATTTATTTGATCAGTTGCAAGGTTCATCGGTTTATTCTAAGATAGACTTGAGATCAGGTTATCACCAGCTTCGAGTCCGGGAAGAGGATATCCCGAAGACCGCATTCTGAACCCGATATGGCCATTACGAATTCCAAGTTATGCCATTCGGCTTGACAAATGCACCAGCGGTATTCATGGATCTCATGAATCGTGTGTGTAAGCCGTATTTGGATAAGTTCGTGATAGTATTCATTGATGATATCCTGATATATTCCAAGAATGAGCAAGAGTATGAGTAACATCTCAAACTAATTCTGGAATTATTGAAAAAAGGAGGAGTTATATGCTAAGTTTTCGAAGTGCGAATTTTGGATATTGACTGTGCAGTTTCTTGGTCACGTGATAGATAAGCAAGGGATTCACGTAGATCCTGCTAAGATTGAGGCAATTAAGGATTGGGCAACGCCCACAACGCCGACGGAAATACGACAATTTTTAGGACTTGCCGGTTATTACCGAAGGTTTATTGAGGGTTTTTCTAAGATAGCTAAGCCATTGACAAAACTGACTCAAAAGAATGTGAAATACGACTGGGGAGATAAGGAGGAAGAAGCTTTTCAACTCCTTAAGGAAAGATTGTGTAGTGCACCTATTTTGGCTTTACCCGAGGGTAGCGAAGATTTTGTTGTGTATTGTGACGCATCACACAAAGGTTTGGGAGCCGTGTTGATGTAGAGAGAGAAGGTAATAGCATACGCTTCTCGACAACTGAAAACCCATGAGAAAAATTACACAACCCATGACCTAGAATTAGGATCAGTCATGTTTGCACTGAGGATTTGGAGACACTATCTTTATGGAACTAAGTGCGTAGTGTATACCGATCACAAGAGTCTACAACATATTTTGAACCAGAAGGAGCTGAACATGAGACAGCGCCGATGGTTGGAGTTGCTTAGCGACTATGATTGTGAGATCCGTTACCACCCAGGCAAGGCAAATGTTGTTGCCGACGCCCTTAGCAGAAAGGAGCGGATCAAACCCCTCAGAGTCAGATCGTTAGGGATGACGATCAGCTCGCCGCTTCCAGCAAAGATACTTGAGGCCCAGGGTGAGGCGCTCAAGGATGAAAATCGACCACGTGAGAAGATTCACAGAATGCCAGAAATTGAGAATGGCTTTGTACGAAGATCCGATGGGATTTTATGTTATGGAGACAGGTGTTGGATTCCATTGTATAGAGGAATTCATGATTTAATCATGCACGGATCCCACAAGTCCAAGTACTCCATTCACCCAGGATCTGACAAGATGTATTTAGACTTGAAAAAGTTGTATTGGTGGCCAAACATGAAGGCCGAGATAGCTGAGTACGTCAGTAAGTGTTTAACGTGCTCAAAGGTCAAGGCTGAACACCAGAGACCTTCCGATTTGCTTGTTCAACCTGAGATCCCAGAATGGAAATGGGAGCGTATCACTATTGATTTTATCACTAAGTTGCCTAAGACGTCGAGTGGTTACGACACGATTTGGGTAATCGTTGACCGTCTTACTAAATCAGCTCATTTCCTTCCTATAAAGGAGAATGATGGTATGGACAAACTCGCGCGACTGTATGTGAAGGAAATTGTTGCAAGGCATGGTGTGCCTGTTTCTATTATCTCTGATCGAGACAGTCGATTCACGTCTAATTTTTGGAGGTCGCTTCAGGACGCGTTAGGAACTGACCTTGACATGAGTACAGCTTATCATCCTCAGACTGATGGACAAAGTGAGAGGACCATTCAGACGTTAGAGGATATGCTAAGAGCCTGTGTGATTGATTTCGGGAACGGCTGGGATAGGCATTTGCCTTTAGCCGAGTTTTCCTATAACAATAGTTATCACACCAGCATTAAGGCTGCACCGTATGAAGCACTTTATGGTCGTAAGTGCAGATCGCCAGTTTATTGTGCTGAAGTAGGAGAAAGTCAACTTACCGGACCGGAACTAGTCCACGAGACTACTGAAAAGATTGTGCAGATCAAGAGCCGAATGCAGGCGGCTCGTGACCATCAAAAGAGTTATGCCGACAAGAGGCGGAAACCCCTTGAGTTTCAAGTGGGAGACAAAGTAATGTTAAAGGTCTCACCATGGAAAGGCGTGATAAGATTCGGCAAGCGTGGTAAGTTGAACCCCCGCTATATTGGACCTTTCGAAATTCTCGCAAGGATCGGGCCGGTAGCCTACCGACTCGAACTACCATCTGAGCTCAGTGCTGTGCATGACATTTTTCACGTCAGCAACTTGAAAAAGTGCTTGCCTGATGAAAGCGCCGTCATTCCTTTGGATGAGATTCAGCTTGATGAGAGATTAAATTTTATCGAGGAGCCGATTGAAATCATGGACCGGGAAGTGAAACGGCTAAAGTAGAGTCGTATCCCAATTGTGAAGGTCTGATGGAACTCTCGCATAGGCCCCGAGTATACATGGGAGCGAGAGGATGAAATCAAGCGAAAATATCCTCATCTCTTTTCGAACCCAACGAGTAACGTAAATTGAAATCCGGGACGGATTTCTCGATTAGATGGGGAGACTGTGACAAATGGTAATTTTCACGTTGTTAATTAATATTAAATGAGTATTAATTATTTTTAAGCTAAGCATTTCTATGCGCATTTGCATGTTTCTGAGTATTTTTGAGCACTTTTGGGAGCTGTCCCGCATACTGTAGCTTATAGTCACTGCAGAAAAAGTATATTTTTGTCAGTAAACCTAAATTATCCTATTTCTGATAGTTACTGACAAGTCTCGTAATTAATTGAGAGCTTTCTCGCATTTTTCTGAAAAACAACTGCACGCGCGTACCGACAGCACAGTACACATGGTAACAGTCAAATAAATATATTTTTGAGTCAGTAATAATATTTTATTACATTTCTGACAAAAACGTGGATAAAAACTTTATTTTACGTAAACGTGTCCAAAAAGGTCAAAACGGGACTTTACGGTCACGTTTAAGCTCAAACCGACACACGATACACCAACGAGGAGTAAAAATAAATATTACCCTCCCCTAATTTAACCCAAAACCGGCCCTTAGATAAATCTCCCCCACAAGATGACAAAAACCTACCACTAACTCATTTTAATCTTTTATATATTGCATGGATTACTCTAAATGACTCCAAGCCAACTTTTCTTATCCATATTACTCACACAAACTTACCTAGATCATTTCTTGATCTCTAAACTCACGGCACACATCAAACTTCCAAATCCATAAATTCTCTTTGAAGTTCAATCAATTTGGAGGTGATATTCAAGCTTTTCGGGTTATTTGGAACTTGGTTTGGGTAAATTTGTTGAAGCATTGGGTATTCTTGGTTCACATCTCCACGTTAACCTTCAATCTTTGTAAGGATTCATAAAACTTTTCTAATCTTGTTAATCTCTTGTTCATTTGATGTCTAATGATGATTAAAAGTGTTAAATGTATATGTTTTGATAATATGGAAAAAGCTAGGGCTTGTGTATTTGCATATAGTGCTCGACTTTTCTGTGATCTAAGAACAAGTTTATAAATTTCTTGCTTGTGTGGTAAATCTTGTTACATATAGTGTTAGTTTGATGATACAAACATGAGTTACGATTTTTACGCGAGATTAAGCAATATAATGATTTTTGAGAACATATGTATGGATCGGCCAACTATAAAATAAAAGATTATTGGGGTTTTAAAAAACATAAAATTTTGGCTCAAATGGTGAAATGGTGGAAAAATATAATTGAGTGCTTATTTGGAATAGATTATTAATAAGCCATAAGTTATAGAAAGTAACTAGTAAAAATGGGAAAATAAGTTGGAATAAATTATATAGGTCGAATAGACCATAAATTAGTCATCTTTGAATATTTAGCTAACTGGCTTATTTATTAGAGCTTATTTGATAAGTTTAAAGTTTATTTAGTAACTAATAAATACTAAATTATAAGAAATGGACCAAACTAATTTTTGGGCCATAAAGCCCACGAGAAAACTGTTGGGCCGAGCCCATAGGTAAATTTTGTAGTTTTGACTTTTTGACCAAACGGACCCAATGAGCGAGTAAAATGATTTTTAGAAACGCATCGATATATATACGTTTTAGCTAAGAATGTGTTTTGGGCTAAAAATGGTTATTGGGCTTATTTCATGATTTTCGGCCCAATTAACAACTAAAATGACGAAAATGATTTTTGGAATATTTTCCGACTCGCTATGGTTATTAATAGTTAACGAAACGATAAATATAACGAAAACCATTTTCGGACTTATTTTGAGACGTTTAGTCCCCGAAAGGGTAAAAATTTACATTTTAACCAAATTAATATTGAAATGGACTTTTGTTGACTTTTTGACTAAATATTGACTTTGTGTCGAAATCCATTGTTAATACTTAAACGTAGCGATAACGAATAATATAACGATAAAAAAAAAAGTTCATGACGACTAAAATATATATCACAAACACTTTTCGCACTCATTGTTAACTAGTTGAGTTATTTGAGAAATATTGCAACATTTGAAGGAAATGGAAACGTTATATAAACAAATGGGTCATGCCCAAATTTTCTAAAAATCTAACACTTAGAGTATTTTCGAGGAATACTTAACTTAAGTAAACTTTATAAAAATTTACTTAACAATGTTTTATTTTCTTATAATCAAAATTGTATTATAAATAATAAATAATATTTATAATATAATAATCCTCCACTAACTATATTATTTTATTTATTTCTCAAAAGCCTATTTAATTAATTTTAATCTTAATTAATTAAATACATAAGTAGTTAATTTAAAATATATGTATTTGTATGAGTATATATATATATATAACACTTGAGCGTTATAAGCGGTGAATACTAACACGGATGTTCCGTTACGTATTCCCACCTTACACTTTCACCATGAGCCACCGCCATAAAAATTGTCAACGATAAATCATTTCGAACTATATTTTACCACACAACAAGCAAGAAATACGCGAGCACTATTCAAGCATAAACTTTTCAAATAAAATAAAGACACATGAGATACGAATATTTCGCTAAGACTTACCGTACTGATTTAGGTTGTCTGTCGGCGCGGTTGCACTATTTTGTTAAATAGCAGATTGCTGATACTGAAAGGTGAGTTTATAGCCCCATATTTTATACGATTTTGTTTTATAAGCTTGGGGTGAGAAACATGCAAAAATGTTTTCATGGACCAGAAATGAATTTTGTTTTTATATACACATTAGTATGCAGAAACCTAAGTTTGCTGAATCCCATTTTTGTGCCCACTATCATCTACCGTTAATTCCTGTCTAGGAAGCCGTTTGATATAAATAGATCTATTGGGGATGACACCCCCGTTCGGTTGGCTCGGCATAGCCAAGGCGAACGTATACCAAATCGAATAATAGGCCGAGTGTCTGGGGATTAACACTCGCGTGCACCCATATTTATTTGCTAACGCCAGTTAGGCGTGCTGCGTTGTCATTTTTCGGTTAGATGAGGCTTAGTGTTTGCATAGCTGAGTAGTGTGTATTTGCTGAATTGTTTGAGGATATTGCTTATGGTCCATTTGTGCTATTTACTTTAAACCTATGAACTCACCAGCGTTAGCTAACTTTTAGCATGTTTTTCTCAGGAAACTGAGGTGTGTTAGCTGAGTGCAGAGCATGGCGATGGTCGTAACAAATGATGGAAATGTTTTTAATAATGCGTTAACTCTGGAAATTGGACCTTTTGTTTAAATGGGCTACATTTTCATTTGACATGGATTTTATGTGACGCAACATGACTTGATTTATGCAATGTATTTTAAAATGGATTTTTAATCCGTTCCCTATATCTTGTGTTGTGTTTATCGATTTCGTAGCACCCCAAAGTGAATGCTTCCGCAATATTATGATTTTGGGGGTGTTACAAGTAGGTTATCTTATTCTGAAATGTGTGACCTTTTGTTGAAAAACATAAAAGAGGATATATGGGCGTGGTTTTATTGTAAACCAAGGTGTAGCTTAGAAGAAGGTTTGACCATTGTCGAAACTGATAATGATGTGAACAAAATGTATGAATTTGCTGAGATTCATGGGCTCATTGAGGTCTTTGTCAGTGAAATTCCGCAAGCAGAATTAGTTAACCACTATCATAAGAACTTGCCTTTTGATGACTCTGACGATGAGGTGACATCTAAAGTCAGAATTCATGAAAAAAAGAAGGATATTGAAAACATGTTGTTCGAAGAAATAATTGCCTGGGAACAAGCAGAACAAAATTCACCAGGTATCCTTAGGACACCTTGTGTTAAGCCTTTTGTTGAAGCAAGTTATTTTAGAGGGAGGGGAGAGATAGAATATAATGATGACTTCTTACGATGTCCGGCTTTTTTAAGGTCTGTTAATAGCCCGTACGTGCCAAAGGACTGTGACTGTAGCTGTAGGTCTCTGACTTTTTTAAGGTCTCTTGAGCCTGTGGGAGGGTCAACAGAAAGTGGTATTGAATCTAGTCCTTTAAAGGTTAAGAGGCTTGTTAATGACTTTGACGATGTTCCTACAGTTGGAGGGTCTACTGTTATCCAAGATGTGTCAAAGGAAATTGGTTTCAAAGCTAGTCCTTTCAAAGGTAAGAATCTTTTGCCTGACTTTGAAGCTGCTGTGGATGATCACCTTCAGGATGTTGCGGCTGTGTCAACTGTGGGAGGGTCTAATTCCATCCCGTATGTGTCAACTGAGAAGAAAGTTTATGAATCTAGTCCTTTAAATGGTAAGAGGCTTTTTAAGGAGCTTGATGAAGTTTCAACAGTTGGAGGGTCAACGGTTATCCAACATGTGTAAAAGGAAAGTCGTTTTCAAGTTAGAACTTTAAAAGGTAGGAAACTTTTTAATGACTTTGAATCCGTTGGTAATGATGAGTCTGTTGCTGTGTGTGATGATGTTGAGTATGAGGGTGGTGGTAAGGATGCAGTTGCATGTCAGGCTGTAGGAGGTACAATTGTCAAGAATGTGTCTAACAACAATGGTTCCCAATCTTGAAGCTCTAAAATTCAGTAACTTTTGCAAGTGTATGTGCACTTCCTTTCTTTTGGTGTATTATGGTGGACGGTAACAATGTCTCTAATTAGTTGTTGTACTAGTTATGTTGGGAACAATTTCTCTTAATATGTTAAGTTTTATGAACTGTTTAACTATTGTTGTAATATGTTAAGTTGTATGAACTCTTAAGCGACTTTTTAAGGGGTATATAAGCGACTTTCTAAAATCCAACTCTTTGTGTTCCCCTAGTCAATGGCATTGAATTGATATGACCTGCTAGGGTGCAAGTGGCATGTAATGATGTCTTCATTGCTGTCAGGGTAAACAAGTCAATCATAATTGTACTTAGATTCAAGCGGCTTTTTTAAAGCGACGTTTTATCATAATTGTAATTATTTTCTAAAAGATTGTTGTGTAATTATTTTTAATTTCATAGTTGTTGTTTTGGTAATTGTTTGAAGGTTTTTAAATTTTTTCTGTTTTGTGCTTTTTGTTATGTTAGTTTAATAGGGTCTTGTACTTAATAAAAGATTGTTGTGCATGTAGTATGTTTGTCATTTGTTTGTGCAGCTTGGTTCCTGATGATGTATCCTCCGAACGGGTCGAAGGACTCCCCTTCGAGCATGTATGAAGCCTTCTCTTCGAAGGCCCAGGTCAATCTCCTAAAACGTTTCATTGGCGTAAAACCATTCATCTATGAAGTGGTTACCAAGTGGGAATCCGCCAATCGAAGGCCTAAGCCCTTCGGGGTATCTCCTTTGAAGGAACTAGAATGGAGAACCATCTTGACCTGGTCACACCCACGTTCTCTCTTCCCTTAGGCTTTCCCGCCAAGGATGAGATCATGGGTCACAAAGCCCTAGCGGTTACCACAAATCATGGGACGCCCCCATGATCTCCGAATTATGTGCAAGAGCTCTCTAAGGCCTATTTCCTCCCCTATAAATAGCTTAGACGGGCAAGAACAATGGTATGCTAACTCGACTTTCTCAATTTACTACCAACTTATCATAACACATACTTATTCGCACGCCGGAGGTGGTTCGCCGGGTCCAACCTCTGCGCAATCACTTAACCTAGTGTCTTAGTATTTCTTATTTCAGGTTAAGAACAAGCTTGGCGCAACCTCAGTACCCCATAAATCCTTTGATCATCATCGAAGGCCTGGTCGTGCAATTTATTGTACAATCAGTGGCGCCATCCGTGGGACCGCTACAATTGGTCTCGTTATTTCCAAGCTTATAACCAACTGATTGTACAAATAATTACACTACCAGGCCTTCGATGGTGATCAAATGATTATTGGGGTGTTGAGGTTGCGCCAAGCTTGTCTTTAACCTGAAATAAGAAATACTAAAACACTACGTTAAGTGATTGCGCAGGGGATGGACCCTGCGAACCACCTCCGGCGTGCGAGTAAGTATGTGTAATGGTAAGTTTGAGGTAAGTTGAGAGAATACGACTGAGATTCAGTTAACATACCATGGTTATGGCCTGTCTAATGCTATTAATAGGGGAGAAATAGGCTTTAGAGGGCGGTTGCACTTTGTTCGGAGATCATGGGGACGTCCCATGATTTGTGGTAACCGCTAGGGCTTTGTAGCCCACGATCTCTGTTTTGGCGGGAAAGCTTAAAGAAAGAGGAGACGTGGGTATGACCAGGTCAAAGTAGCTATCCGTTGTAGTTCCTTCATAGGAGATACCCGAAGGGCTTAAGGCTTCGATTGGCGGATTCCCACATGGTAACCACTTCATAGATGAATGGTTTTACGCCAATGAAACGTGTTAAGAGATTAACCTGGGCCTCCGAAGAGAGGGCTTTGCACAGGTTCGAAGGGGAGTCCTTCGACCCGTTCGGAGGTTACATCATCAAGCCCCCCAGTCTAAAGTGATGTATACGTACGAGTATAAATTGTATTCGACTCAAAAAATATTCTACACTCTATCCCTTTCGTCACAAATTCGTATGAAGAAGGATAAGTGCTTAAACAGACTTTGCGCAATAAATGTAGCTAATAAATATGCAACTACTACCTTATGCTACAGCAGCTAAGATTTCGGTAACCACAAACATCTTTTCAAAAATTTAAAAACAATTTAGAGTCCGTGTATGTCTCGGATTATAACTGCACGTGGATGGCTAGGATAAAGCTACAAATGATATGCATAAACCCTTCATGATCCTAACCCTAGATCACATTTTCTTCTGCGCCCAAAATACACATACACAACACTGTGCTATGTGCTTCTGTTGAGCCTAAAGGTAATTTTTCCTCTCCGATCCTTTGTCCTTTTACTCTCATAGTTTCTAGTTCAAGATGAGTATGTGATGTGTCGTGTGCGTAGTGCTCTAATTTATACCCACGGTATGTCATTGTGGTTTTAGCAGTATTCAAGTTTTAAATTTATATTTAGCTAACTTATCAATAACACACACACTTTAACGAGCAGTGTACCCGGTCAGTATGAATATAATGGTAAGTAGAGTGTCGATCACTAAGAGTGGAACGTATTATCTAGTTATTCTAATCAGTATTTTAGTAACTTAAGTTAGCTATACAACCTAATCTAACGCAAGGGGGTTTCAGCCTGAGAGACTGGCACGGTTTGGTTATGATTAAATATAAACTAAACTAATAAGCACGAATCAGCGAATAGCACACACGTACACAGATAAATACTTGAGACAATAAGAAGACCTGTCCTGATAGTTAAGTAGCTTGTCACTTGTTTTATTGCTAGTTTTATATGAAGTGTATAGTTCAATGCAACGCATCGAGATTAAGTCCTTTCTCGTTGGCTCTAATCTTATCGGCGAGTAAACCCTTAATGATTACTTATGACTATCCTATTTATCTTTCTTCCTACTTTTCTACAGACGATAGAATGCATAGGCGATCTAATAAATAGGCGAGGAAGGGGCATGGCGACCCAAGCAATGCTCAGCTAGACACAGAGGTTATCAATGCACTAATAAAAGTCACCAAAGACATCAACATATAAACTTTAATTAATGGGAAAGCAATTTTAAGGGGAGTTGAAGTGCATGATAAAATCAATGTCACAAGCCCATCAATCCTGACCAATTAAAGTGTACTAATACAATAAAACAAAACTACTTAATGAATTGAATACATGCAGGACCTTCTTACAGCTCTTGTATCTTCGTTCAAGGTGTGTCTTGTGCTGCTACTTCGTCTGAATTCGGCTTAGGGCTTCTGTCCTTCGTATATCGTACGTACCAAAAGTCTCTGAAATTCGTCTGACTTTGGGGTATTTATAGTTTCTGTCTGAGGGCTAGATGCGGCGCATAGAATAAGTAGATGCGGCGCATTGACTTAACTTCGCGTGGGGTCCAAGATTAATATATTCAGGAATATTCGTACACCGCCAGAAGATGCGGCGCATGTCCTTGCTGTCTTGGATAATATCTTGTGAAATCTTGATAGTGATGCGCCGTATGTAATAAGTAAGATGCGGCGTATCTGGAGCAGAATGATCTTGATCTTGTACATTTCAGTAGACTCTTAACTTCTTGCTTGTTTTGCTCCATAATTAGTCCAAAATCGCCAAGTTTCACATAATACTTGTTTTTACCTGAGAATTACAAAAGTAAACATTAACGTATCAATTCTCACAGATAATATAATAAAACAAGTCAAATAAATAGGATAAATGATGGTAATAAAATGTACTTATTTGAGTTCATCAGTATGGCACGAAAAGAATTATTATGGAACAAAAATGTACTCTATCAAAGCAGGCTTTGACGGAATTTCTTGGAAAATATCCCATACCCAGGGAGTTTAAAGTGATTCTTCCAAACAAAAACCAAAATATTTTTGATGCTCCACCTGGGTATGTGGGGCTTTATGTTCATGCATTTACGGAATCCAACTTTAGGATTCCTATTCATCCCTTAATCCTAGAATTCTTACAATATTATCAAATACATATTTCAAGGTTGAATCCATTTGGCCTAGCCAAGTTGACCACATACATTGTTGTGTGCAAAGCTTATGGCTATGAACCGACTCTGACTGTTCTTAGAGGGTTCATCAACCTTTGCCCGGGTGGTGATTGGATAACCTTGGCCAAGAGATGTGAGTATGATGTGCCTTGTTTAATTTCTAAACCCTTTGCCAATATAAGAAAATGGAAGGGCTTGTTCTTTTATGTACAAAACACGATCATACCTTCAAAATATCCAGCCTTACTAGATAAAGCATTCCGGTTTGATGAGAAACGCTTTGATTATCCTTTACCATATCATATAAGGAGCAATCCCCTCTACCAACGTCTGGCACGCCACCCTTTTGATGTTCAAACATTTCCTGAGCCGGTTCTTTATATGGCGGGCATCATTGATCATTGGGAAGGCTCTCCGATGAAACCTGAGATAATGTGTCAAGGGAAAAGTATGTATATATCTATTTGAATAGAGTAAATAACTTATTTGCTGATATTTATCTTTTCTCCTTTGTTGCTGTAGGAATGGCATTCAGAAATTTTGTTGTTGCCCGTGGTAACACATAAGTCAGTTTCATCCCCCAGGATCTGAAAAATGTGAGCAATGGAGTAGGCTCTCCATCCATATCAGATTAATGATGAAGAGACCCCACACTTTGTGGAAAATGTGGCAGATTCTGATGATCCCCTTATCAAGGAATTTCAATCGAGGCTCGCACGGTCCTCCGGCATATCAGACAAGAAGAGTAGGAAAGGAAGAGTAGCAATGTCTGTGAAAACCCCTCCGAAAAGGAAATTATCTCTTCCAACCCCTTCGACAAGAACGGTTAAACCCAAAAGCTCCCATGCTAAAACCTTCGTACCTACCACCCTAAAGATTCCCGAAGATCAAACTCCTAGTAAGTGGAAATTTTGAAATGCGTAATAGATACCAAACTTCATACAGCTGACTGTCATATCTTTCGCAGGTTTGCCTGATACGAAGGAGCTTCCGAGTGCCCTTGCGTGTCACCAATTGGTTGAAAAGATGACACCTCCCAGCTGGAAAGGGATTTTGGACAATATGTCAATGGAGGAACTTTGTAACTTCCATTCCAAGAGCTATGCTAGACAGGCTGTTTTGGATAATCATCTTAACTCTCGAACAAGGGAATTGGTGCAAACGGTGGTGGCTGTGAGAGGTAAAATGGATGATATTTTAGCCAAAGAGAAAGACAGGGATCTTCAGTAAAATGAATTGGAAGCTAGGTGCAAAGAAGCATTGGAGGATTTAGAGAAGAATCCAATTGTCCAAGATATGCGAATGAAAATCAATAGTCTCGAGGGACAGTTGAGGGAATCTTGTGAGAGATTGTAGGCAGAGGAGGCTAAGGTATCTCGATATAGAGCACAAATTACGACACTTAATTCCACATGTGCAGGTCTCGAAGCCGAGAAGGCTAGGTTGGCTGAGCAGGATGTCCAGCTTTGCGAGGAGATTGATGAACTTAAACTCCAATGTGAGAAATTTAAGAAGGATAGAGCTGAGGTGGTCGCGAAGGTTGTTCCTCATGTTTCCATGGAATTGTACCATAGTGATGAGGTGGGGGAAGTCATTGGGAGGCTGGTGAATGCAACCCTTTTCTATGGTACATGTACGACATTAGAAGAAATTGCTTAAACAAAGAAACATGTGGTTTTGTCGGAGATACCTTACTATCGTCCGAATTCTGAGCAAGAGTATAATAATGCTGGCAATGCGTTCACTACAACAGAATACCCCTTCCTCACCGAAGCAACCAAAGACCCTTTAGCTTCAGTAGAAGATCTCCTAGCAAGGAAACCGAGGAAGGTTCAGCCCCCCTCTCCAACCAAGAAGACTGCGTCCTTGAGGCCTTCGTCTCCATCAAAGAACCACAATTTCTCGAAGAATGTATGATGGCTGCCATGTTGGCAGTAATTTAGTCTTAAAGGGTGGCTTGTACCCTTTGTGAACAATGTCTCATTATGTTTGTTAGGCGTTTGCATGTTTGAACAATTTGTCCTTGCTTTATGCTGGGGTTCGACCCATGCCTCAAACAATTGTTTTAGCATTTTTTGATGGCTTTGACCATGCATGGTCTTAGTAGTACCATTTAAGGGATAATATCCCTTTTTGAATGTTATGCTTTTCTTCTCTTATGCTTATATTAAACGTACACATACAACCTAAGGTTATAACCTTATTGTGTGTATTTTGAACCAAGATTTTCTGCAATTGTATAATTTGACTGCGACAGAGGGTCGCGACCCACTCTGTCTTTATCCTTAAGTTGCAAAGGGCTTAGAATACCCTAAGACTTTATAGGAAAGTTAATGTGAATTGTAATGGATGTTATTTTCATACAAGACATGTGTCTTGCTTTATCCTTCAACATTGAAACTTGTAAAGTACTTGGCTGAACAAATCTTTGTTATAAGTAACAAAACAAGAGATTTGAGGGAAATGCGTTATATCATTAAGTGGGTAGGGAGAATTATATCATTTTAAGAAATGAACACTAAGACACCTTCCATTAATGCTTCTTTCCCCAAGTGAGAAGAATGCGTTACATGAATTTGAAAAAACAAACTGAGTGATTTTAATGATAGTAAGTCTTATATGTAAAACTTACGGAGATTGGTACCATTCCAAGTCCTATCCATGACATCTCCCTTAAGTTTTGCGAGTTTGTAGGCTCCATTGCCGTAGGCTTCCGATATGACGTAGGGTCCTTCCCATGTGGGCCCTAGCTTTCCTTCGTATTCAGCCTTGCTTGCGCTGTTTAACTGGAGGACATATTCACCTGGCTTAAATGTTGAGGGTCGAACTTGGTTGTTGTAGTAGTTTTTAAATTTTTGTTTATAGATAGCCTCTCTGATTGAGGCTATTTCTCTTCTTTCCTCAAGAAGATCGCGGTTTTCCCAAAGCCTTTCTTCATTTGTCTTCGCTTCAAATTTCACAATGCGTTCTGTTTCAATACTTATTTCAGATGGTATAACAGCCTCCGTTCCATAAGTGAGGCTAAAAGGAGTCTCCCCATGGCTTGACTTGGGGTGCGTCCTATGTGCCCACAGAACTTGGGGTAGTTCATCTACCCACCCATGATGGCTTCGTCCCAACCTCTTCTCAATGCCGTTAATGATGTCCCTATTGGTAACTTCGACTTGCCCATTACCCTGAGGATGGTAGACGAAAGTGAATGACTGCTTGATCTTTAGGCCTTCGCAAAAGACCGAAAACACCCCTTCGGTGAACTGCTTTCCATTTTCAGAGATGATAATGTGAGGAACACCAAAACGACAGATTATGTGTTCTCACACGAATTTTTCCATATGCCTTCCTGTTACTGATGCCAAAGGCTTTGCTTCAACCCATTTGGTGAAGTAATCGATGGCTACAACCAAGAACTTTACCCCTCCTGGAGCTACTGGTAGGGGTCCAACTATATCAATTCCCCATTGACAGAAGGGCCATGCCGAAGTGACTGAGGTCATGTCTTGCTTAGGCATTCTTGGAACTTTCGAGTGGATCTGACATGCTTCACACTTTTGTATTATCTCTATTGCGTCCCTGTGCATGGACGGCCAGTAATATCCGAGCTTCATTACTTTCGAGACAACGGAACGTGGTCCTACGTGTAGACCGCAGGACCCTTCATGTACCTCACAGATGATGTTCGAAGCTTGCTTTGGTCCCACACAACGAAGCCATGGAGATAAGAAGGATCTCCTGTAGAGATTATCCCCAATAAGTCTATATTGGGGTGCCTTGACCCTGACCTTTCATGCTAACTTTGGGTCTTCAGGAAGGATACCACTGATCAAGTATTCCCTTATTGGGGTCATCCAATTTGGGCCTTCGTCAGGTATGATATCAGATACTTTGCCTCTTTTTATTGACCTGTCAGCCAATACTTCTACCAAGACTTCCTTTGTCAGATGAGCAAATGCCATCGAAGCTAGCTTGCTCAAGGCATCTGCTTTCTTGTTTTGATTTCTGTGAACATGTGCTATCTCATTGGAGTCGAACCCCTGAAGAAGTTCTTTAGCTTTATCCAAATATTATTTGATGGTGGGCTGCCTTGCTTCGTAAGAGCCCTTGATTTGGTTGGCGACTAGCTGCGAGTCCACAAAAATGAAGAGGTTTCGAACCTCCATCTCCTTTGCAAGTCGAAGACCGGCTAACAAAGCCTCGTACTCAGCTTCATTATTGGTGGCTTCGAACTCAAAATGTAATGCATAAGTATACTCCTTCCCTTCTGGACTGACTAGCATTAGACCTGCTCCTGAACCGTCGGAGCTTGAGGCTCCATCTGTGTATAGTTTCCACCCCTCCTTTGTCTTTGGGGGCTTTTCTTTTGGGATTTCCTTGTCTTGGCTAGGTCCGGAGGGTGTTTCAGCAAGAAAGTATGCAAGTAACTGGCCTTTGACGGAGTTTCGACCCTTGTACTCTATTTCATGCTCCCCCAGGTCGATGGCCCATTTGGCCACTCTACCCGATTTCTACGGCTTCGGCAATATCTGTTTAATTGGCTTGTCGGTCAATACTGTGATGGGGTGAGCTTGGAAGTACCTTCGAAGACGCCTTGCAGAATAAATCAAAGCTAAGATCAGCTTTTCCAACTCCGGATAGTTCAATTCCGCCCCTTGCAGGACCCTGCTAACAAAGTATATCGGGACTTGTTTCTTATCCCTTTCTGCCAAAAGAACAGCATTGATGCTTTCGAAGGATGCCGCAATGTACATGAACAACACTTTGCCTTTGATTGGGGCTGTAAGTATTGGTAGGATTTCCATAAATTCCTTCAGCTTTTAGAAAGCGGCCTCTGCATCACAACTCCATTGGAAAGTATTTTTATCCGTGCACCCCTTGAGTGTTTTGAAAAATGGTAAAGAGCGATCTGCCCCTTTCGACAGGAATCTGCTGAGTGCTGCGAGCTTCCTATTCAGGCTCTGTACTTCTTTCAATGACATTGGAGCTTGTAAATCAGTGATGGCTTTGACTTTCGAAGGGTTAGCTTTGATCCCTTGTTTTGTAATCAGATGCCCTAAGAATTGTCCTTCTTCTACGCTGAAGGAGCATTTCTTTGGGTTAAGCTTCATGTTGATTTCCCTTAATTGATCGAATGTTTCTTGAATGTCGGAGAGTAGGTCTTCCTCAGTCCTACTTTTTATTACCATGTCATCAACGTAGGCTTCCAAGTTCCTTCCTATTTGCTTGTGGAAGGCTTTGTCTACCAAACGTTGATAAGTTGCCCCTGCGTTCTTTAGACCGAAGTGTAGGAAATACCCATCTTGATTGTGTGGATCTATTCGGGTGGTCTTGGATCTTGAAAGATCAAGAATCCCATGGTGAGTTAGTGAGATGTTAGAGAGAGAGAGGGAGACTCTTGTTGAGAGAAAAACTGAATATTAGATTAAATGTGTGAAGAGTTCCAACCCTTCCCAAGTGTGGGAAGGGGTTTATATACTTACTACTATTTGGTGCCCCTAGTGGGCTGTGGAGTGAGCTGACAGTGGGGAAAGCCCCGACCCACTCCACAAATATAAATATGACTAAGCTAATACTAATATTACTAATAATACTAAACAAATATATATAAGCCTACGAGCTGTATAAATGCTAATTAGATGCTCGGGGTGACCGAGCCTTCATATGAATATTTATATTCCTAACAATCTCCCCCTAAGGGAGGTCACCCCGGAAATAATAACTTGAATTCTAGCATTTTATCTTCTGAAGTTGTCGTCATAGCTCGTAGTCTTTGATTCTTCATTGTCTTGAAACTTTGTGTCTTTAGCAGTGATCTTTTGATGACTGTTCTTCTATCTTGGATGATCTTTGAGTATTCTTCGACTTTATCATCCAACATTTGTTTCCAAGTCATCTTTCAGCAGTATGTTTCCATGTGATGTGATATTCTTCGAGCCGACATGCTCACACTATTTGGTGTCATGATCTTCAGCATCAGAGTTTGCAGAAGCTGTGTTAAAGGTCTTTAGGTTGATCATGACTTCTTTGATTAAGATGATGTAGTGTGAACATGTGGTAGAGGATTGGCATCTTTTCAGCAACCAGCTACAACTGCAACCAGCTACAACATTCCACAGCTACAACCGCCAACAGCTGCAACAGCAATCAGCTACAATCGCCAGAAGTTCCTGCATACGACAGTTAGCAATAAAACGTCCGGTACTTACAGGTTCGGACTTTGAGATTGTTAACAGCATAGTGTGAAAACTCTCTCTAATCCTTACCAAGACCGTTCCTAATCGAAAACCCACAGAGGGCTTTTTAAGATCGAACAGTAGCACATCAACGATTAGGTGAGTCGCTGGAGATCACTCCACGACTGTAGATCGTTAGAAACCGCCGTGACCACTAAGCGTAATCCATAAAGAATTACCGAAGTGACCTGCTTTCAGGGCTGCTTGATGTTGACCCTGGCAGGAATTTCCATTCAATCATTGAGAATTACATTCGTAAATTCTCTCATAAATGTTCTGGCAGATTGCTAAGATCTGCGAAGGACTCATAAGTTTACAACTGGTGTCCTTAATGTTAAACAACCAGTGTAGAAGTAATTCGTGTCCCTAAGAGATCTTATTATGCATCTCGTGGCTCTAGACTCAATAGTGCGTTTTGATTTAGTGAGCGGAGGCTGGAGAGGACTGCCACCTTTTCAATATCATCTAACTCGGAGTGAGAGAGACGATAGGAATGTATTGAACTCCGTGACAATTGAAACAAGAATCCTTTGAGGGACCTTGAGTGGCTAGGGAGGGTTGTGCAGCGTATCACTGGGTCCATGATACTTTGTCTTCAATGCCAGCAATCAACTATGTGATTCTGACAGCATATGTATTGACCCGGTTTCTGCCTAAGTTGTAAGGAGGGCTGTTTCTTTTCACCCTTTCTCTTTACAATTCTTTTTCATTCTTCAACCCCTTCAGTGCTTACCGAGACTTCATAACTAACACCTTGTTGGGTTTGTTCCAGTGTCAGCTCCATCTCAGTCGGCACTCTTCCCTCATTCACTTTTCTCCTTTTTAATCATACCTAAGGACTTCTACACTAACTAGTGGATTATCCCTGGGTAGATCCCTCCGGCTCTGGCGGGATCATGGGAACTTGAACCTAACCTAACCATCCTTATAACTCCATGCGTTAATTAAAATGGTCGGTCTTAGATATTCATCCATGATTGCCATAAACCAAAACTTTGAAAAATCTCTCAAAGTGTTCATGATTATGAAACACATTTTTGCAAACACTTGAGAGTTTTATATTTTTCAAATGCTCCCCCTCAACATGTGCTCGGTTGATTGTTTTATAAATTTGCACATGTTAGGTAGAGCTCGCACTTTTTGAATTGATCAACTTTCAGTGAACATGACCGATTCGAGACACGCTTACATCACTGGTTAGACCAGCTTGAAATTATTACCCGGCCTGGTCAAGTCCATAGAAAGTTTCTCGAAACGGTACACTCTACTCAGACACATCCTTTTCGAGACACGCTTACATCACTGGTTAGACCAGCTTGAAATTATTACCCGGCCAGGATATGTCCTTTCGATCAATGACAGTATATGTTTCGTCAATTCATTTGTCAAGTCTGAGTCACGATCTCATGTTATGCCAAATCCTTTTTGTTTCCACAAAACATTTGCTCCCCCTCAATATGTGCATTGATATACAAAAGAGTTTAGCACATATGGGAGAGCGTACATTATACTTTCCAAAACATCACATTTTCATCAGGTTTCATATTTAAATCACATTCTCTCCCCCGATCAAAAATTTCAAACCTTTTGAGATTTGTGATCCCAATTGATTTAAATAATTTAGAAAAACATGGGAGAAAATGTGGTCAGGTTTAACATGTTCTGATGATGAAACATACTTTGCTCCCCCTTAATCTAAGAGGGAGATTCACTGCTAATTTTGCACAAATTGATTATTATGACACAAATGATATTGACCTTTTTGCTCAAATGATGTAATCACCCACTTTTCTGAGTGAGTCAGTGGTCAACATCGATTATCCATCCACCAACAAATCTTCTCAAGTATTGTCGATCCCCACTTGGCGAGGTCTGAGTAAGTACTTCTTTGTTGAAATGATGGTGGTGGAGGTGAAGGTGTTGTTGTTGTTGTTGCTGCCGATGTTGTTGTCGTGGTGAATTTCGAGCCAATCAATAGAGTTTGAACGTCTGATCAAATGGTTAGAATGGGAACTGGCACATTCATTTTGGCTATGGGATCTGCATAAGAATATCAACACAGATATGCATGCATACAGATACACTGATCCTTAATAGCTACCCTTCAGCAGCTTGCCACATTATAATACCAAGTTCATCTTATAATCAAACCCCAATCAGGAACTACGTCAAACCACTATCTAGCATGAAGAGCAATTAGCAATCATGAACATGGCAATTCACACGGATTTCAATATTCAATTCAGGATCTTAGGAACATGATTCTAACATAATAGCAATCTACCTAAGTGAATCCTGAGAACATATGCACAATATCAACAACAATTAAGCAGCAGAGATAAACAACATTTGAAACTCATTCACTTAGTTCATACAAATGTCAGTGGAGCATTCAAAAACATCAAACACAACTGGTTTTCTAACTTCTTTTAGGTTTTGAGTCTTAAAGCATTTTGGGGATTATACGAGGATTCCAAAGTAACACAAATGAACCTTCTAGATACATAAAGCTAGGAAACTATCAGCAAATTGCACATAATGTCCTAAACTTTCTAGCAACTAACATACTTGGTCATTTGATATATTTAAGCAAGATCCTCTTCAACTAATTCCCCATTGACTACAAAACCATTTCTAACAAGTATGATTTAACCAATAAATCCGTTTGATGATATAAAATTTGAATTCACTCTCCCCCTCAATCAATGACCCGTATTCTAGTTGAACCTCAACTAAAATCACGCTTAACCCCACAACTCATCAAACAAGAACTGTCATGAGGTTTTGTAGTCGTTGATTGAGTGACAAATTTTATGCATAATCCAAGTATAAACAAATTTCATACAACACATATTCATCAAGTGTCTCACAAATAATTTTCAGGAGAATCATAGAATGAAAACTATTTGTTATACCAAGAAGATTTCTCTTCTTTTACAAGAAATGATGCACTGAAACGTACATCAAATCAGGAAACATGGATATGAAGTAATCCATGCCCAGGTGAACATCACCCAGTTGGAGGAACAGCCGTCTTTTTGGCGACGTGCTTTCCCCAATATGAAGCGCGGGTTGCTATCTAAAGTAATAGCAAGCCATTTAGACATGTTTTAACAATCCATTTTAACTTCTGCTCGAGCTTCATTTAAAGACCCGTGCCATTATTGAATGACATTTCTAAGTCCGTAAATGTTATCGATAAACAGAAGACATGCCTAGGTGAAACTATTTTTGGTCTTTTCTAATTTTTCAATTTTTATGGTTTTTCTGGCTTTACGTTTCTCTATTTACAATTAGCAAGATTTTCTTTGTATCTATTTACAAGATGGTATATAATATGAATAAGTATATATGTACAAGGATACGAACCAGAAACCATTACTCCTCAGCATTCTGAATCTTCACCGCATTCATCACTTGACTTGCTGAAGAGCAATGTGAGCACTTTCAATCAGGGAATGATTCTGGCTTTTCACTCTCCCCTAATTAGTGCTCTCCCCCAATCTGACAACCTTTCTGATGAACACCCATAATAGCAAGAAGACTTTGGATGAACGCCCGAAATATGAAGAAGTCTTTTGATAACCAAATGCATGCCGTCTTTAATCTTCTGACACTCCCGTCCTTGAGTGACGCCGTCAAAAACCTTATGCATCTTTTTGGTAGTTTAAGTTGAGCTTCAACTGAAATCTAGCTTAACCTCACAACTCATCAAACAAGAACTGTCATGAGGTTAAGTTAAACCACAAATTTAAGCCCAGAAACAACTTGATTTCAGCTTAACCTCACAACTCATCAAACAAGAACTGTCATGAGATTAGGTTAAAATCAAGTTGAACCAAACCTTAAACTACAGAACAACTTGACCCTAACTTAACTCCACAACTCATCAAACAAGAACTGTCATGGGATTAAGTTAAAAATCAAGTTGTAAGAAAAGAGCTCAACATTTTTTTGACTGTGGAGAAGACTGTAGACTCGACCTTCTTCAAGATTGCCCAATGTGGAGGAACAGAATACCAATCATCTTTATCTCACCAAATGCCTTCCAGTAACCTTACATGTAACCCATCAGCCCGCAGCATACACATGAGAAGATAACTCCCAACAGAGAATGTAGAGTAGACTGACGACTCGACCTTCTTCAGTCTTTAGTATAACACCAAAGTAACAAGTTGAACCACTGATCATCTATAGTATGTATCCATCATTGGATATTAAGCCCTGATCACGTGAACCTGTTGTGCGTCCTTGATGTACACATTCTCTCTCCCCTGATGGTTACGATTAATCAGCACATAACGTAGCAGTGAAACGATAATACCAAGGTAACAAGTTGAACCACTGATCATCTACAGTATTTATCCATCCTGGATATTAAGCCCTGATCACGTGAACCTGTTGTGCGTCCTTGGTGTACACATTTCTCTCCCCCATGATGGTTACGATTAATCGGAATCATCATCATGATGTGTACATGTAGCCTAATGACGTGTACATGAAGCATTGACTAGAAACCCATTGTTGCTGATTGTACCAGCCCGTGAGAATATGTAGATTAGCATTCCATGACCATGTTCTTCAACACCTTGATAGACAGAAGAAGTAGTGTTGGAGAACCATGGTTTGCACGACTCCTGAACTGACGTATTCAGGAGTCGTATGACCAATTCTCAATCATCAACCAACATGTAGATTAATATTCACCCTTTCCCCCCCTCAAAAATTGCATATGCCTTCCAACTGCAATTTTTGATGATTGAACTAGTGAATATGAATACCATCAACGGTAAGTAGCTCCACTTGACGGTTCTTGACGACTGACATGTTGTTTATTCACCCTTTCCCCCCCTCAAACATTGCATATGCCTGTCAACTGCAATTTTTGGTTGAACAAGTGAATAAGAATATACTCCAATGTGCGCCGATCCACATGAAGACTGAATAAGCACGGAAAGAGCATGAATCTTGTTGATGAGAATGGCCATTAATAAGAAGATTCCTCTTCTTTTGAAGATAAAGTGCACTCAAGCGTACACTTTTCTTTTCTTTGAAGAACGAGGCCTGAACTGAGGTATTCAGACGTCATAATGATGAAGAGCGAGGCCTGCACTGACTTGTACAGACGTCATTTGATGAAGAACGAGGCCTGCACTGAAGTGTACAGACGTCATAATGATGAAGAGCGAGGCCTGCACTGACTTGTACAGACGTCATAATCTCTCTCTTTACAACTTCTCTCATCTAACTCGTTACCAACCCCATTATCATTTTGTCGGCTTGAAATCGTGACCACTGATGGAGAAAAACCCAATATGATGAACTTGAGACTGAAGTAACATAACCCGAACTTGTGACTTAAACTTGTACTAATGCGTGACAAAGAGCGGTGTAGAGACTTCGTGCAACATCGAATCCCTAAGTACTCTATACTCTTCAACCAACCAACCATCAAGTATAAGACATACATCACCTCTTGGATATCCACAACTTCGTGTGACACTGAGCACTACAACGTGACTCCTTAAAGTGATAGTTATTTTGTTATATCCAAGTCCTTGTCATTATATTGAAAGCTCGAACAAGGATCTCGAAGAATCTTCATCCAACCTCCCCGATATCTTCAGATGCTAAGTACACGCACCCATGAAATTTCACTTCAGCCTCAAATAAATAATACTGAACTAACCCCGTAGTCACATCTTGTCAATTAAAAGCCTCGATCCAGCCATTTGTGATGTTATAACTGAACTTCGATAATGGTTTTAACCCGATCCTGGTCAAGAGCGCATAGCCCATCATCACGGAATTTTACAAATCTATGGTTTAAACCGAGAAATAAGTTCTTTCGCGGGATTTTACAAAACCAAGAAGAAACCGTGAGACAGTAACCGATTGAATGTGGCGTGACTGATTTGGTTTTGGTGAACATCAGTTTGGGTTAAGAATATTTCGTGAGAATTACAGATCACATCACAACTTTTAACACCTTTGGCCAACTAACCAACCTTGTACAAAGATTAGTGACCACTCGATGAAGAAAACCCGATACACCAATACTGAAAATTGAAGAATAAATCCCCAAATTTGTTACTTAAGCTTGCACTAATGTTGGAAGAACGGTGTAGAGAATTAATGCTCCAAGCAGATCTCTAAGTGCACAATACCCAACCAAAGTATGAGACATTAACACCTCTTGCGATTATCGACATCGTCATTGACGTGTGACACTGAGTACTCCAATAACTCTTAAGTGATAGTTACCCCGACTGCTGGTAACTAGATAACCCAAGTCTTCAACTTAAATTTTAAGCACGAGCAAGTTATCATTGAAAGTCATGCATCCAACCAACCCCGACTTCAAGATAAAATAAGTAGACACCTTCGTGAAATTCAGCTTCAATCTCAAATAAGGAATACCAAATGAACTTCGTGATCATCTTGTGCTGTTGACTAGTCAAAAGGAAAAGAAACATGCGCAAATTCTTAGAAGTGCCCAAGACTCATAGTCAGTCCTATCAACCAAGGCTGTCTGATCCAGCTACTTGGATGTGGAATAGTTGTCGTACTGTGTACAGGATTTTACAGTTCTTGAGATTTATCTGAGATTTAACTGCACAACAGTAAGCTTCAAACTGCTGTAGACTGAACCACTGAATCCTGAATCGCTACGATCTGACCCGCTGTAACCGACACTTCTAAGATTCACATTGCTGGAGACAGATCTTCTAGGAAACTTGCGATACGATCTGACCCGCTGTAACCGACACTTCTAAGATTCACATTGCTGGAGACAAATCTTCTAGGAAACTTGCGATAATTCTCCCCCTCAAAAGGACATGAAATGACCTTTTTGCCAAAGCTGAGAGTCCGTGATGTTTGTGAATTTGACAGGCACAAGACATGGAAAGAGACAAACGAAACAACTGCAACGAAGAAGATGATTCAGACTCTCTTGCAGTAACCCCTTGCTTTCCTCATCATCAATGGTTTAGTAGATTAACAATTCATTGAAGCTCGTAATATGCCAAAACCGCTTGATGAAATGCATATGACCTTAAAGTGAGTAAAAGGTTAAAACATGTCTCCAAACAAATCACCTCTTGTCTGAAAGCCTGACTACCTCTTGAGAAGATCTTGAACAACAATCTCATTAGAAGCTTGAGAAACAACAATCACTTGATGAAGCTTGATAAAGAACAAGTCCGCGACTTAAACTTGCACTAAATTATGATTAGAACCTATATTGAGCACAACAACGTAACTCCTTTAAATATAGGTAGTGATATATACCCAACCTTCCATCCTTAATTGTATATATCCACTTCGTGAACATCCAAGTCTAATCACCTTAAATTGCAAATTGTGATTTAGAACCTATATTGAGCACAACAACGTAACTCCTTTAAACATAGGTAGTGATATATACCCAACCTTCCATCCTTTATTGTATATATCCACTTCTTGAACATCCAGGTCTAATCACCTTAAATACGCTTGAGCAAGAGTCAACAAACATCGTGCATCCATCCACCCCGAGATGTTTGTGACACTAAGTACACCAACCCGTGAATTAACAAACCAACCAAGTTACCATAATTTCCCAATTCCTGCTGATCCTGAAGCACAGACTTATCCCGAAAAAGCAGTCAAACCCCGTAAGTTTCATTATGTCTACATCCAAGTCTAGCCTACTTGTCCAATATTAATTTCACGGGATTTTACAGCTCTTGAGATTTAAACCGAGAAATCGAATCTTTCGCGGGATTTTCTAAAAACTACAAGAGAAACCGTGAAATCAACCTGAATACCCAAGAGTGAGATGCAATACCAATCTTCGAAATTCAAGTCACAGAAGTCAAATCACAACATGATCAAATTGCAACAGGCCAAGTCACAGATTGTCAAATTGCACCAAGTCAGATTGCAATCAACCAAATCACAATTAGTCGAATCGCAGGTGTTAACTTGCCACGTCATATCGTAACTGGTCAAATAGCAATCCGACACGTCGCAGTAAGTCAAACACGCAACTTGACAAATCACAATTAATCACATTGCAATTTGTCAACTGTAACTCAAATCGTAAACATCAAATTGCAGACTCACTTAAATCGCGGGTACCAATAGAACAATGCTGAAAAATCCACACCTCTGAAGCTGCGTTGATTATAATAAACCCAAATATGAGTGGTGACGAATGTGACCTTACGAACTTATGTAGATCCATATTCAATGAGCCAAAGACTATACCACGAATTAAGACGATGCATAATGGAACATAAATCCTTTAAGACAACTTTGTGATATATGTTCAACCCTACTTTATACACATACAAAGCACAACAAATTTCCCTTGCGTTAGTTATCACCCGGTCATTGTCAACACAAACTAACAACGTCCTTGTGTTAATTAGCCCAAGCAAGTAATTTGAAGTCACCTTCTCAATCCAATAATTCCGGCCCAAAGAACATAAGATACTATCACAGCCCAATAAGTGTTACACAAATCCAATCAAACCCGGTCAGTGTTATTTACCCTAACATTAAAGATATTTAAAGACAAAACACTCCAATAATAGCTAACCCTAATCACATTAATCCGCCCCCTTTCTCTCCTTCAAATCACTCAAGCCACCAAACTAATCCAAACCCTAACTCATCAGCTCATATCTGCGCCGCCCACTTAATCCCTTATTTCCTGCACTCACCTCCTCACTTCCCATGACTGATATAACCTCATCTCATCATCATCTCCTTCAATTAATTATCATAACCGAGTCGATTGACACACAATAATAATCCGTAACCCATCTATATTTTTCAGGCTTGATTCCCACTCGAAAGTCTTCAACGAAAACGGCTTCAAGATTAGAGAATTGGTCTCGGGTAGGTATTATGATCGTGTATATTTGTTTTGTTGTTGATATTGATTTGAACGAACTAAAGAAAAAGAAATAACAGATTTGTTATATTCTTATCTTTTTATGTGTTCGAATAGAAAGAAGGAGGCTTAGCTTCCATTCACAACAAATCGATGATGATTTCCAAATCGTGTGTTAGATCTTTTTGAAGGTCTAGAGATATCTTTGCGAAACACGAATTGAGAAACTGAGATATGTGTTCGGTTAGAGTTTGTAGGATTAATGATGATTTTTTTTTCGGTACTTAAATTGGGAATTGGTGAGTGAGGTTTTAATTTGGATGTAAGTTGTTAGTGGGGATCAATGTAAGTTGTTAACTCGTTGTTACGGCAAACCGAGTTCATGATTCAATGTAAGTTGTTAACTCGTTGTTAGTGGGGTTTATTTGTCTTTACGGCTTTAACTTAATTCAGTTTCTTTCATTTAAATCTTTGATAACTCGTTGACTGATTGAACGTTTGACCAAGTAGCAGACAAACTGAGTCGATGAGATGGTAGACAACCACACAGACAAACCGCGTCGTCTTATATACACAAACCGAGTCCATGACAAACCGAGTTCGTGAAAAATAGACAAACAGCATCTACAAACACCCACAAACCGCATGCTTGCAAGAAACACACAAACCGAGTTCATGACAAACAGACAAACTGAGTACGTGTCTGTATGGACAAACCGAGTCCAGGGTTAAACAGACAAACCGAGTCTGTGAGCCAATAGACAAACCGCGTCTTTGACCAGTCAAACCTGTCACTTTCGTACTTTCCTTAAAAACCGGATCTGTGTTTTTCTCTTTCATGACAAACCGCATTCAAGAACAATATTCTTTGACACAAGCAGCATTCAAGAAAACATCCTTCCATGACACAAACCGAATCCAACACATAGCTCATAAACCGAATCGTTAATCCACAAATAAGCCACTATGAACATCACATCATGAACCAAGAACAAACCATTCGAATAACCCACACTTATATGCTAATGGTGAACATTTAAATCCAACCAACTCCACATCTTGAAAATCACCAACGGACACAAGTGAACAAGATATTCGAACACAGACCATTGATTAACTTGTGGATTCGAAAAATATAGAGCAAGCAACGAAAACAAATCCACACTATATTACCACTATTCGAACATTTAGAAAGCCAAATAGACAGCAAGACACATTTGATCCATTGTATTCGAACACACAACTTGATATTCTAACAACAAGTGAGGCCCACAAAGATGAGATATAGATTACGCAGTATAAGCAACTTGTAAAAAATATGGTTTGAGGCCCACTTTTGATTGTTTAAAGCGCATCAAGATTTTAAACCAGTTTGGAGGCCCACATGAATTGAGAAAAAAATGGATTTAACAAAAACAGTAAAAGTGGTGAGAGCAGATTGTCAAAATATAGGTTCGTTCAACAACATGTGCGACACAGTATAAGCAGAAGTGTTCGAACCAAAACTTAAAACCTACACACAATCAAACCGAACCTAACCATGGACCACATATCTGACCAAGATGAAACCTGGCTCTGATACCAATTGTAGGAAATACCCATCTTGATTGTGTGGATCTATTCGGGTGGTCTTGGATCTTGAAAGATCAAGAATCCCATGGTGAGTTAGTGAGATGTTAGAGAGAGAGAGGGAGACTCTTGTTGAGAGAAAAACTGAATATTAGATTCAATGTGTGAAGAGTTCCAACCCTTCCCAAGTGTGGGAAGGGGTTTATATACTTACTACTATTTGGTGCCCCTAGTGGGCTGTGGAGTGAGCTGACAGTGGGGAAAGCCCCGACCCACTCCACAAATATAAATATGACTAAGCTAATACTAATATTACTAATAATACTAAACAAATATATATAAGCCTACGAGCTGTATAAATGCTAATTAGATGCTCGGGGTGACCGAGCCTTCATATGAATATTTATATTCCTAACACGAAGGGCATTTTCTTGTAGCAATAGACACCCTTTCCTGTGTAGAAGGCTGTCTTCTCCTCATCTTCCTCCGCCATTTGTATCTGGTGATACCCCTTGTAGGCATCAAGGAAACATTTCAAACGGAAACCCGAGAGGGATTCGACCTTCCAATCAATTTCTGGTAGAGGGTAGCAGTCCTTCGGGCAAGCTTTGTTGATGTCGGTGAAGTCAACATACATTCGCCACCCTCCGTCACTCTTCTTTACCATAACTGGATTGGCTACCCAGGTTTGGTATTTCACTTCCCTGAGAATTCCTGCTCGTACAAGTTCATCCACCTCTTTGCAAGCGGCTGCGCTCCTTTCAGGTGCCAGACTTCGTCGCTTTTGCTTAATTGGTTCAATGTGCTTGAACTCATTAAGCTTGTGTTCTGTGCCGAAGGGCTTGCCGTCGATCATAAGAGTCCGAGGAACCCCCGTCATATCTGAGTACGTCCATGCGAAGACATCTTTGTTGGCTTTGAGTAGCTTCTCCAAGTCTGCTTTAAAGTTAGCAGGGAGTTGTTTCCCGATTACCAACGTTTGCTCTGGATAGAGCTCATTTACCACAATACATTCTTCGACATCTGTACAACTTAGAATGGCCTTTGGAGGCTCTTCGGGATTTTCCTTGATCTTTTTGCCAATATCTCCGGTCTTCCCCTGATTGTAACTGGAGAACACGGTACCTATCCCATAAGGTGTATGGAACTTGACCGCTGCATGTATGGTGGAGACTACGATACCCATCTTTTGCATGGCGGTTGATTGCTTAATTTTGGTCAAACGGTTCACAAGTCAAACTTCTCACGAAGAAAAGTCAACTCACGATGATTTAACGCAACAATCAATTGTAATAAACCGGATAAGTGAATACCCGGGTCGTAGTCCCAACGAGGCGTGAAATTGAGGATATCGTTTGAGGTTCGGAATTAAAATGCTTGAAAGAACGAGGGACACTTGGTTTTTAATATCTAATAAAACGAAAATTAAATAACGTAACCAGAAACTACGAACGAGTAAAAACGTCAAATCTATTAAAAACTAATCCTACGAGTACCAAAATAATTTTCCTACGTCCTAAATGACAAAAGAAAATTTTGAAAAAAAGAATTTTATTTTTTTGACTTTTAAATAATTTTTTATGAATTAAAAACTATTTAAAAGAAATTAAATGATAAAAAATACTTAAACTATTGAGAAAAAGCTGGAAATTTTTGTGAAAGACCTAAATAATCTACTGAGTCTAGGAAAAATAAAGGCAAAGGGGCAGCTTATCCAGATAAGCTGGAAATAAGCTTTTAAGGGAAATAAGCAAATGAAACTCGAAACTGCATAAAGGAATTAATGTGCATTGCTTTAACAAGAAAATCCCAAGGGCATATTGGTTGAGTCGTGTGTTGTGAGTTAGCAGACCTGGGTTCGAGTCCCAGGTTTTACAACTTTTTGTTCTTATTTTACTTTTTTGTTTTTTCTTTTGGAAACTTGAAAAACAGATAAAAATACTAAACTTTCGTGAAAACAACTTTTTGGAAAAGCTCAAATAAGCTCAGTGTAAGTAGAAACTAAAAGCAGTTAATGCTAAAAGCTTTAAGTGAAATTTTGAAAACTAAAAAGCTACTTAATAAGCTATAAGCTGAAAATTCAAGGCTAAATGAGCTATGAGGGACTAAAAGTGATCTAATGAAGCTAGACTAACCTATATAAGCAATTGAAATAAGCAGATAAGCAAAGAATAAGCCAAAAGACCATAGGGGTCTGCTGAGTACTAAATGGTGCAGGGCAAAAAGGCTGTTTTCAACCTGATCAAAAGCTGGTCAAAATAAATTCTAAAAATCTAAAAAAAATATGGAATGATAGATAAGCTGGCCAACTATGACTGTGCCAATTTATAACTAATTCTAACTTAATACTATCAAATTAAAAATCAACAAAGGAAGCCTAAAAATGAGAAAACTAAAAAATGTTGCAGTCTGCTATGCTGATGAGGTATGTTCTAAGGGATTTCAAGGCAATATCCTAACACATAAGCTCATAACTAATGGTAAACTACCAGGAACTATAAAAACAATAATAAGCAACTAAAAGACAGTAAATAAGCAAATAAGCAGTACAGTAACCAAGTTTTACCAAGTGACTAAAAGAGATAACTGAACTTTCATTAACCAAATTGTAATTTACAAGACTGAAAATAATGCCTAAATCTAATCCTAATGACAGAAATTAAATAACAATAAGTAAAAATTGGTCTAAACTTTTCTAATACATGAAAAGTGGGACAAAAATTGTGCTTTGAGGAAAGCCTCCTATTTATAGCCACTGAGGTAGGGTTTTGTGCTGCTGTGTTTCTTTTGTGAGTGGAATCCCAGTTTGCTACTTGTGCTTCTTTCTAGGCCATTGATATTTCTTGGTGACCACACTTTAGAATCTGAGCCGTAGATCAAATCTTGGTCCTTGGATAGATGAGGTGGCAAGGAGGGGGGGGGGGGGGGAGACAACACCCATGTGGTGTCCTTGGCTGGTAGTGGTGATGAAAGTGACAGGGTTGGGGATTAGGGCTAATGGCGGGGAGTAGTGTTTAAGAAGAAGATAAACAGTAGATAAGCTGGGGTTTGACTATTTCTTTTAGTTTGACCCCGTTTTTAGTATTAGGGTTGGGTGGATTTTGGGCTTGGTTGGGTTGTGGGTTATAAAGGGATGGACTGGGTTTGATTTAAGTGTAGTGGGTTGGGTGGGTTTATGGGTTAGTGATAGGGCTGGGATTTTGGGTTATTCATTTTGGATCTGGATGTAGTATTTATAAGTAGATTTAGGTTTTAAGCAAAAGGACCAAAAGTGTAAATTATGAAACTTCAAGGACAAAATCTGCTAATTCTTCAAAGTTAATCCAAGGGCCAATTTTGCCAAGTGAAAATAATCCAAGGGCCATTTGGGATTTTCCGAGCTTAAATTAAATCCGTATAAAAATTGTCTTTTCCGTCTTCGGTTTTCGGCTCTTTTCCATATCATGCTCGGTTTTGTCAATATTTGCCCCGTTTTCAATCCTTTTGTAACTGAAAAACATAAAACACAATCCAAGGATATATGTAACAGTATATGGTCCATTTGGGTGTTTTTGGTCGTTTTTGTGGGGTTTTTCGGGTATAAAATGATGAGTAAAAGGCCACTCATCAATCCCCCACACTAAACAATTGCTAGTCCCTAGCAATCCGATCATATGAAGTAATGAAAGGATCAAAAATATCAAGGTACCAAAAATATATCACCCCGTTTTGAATTATTATAAAATGCAAGTAACTAAAACGAGATAAAACATAAATAACATGCTTGATTATCAAAAATGGCATCATGGAACGGGAATCACACAAAATGGGTGACTCCGGGGAATTGTAATCGTCATCCTCTTTTTATACTCCCCAACTAAGTCTAAAACCCTTGTGCAAACGTTTTTGTAAAATGCTAACACTACTTATATTAGTAATCTATGTAAGCCGAGACTTAACTTTTCACTCCCACAATTATTCATAAGTTAGGTGTGTGTGCTTGTTTTCAAAGTTTTGATCGTAAAAATCGACATTTATTAGGGTTAAAAACCGACAATGATTTAGAAATTAGAGATTCAAAGGTAAGATCACTCCATGTAGCGACTTTCTTCTCAGCTTGTCCTTAGTAAACTTAGGAGGCTAGGTTTTTACACCCTCGAGAATAGTATCGGAGCTCACGGGATCTTTGAAGTCAACAATTTCTAAATCACCGTCCAACTTTTAGACAATTTTGACGAACACTAGTTCAACTTTCGATTTAAATTTAAGAAGAAGCAAGTTTCTCACATTTATTCATAAGCAACAAACATAAACATCTTTTTCATTTTTCGTTTTATTTATTTTTATTTATCTATTATTTTTTTTTGACTTAACTCATTCTTGTACCATAAACTACGGAGCTTCACGGGGAAATTCTAAGACCTTACACCTTTCGGAATAAAGGATCCAAGGGCTGTTACAACGGAGAGTTCCAAGACCTTAACGCCTTTCAGAATTAAGGGTCCAAGGGCCGGTGCAAGAGGGTAGCCAAGACCCAAACGCCTTTTGGTAATAAGGATCCAAGGACCGATCTCAAACCGAAGGTTAGGACTTATTTATTCATACTCAAAACTTTCATTTTTGCAACTTTCAAGCAACGACTCACTTTCATTTTGCATTCTTATTATGTTTACGAAAGTATGCTTGTTCCAAAATTTAAATAAAACTTTGAACTAGTATTCTAAATCAAGATTGTATAAAAATTTATTTGCTTAACAAAAACGGCTTTTGCGTTCAAAAGTTTGAAAATAAGCACTATTTAAGTCAGATTAGGATCTCCTGGGAGGAAAAGCCATAGATTACTTATATAAGCTCTAAAGAGAACCAACTACTCCACGCTTAGCATTTTCATTTGCACAATTCGTAAAAACTTAGCCTAAAAGTTAAGGGTAGCAGCTAGATCAACACTCTAGCAGAGTTGGGATTCCCTTTGTTCTAGCCTAATCAAGTCTAAACTTCCACTAATACCGAAGCATTAATGTATAGCAAATTATTTTTATTGTGCCAAGCACTTCTTTTAGACGAAAAATACGATAAAAATTTTAAAATTTTTGGTCAAAACGGGGGTGCTAGGGGACTAATAGGTACAATATGTGAAATTTTTTAAAATTTGGTCAAATGAGAATTCCCCCCCACACTTAGAATTGAATATTGCCCTCAATATTCAAAGTACCGGCTATTATGCCGTCACTATAGAACGTAAAAGGGTAAGACTACTAGCTAAGTGTGGAAACGAAATCTTTTTCACAAAAAGGATTAATAAGATATCCCTGGATAAACATAAACATAAAGATCGGATATTGGGCGGCTGGATTGAAAACAGGCGCATCAATCATAACGATCTACGGGAATCCTGAAAACAAAGGCAAACACACAACAACAAAGCAACAAGTAGAGGAATTCCCCCACACTTAGTGTTAGAAATAAGAAAGAAGATAGAATGATAAGCATGGGGTGCCTCCCACGAAGCGCTTGTTTTTGATCGAGTCGTATAGCTTAGACTCGCCCCGAATTCATTTGTTCTTGGGGGAGCATGTGGAAGAGAAGATCTCCATCGGACTTTCATTCAATATGTTTGGAGAAACATTGAAGTGCTTGAAAGTTCCACTCCGATGAGATACACCCGACTCAAAAGAATGAGATATGCCGGGGTCAAAGATGACATCTTCACTCACAAATGAGTGAAGGAAAGGAGAAGTCACCGAATAGGTGAAGAAGGGGAGAAAGATCATTATCAAAATGGAAATCCATTCTTCATCAACAAAAACCTCGGGTGGGAGGGTCGGGATGATATCATCGACAAGCAAACTCTTAGGATAGAGTACTTCTCCCCCTGGGTCATGATCTTCCTTAAAGGCAAAGTAATCATACTCCGGAGGAGGTATGATATGAGTGAGTTCACCGGAGAACTCCTCATGAAGAGAATCAATCATATGATGATAATCTGTGAGCTCGGGTTCTGTCACGGACTCATCACTCTCCTCTATCTGACTATCAAAGATAGGGTTATCTGAAATGAAAGTAAAGTCAGACCCGAAATCAAATAGAGGATTGGTGAAAGTCGTGTTGAATGTTTCGGAAACAAGCTCATCAAATTCTTTTGAAGGATTGATTTCAACTTCCTTCGGAGGGAGAGAAGGTAATGGTTCATCGTTCAATAATTTTTCAAGAAAAAGAATATCTCCCTCTGGATCAAGACAAGAATCATCAATTTCTGGAGAAATTGAATCTTCTTTAAGACAAGCATCGATCTCTTCCAAGAGAGGATCACTTCCCTCAAACGGAGTGAGGGAAGGGGAAGAGTCGGAAATGATAGGTGGAGTGGGATTGCCACTCGGAGGTTCATCTGATATTTGAAGATCTGCAGGGGCACACTCCTTGTCATGATCGTCGCCGATCTTATGCTTAGCATATAGAGCTCTTATAACTTGCCTCCGCTCTTCTTCTAATAATTCACCCATAGTTCTTGTATCTTCCTGCTTTTCAACGGGTGCGACAGCAACTGGTGAACTACTGCAAAGCTTCTGCTGGACGGGAGTGGCTGCAGTTGACGAACTCTCACAAACTCCCCACATAGAATCCTCATCATCGTCGTCATCGTAAACAAAAGTTTGACGATATTGGGAGCTTACTCTAGCTGCTTGTTCTTCAGCTAGAAGTTCTCCATAAGTTTTCTGACGAGGTTCTTCATGGGGAAGTCTTTTACTAAGAAATTCCTTAAGATCATTTAGTGCATTTTGAAAATCACGGAGAATTTCTGGATTGATTGGCTGAGGTGGTGTTTGAATCGTTTCATACTGTGGAGGTTGGTCATGATAAGAATAATCATAATTGTTACAAGGACCACGCTCATAGACAAGCGGATTCCTCGTTTGACAATCAGAGTTATAGTGAGGACCTCCATAGTACTCACAACAATATGATTGATGTGCCTGATTCGGTGAATTGTATGGATAATGGTCATAACCAAAGTTTTGATTACATGGAAATTGCTCATAGACAAACATGTTCCCTGTTTGACAATCAAAACCCGGGTGTGGACCTCCACAATATTCACAAGAATATGTCTCCATCTGGTGTTGTGGGGGCTGGTTGAAAAAGTCGGTTGTTTCATGGTAAGAATAAGGATTTTGGTCATAGACAAACCTGTTTCCCGATTCCACCATGCTACAACCGGGACAATTCCCGCCATTTGGAGGACCTCCACACCATTGACAACCATAATGGTAAGATGAAGACATAGAGAAGAAGAATTAAACAGATAGAGGGATAAGAAATAAAGAATCAAACGGATAAGAGGATTGAGAAGAATATTTTTGGATTTTTAAATTTAGAAACATTCAAAATCACAAAAGAAAAAGGAAAAATAATTTGGAGAAGAAAATCTTTTTGGGCTTTTTGGTTTTTCAATTTTTTTTTTTTTTTTTTTTTTTTTTTTTTTTTTTTTTTTTTTTTTTTATAAAAAATATTCACAAGATATATACGAAACTTCACGAGGAAGGTTCTTCAAGTCACTAATCGTCAAACCGTAACGATATTGTCGCAACACACCTCCCCGACAGCGGCGCCAAAAACTGATTGCTTAATTTTGGTCAAACGGTTCACAAGTCAAACCTCTCACGAAGAAAAGTCAACTCGCGACGATTTAACGCAACAATCAATTGTAATAAACCGGATAAGTGAATACCCGGGTCGTAGTCCCAACGAGGTGTGAAATTGAGGATATCGTTTGAGGTTCAGAATTAAAATGCTTGAAAGAACGAGGGACACTTGGTTTTTAATATCTAATAAAACGAAAATTAAATAACGTAACCAGAAACTACGAACGAGTAAAAACGTCAAATCTATTAAAAACTAATCCTACGAGTACCAAAATAATTTTCCTACGTCCTAAATGACAAAAGAAAATTTTGAAAAAAAGAATTTTATTTTTTTGACTTTTAAATAATTTTTTATGAATTAAAAACTATTTAAAAGAAATTAAATGATAAAAAATACTTAAACTATTGAGAAAAAGCTGGAAATTTTTGTGAAAGACCTAAATAATCTACTGAGTCTAGGAAAAATAAAGGCAAAGGGGCAGCTTATCCAGATAAGCTGGAAATAAGCTTTTAAGGGAAATAAGCAAATGAAACTCGAAACTGCATAAAGGAATTAATGTGCATTGCTTTAACAAGAAAATCCCAAGGGCATATTGGTTGAGTCGTGTGTTGTGAGTTAGCAGACCTGGGTTCGAGTCCCAGGTTTTGCAACTTTTTGTTCTTATTTTATTTTTTTGTTTTTTCTTTTGGAAACTTGAAAAACAGATAAAAATACTAAACTTTTGTGAAAACAACTTTTTGGAAAAGCTCAAATAAGCTCAGTGTAAGTAGAAACTAAAAGCAGTTAATGCTAAAAGCTTTAAGTGAAATTTTGAAAACTAAAAAGCTACTTAATAAGCTATAAGCTGAAAATTCAAGGCTAAATAAGCTATGAGGGACTAAAAGTGATCTAATGAAGCTAGACTAACCTATATAAGCAATTGAAATAAGCAGATAAGCACAGAATAAGCCAAAAGACCATAGGGGTCTGCTGAGTACTAATGGTGCAGGGCAAAAAGGCTGTTTTCAAGCTGATCAAAAGCTGGTCAAAATAAATTCTAAAAATATAAAAAAAATATGGAATGATAGATAAGCTGGCCAACTATGACTGTGCCAATTTATAACTAATTCTAACTTAATACTATCAAATTAAAAATCAACAAAGGAAGCCTAAAAATGAGAAAACTAAAAAATGTTGCAGTCTGCTATGCTGATGAGGTATGTTCTAAGGTATTTCAAGGCCATATCCTAACACATAAGCTCTTAACTAATGGTAAACTACCAGGAACTTTAAAAACAATAATAAGCAACTAAAAGACAGTAAATAAGCAAATAACCAGTACAGTAACCAAGTTTGACCAAGTGACTAAAAGAGATAACTGAACTTTCATTAACCAAATTGTAATTTACAAGACTGAAAATAATGCCTAAATCTAATCCTAATGACAGAAATTAAATAACAATAAGTAAAAATTGGTCTAAACTTTTCTAATACATGAAAAGTGGGACAAAAATTATGCTTTGAGGAAAGCCTCCTATTTATAGCCACTGAGGTAGGGTTTTGTGCTGCTGTGTTTCTTTTGTGAGTGGAATCCCAGTTTGCTACTTGTGCTTCTTTCTTGGCCATTGATATTTCTTGGTGACCACACTTTAGAATCTGAGCCGTAGATCAAATCTTGGTCCTTGGATAGATAAGGTGGCAAGGAGGGGGGGGGGGGGAGACAACACCCATGTGGTGATCTTGGCTGGTAGTGGTGATGAAAGTGACAGGGTTGGGGATTAGGGCTAATGGAGGGGAGTAGTGTTTAAGAAGAAGATAAACAGTAGATAAGCTGGGGTTTGACTATTTCTTTTAGTTTGACCCCGTTTTTAGTATTAGGGTTGGGTGGATTTTGGGCTTGGTTGGGCTGTGGGTTATAAAGGGATGGACTGGGTTTGATTTAAGTGTAGTGGGTTGGGTGGGTTTATGGGTTAGTGATAGGGCTGGGATTTTGGGTTATTCATTTTGGATCCGGATGTAGTATTTATAAGTAGATTTAGGTTTTAAGCAAAAGGACCAAAAGTGTAAATTATGAAACTTCAAGGACCAAATCTGCTAATTCTTCAATGTTAATCCAGGGGCCAATTTTTCCAAGTGAAAATAATCCAAGGGCCGTTTGGGATTTTCCGAGCTCGAATTAAATCCGTATAAAAATTGTCTTTTCCGTCTTCGGTTTTCGGCTCTTTTCCATATCATGCTCGGTTTTGTCCATATTTGTCCCGTTTTCAATCCTTTTGTACCTGAAACACATAAAACACAATCCAAGGATATATGTAACAATATATGGTCCATTTGGGTGTTTTTGGTCATTTTTGTGGGGTTTTTTCGGGTATAAAATGATGAGTAAAAGGCCACTCATCAATCCCCCACACTAAACAATTGCTAGTCCCTAGCAATCCGATCATATGAAGTAATGAAATGATCAAAAATATCAAGGTACCAAAAATATATCACCCCGTTTTGACTTATTATAAAATGCAAGTAAATAAAACGAGAACAAACGTAAATATCATGCTTGATTTTCAAAAATGGCATCATGGAACGGGAATCACACAAAATGGGTGACTCCGGGGAATTGTAATCGTCATCCTCTTTTTATACTTCCCAACTAAGTTTAAAATCCTTGTGCAAACGTTTTTGTAAAATGCTAACACTACTTATATTAGCAATCTGTGTAAGTCGAGACTTAACTTTTCACTCCCACAATTATTCATAAGTTAGGTGTGTGTGCTTGTTTTCAAAGTTTTGACCGTAAAAATCGACATTTATTAGGGTTAAAAACCGACAATGATTTAGAAATTAGAGATTCAAAGGTGAGATCACTCCATGTAGCGACTTTCTTCTCAGCTTGTCCTTAGTAAACTTAGGAGGCTAGGTTTTTACACCCTCGAGAATAGTATCGGAGCTCACGGGATCTTTGAAGTCAACAATTTCTAAATCACCGTCCAACTTTTAGACAATTTTGACGAACACTAGTTCAACTTTCGATTTAAATTTAAGAAGAAGCAAGTTTCTCACATTTATTCATAAGCAACAAACATAAACATCTTTTTTTTTTTTTTTTTTTTTTTTTGACTTAACTCATTCTTGTACCATAAACTACGGAGCTTCACGGGGAAATTCCAAGACCTTACACCTTTCGGAATAAAGGATCCAAGGGCCGTTACAACGGAGAGTTCCAAGACCTTAACGCCTTTCAGAATTAAGGGTCCAAGGGCCGGTGCAAGAGGGTAGCCAAGACCTAAACGCCTTTTAGTAATAAGGATCCAAGGACCGATCTCGAACCGAAGGTTAGGACTTATTTATTCATACTCAAAACTTTCATTTTTGCAACTTTCAAGCAACGACTCACTTTCATTTTGCATTCTTATTATGTTTACGAAAGTATGCTTGTTCCAAAATTTAAATAAAACTTTGAACTAGTATTCTAAATCAAGATTGTATAAAAATTTATTTGCTTAACAAAAACGGTTTTTGCGTTCAAAAGTTTGAAAATAAGCACTATTTAAGTCAGATTAGGATCTCCTGGGAGGAAAAGCCATAAATTACTTATATAAGCTCTAAAGAGAACCAACTACTCCACGCTTAGCATTTTCATTTGCACAATTCGTAAAAACTTAGCCTAAAAGTTAAGGGTAGCAGCTAGATCAACACTCTAGCAGAGTCGGGATTCCCTTTGTTCTAGCCTAATCAAGTCTAAACTTCCACTAATACCGAAGCATTAATGTATAGAAAATTATTTTTATTGTGCCAAGCACTTCTTTTAGACAAAAAATACGATAAAAATTTTATAATTTTTGGTCAAAACGGGGGTGCTAGGGGACTAGTAGGTACAATATGTGAAAATTTTTAAAATTTGGTCAAATGAGAATTCCCCCCCACACTTAGAATTGGTCTAAACTTTTCTAATACATGAAAAGTGGGACAAAAATTGTGCTTTGAGGAAAGCCTCCTATTTATAGCCACTGAGGTAGGGTTTTGTGCTGCTGTGTTTCTTTTGTGAGTGGAATCCCAGTTTGCTACTTGTGCTTCTTTCTTGGCTATTGATATTTCTTGGTGACCACACTTTAGAATCTGAGCCGTAGATCAAATCTTGGTCCTTGGATAGATGAGGTGGCAAGGAAGGGGGGGGGGGGAGACAACACCCATGTGGTTTCCTTGGCTGGTAGTGGTGATGAAAGTGACAGGGTTGGGGATTAGGGCTAATGGCGGGGAGTAGTGTTTAAGAAGAAGATAAACAGTAGATAAGCTGGGGTTTGACTTTTTCTTTTAGTTTGACCCCGTTTTTAGTATTAGGGTTAGGTGGATTTTGGGCTTGGTTGGGCTGTGGGTTATAAAGGGATGGACTGGGTTTGATTTAAGTGTAGTGGGTTGGGTGGGTTTATGGGTTAGTGATAGGGCTGGGATTTTGGGTTATTCATTTTGGATCCGGATGTAGTATTTATAAGTAGATTTAGGTTTTAAGCAAAAGGACCAAAAGTGTAAATTATGAAACTTCAAGGTCCAAATCTGCTAATTCTTCAAAGTTAATCCAAGGGCCAATTTTGCCAAGTGAAAATAATCCAAGGGCCGTTTGGGATTTTCCGAGCTTGAATTAAATCCGTATAAAAATTGTCTTTTCCGTCTTCGGTTTTTGGCTCTTTTCCATATCATGCTCGGTTTTGTCCATATTTGCCCCGTTTTCAATCCTTTTGTACTTAAAACACATAAAACACAATCCAAGGATATATGTAACAATATATGGTCCATTTGGGTGTTTTTGGTCATTTTTGTGTGGTTTTTTCGGGTATAAAATGATGAGTAAAAGGCCACTCATCAGCGGTCCTTCCTATTAATAGGTTGTAAGGAGAATCGGACCTTACGATAGAAAATGTGAGGGTTTCTGTCCTTGCGAGCTTGCCTTCTGCTATTGTAATGTCCAATGGCACTTCTCCCAGAGGCTTGAGCTTAAGAAAACAATGCTCGTATATGATTTCGCAGGAGCTTCCGCAGTCCATGTAGGCTCTGTTTACTTCTCGGTTGAAGACTAGAACTTTGATAACCACTGGATCATTCGAAGGGACTTGGCATGTAATAGGAGGAAATGTTACCTCCCCTACTTCCCTTACCCCCTGCTCCGTTACCTTTCTTTTTAAGCCGGCTTCGCCCCAACGAACCATGAGTATTGGGGCTTCGAGAGGAGTAGTATCTTTAGCCAATTGAGTGTCGGACATTTTTTCCTTTCCCTTCTTTATACCCTTCACCAGATGTGCCAATTGCCTGGACTTTACAGCCTCTTCTATCTGTTTCTTTAGCTCCCTGCAACTGTTCGTATCATGGCCATAATCTTCATGAAAATGACAATACTTGCTTGTATCCCTGTTTTTACGTTGCTTGTCATGCGAGGGGGTGCTTCGAAGGCCTTAGCAGCCCTCTCCGTAGCAAGTATTTTTTTCGGAGACTTAGTTAAACTTCCCAGCAAACCGTGATTAGGACCTTTATACGGAGAAAACCTGTCTCTGCCTTTGTTCTTGTTCTTGGATCCTTCCCACACAGAATGCTTTGAGAACTTGTTGTTGTTGTCTCTATCAACCGGAGCACCATTAGTGGATACTTCTTTTGCTTCAATCCAAGTATACGTCTTTTCCATTAACCCCTTGTAAGTTTTCGGGAGGTCGGTGGATAGGAATTCCACCAAACTCCGATTTCGAAGACCATGTACGAAACCCGAAATGCGCTGATCTTCATGAAGACCCAAAATCTGTAAAGTTTCATCGGTGTACCTAGTAACGAAAGCCCTTGTGCTCTCGTTTTCCTTTTGCTTGATGTAGTGCACCGTCAGATGGGTCCTAGTAAACTTCTTTTGCTGACTGAAGTGTGATAGAAACTTAGCCTTGAGATCATTAAGATTGACAATGCTGCCAGGCTTTTGCCCATTCCACCAAATACGGGCAGAATCCCGAAGGGTATAAGTAAACATGTGACAGACCACAAGCATAACCCACTTTTGCATCTTAATAGCCCCTTCAAACAAATGTAAGAAATTGTCCGGATCCCCCTTCCCATCATAAGTCCCAATATGCGAAGGCATTTTCAACCCATCAGGCAAAGGGTAATCTTCTATCCACCTAACGAAGGGTGTAGCCGAATGATGAGTGCCTATTTACTCATCATTTTATGCCCGTATAAGACACAAAAATGACCAAAAACACCCAAATAGACCAAATATTGTTGCAAATATTCGTGGTTTATGTTTTTATGTGTTTCAGGTACAAAAGGATTGAAAACAAGGCAAAAGCGGACAAAACCGAGCTTGGATGGGAAAAAGAGCAAAAACGGACATTGCCGGATCGACTCGACACCATTTTAGCATTTAATGAAGACGGAGTCAAAGTCAGACCCGGGATATGGCATTTGGACGAGCTTGGAAAAACGAACCCAAAGCCAAAAATTACTTTTCACCATTTACCCTCACATAATTACCCATAACCTAAAATTCCCTAAACCTAAACTAAACTCATTCCTAATCCTAACTTAACTACACAAGACTCAAATTAAAACCCAGCCCAACCCTTGGTCAAACTTTCGGTTAACCAAACAAGAAACAAAAGAGCGGATTATTAAAACCTATCCACAGTCCACCATCTGCTTATCCCTTATCTCCTTGCCCCCCTACTTGCTCACTTTACAGACTGTAAAACACAACCCAATCATCACACTCACTACTTTCCAGCTTCCCACATGCTAACCCACAAACCACTTGCACTGTACAGCCTGTTTATCCCATTTCCCGAGTTTCTCGCCAAAATCCTAATGGACGACTGGGATTAAATGAAGGCTATCCAATGGCTCAGAATGGAGAGAGAAGTCCAGAGAGACTTTTGGGAGTATAAAACACCTCACCTCTCACACAGTTATCAGTAGTAGATGTAAGTAGTTAATTAAGTAGTTTTTAGTGGTAATCGTATCCTTAGCTTAAAGATTAGAATTTGTAATTTCCAATTTTCAGTGATAAATTTAAGTCTTTTTTTAGTTATTGGTTCTAGTTTCATCAAGCATTGTACTAATTCAGTTGTAATTTAAGTTTAATGGAAATTCAAGTTTTCAATTAAAATCTGCCTTTGCAATTTAAATTTAGTTGTTATTAAAAATGATCAACAAGCTCTTAATTATGTGCCTTTAAGCTCATTTAAGCTTAATATAGCTTTTGTGAGCTTAGTTGTGGGTAATTCTAAGTTAATTTCAAAAAGTCAACCAAAGTCAAACTGGGTCAAATAAGCTGTTGGAAGATAAGCTGATCATGGAAGAGCTTATGGGAGATTATTAGCTTGTGTAAAACAAGCTAGGGTTATTAGATTGGTTATATGGTCCTTGTTTAAGCAACAGCTCTTTGTAAGTCTCAATTCCACTAGTAGCTTAATTTTTATTTAACTGCTTATTACTGTTACATTAGTGCTTATTCTGATTATTAGTGGCTTATCTGTTCATGGTAATGTTATTTGAGTATAAGTTGATAGTTATTATTAGATCAATTCAGTTTTTTGCTTTAAAAGTCTAAAAATCCAAAAACAGTAGTCAATAGGGACAACTTATTCTAGTGCTTATTTCCAATTAAAAGTTGCTCATTGGGTGTTAAGTAAGCTAGGTGATCATAGTTATGTCAATGGCATAGCTTATTTTGGCAATTCATAGTGTAAATTGCAAAAACAGTCTCAATTAGGTGTGTTTGGCATAAGTCCATTCTGGGTAATTTCTAGCTACCACTATTCACTGACTAATATGGGAGATTTGATTGAGCTTATTTGGAAGTAGAGAAGTTGATTTCAGTAGGTTTTAAGCTGTTTTGTAGTCTTTTAAGATTTTGAGTCTGTGGGTACAAAGATAGAAAGTAGGCCGCTCATAGAAGCTTCATATAAGCCAGAGCTTATTTGGAACTTCTTTTTGGCAAACTTAGGTATAATATAGTGGTCTAAGTGGTTATCCAAGGTTTGGTAAAAATTCATCAAGTTTTGAAGGAATTAAAGTCTATAAACCATAACTGCTACAACAGTAGTTAATAGCAGACTTCGAATTTTAGATTTTGCAATTTGCAGCAGTTTTTCTTTTATTTATCATTTCTTAAATATAAGTTGTTATAAGCTAGAAATTGGCACAAATGGAATTTGGTTGGTCATCTAGTCATTCCCATTTTTTGTAGATTTTTAGAAACAGCTTATCATAGCTTTTCAGTACCTTAAAGTTGCCTCAGTGGGCTGTTTTGAGGCCTGCACTTAGCCTTTTTTAGCTTATTTGGTTAAATGTGCTTAATGCTTGTTTTGTTTTGTTTTTTCTGATTTCTCTTGCTTATTTTGATTGCCCTTAGTTAGATTTAGCTTAATTGATTTTACCTTATAGCTCTTATTAGCTTTTTAGCTTATTCCTTTTGGACTTAGCCTTACTTCTTATATTTAGCAATCTGATCTTCATAAAAGCTATTTCTGGCTTATTTTTGAGTTTTAAAAATATTCTCTTTTCAAAAGTTAAATATTTTTATTAGTTTTAAAAAAGAAAAATACCAAAAAAATAAAATAAAATAAAAAAGTTTAATCAAGTCTTTTATAAGCGGCCACCTTATTCTATTTTTTTCTGTGCTTATATTAAGTTTACAAAAATATTGTCTTTTATAAAAAGTGCTTATAATTAAGTACTTTATCAGTTTTGAAAAGCAAAAATCCAAAATCTCTTCGTTTTTCACTATTCACGACACGTTTCCACGAATCGAGAACACAAATTCCATTCAAACCTTCGTTGGGGATAACGACCCGGGTTACACATACTTCACTTGTGTTTCCTTGGAAATAAATTACACATTGATTCCCGCGAATCACCGAACCCATGGGGTCCGAGTATAGACAATTATAAGGTGGTGCATACATGGGGACAGTATTGTAAGGATTGTTGTTTGGGGGCATTCCCATAGGAGTTTCGCTTGGGTAGGACAGATAAGGTGTGTTCATGGCGAACGGATAACCGTTTCCCATGGCATACGGAGGGTACGCCATAGGATGCCCGAAGGGCATATTCCCATAAGGTTGAGGGAGATTAGGGTTATTAGGCTGTCCATTTATTGGAGGATATAAACTTTGAGGATAAGACTGAGTTTGAAACGAGGGGTACATACCATTTGGAGGAAGATTTCCTCCCATATTAATTGTAGATGGATCGCCTTCTACGCCTGATGCGTGAGAAGGCTGCAACGGAACCCTAGCTTTAGTCCTTCCAAGATGAGCTGCTAACAACGGAGGTAGATTCACCCCCACTTCTTCCCTTCGCTGGCTCCTACCATTGGAGCCTTCCATAACCACCCCTGTTAGTGCAAATATTACGATATTTAAACTAAACGGTTTCTTCGGTTTTAATGATGACAAACATGTAACTTGTAATACATAACGTAAAATGGGCAAGTTACTTGTAAACATAAATCATCAATGCATACTTCATCAACACCTCCCGACGTCTCAAGTATGCTTCAAAGAAGTCGTAGATTTCCATCCCGACATAAATCACTCAAGGTATGGACAAACAAATCTACTACTTGACAAATGATCAAAGGATTATATTTTTCTAAACTTCACATTTTTAATGTGACAAAACATTTTTTTTCAAAAATATATTTTACAAATTATTTTTGAATTAAAAAGAAATGTTTTATTTTGAAAAATAAATTTGAAAACTCCCAACAGCCATTTTCCCCCCCAAAACAGCTCCAACTTCCCCAAATAAACCTTCCCCACTAAAGACAAAAAAAAGGGAGTGTCCAACGGCACCTTTAAGTATGGACGGCTCCACTAAATTTAGTGGAGCCATCGGGTATTTAGTGGAGCCGTAGGTTTGTAACGGTCAGATTTTCCCTTGCCTATAAATAGTGGACCATTCCAAACTTCCAACTTGATTTTTCCAGTCCTTTTTCTCTGGTCTTATCCCTCTTCACTTAGATAACTTTCTTTGATCATTTGGAGAGTCTTAGGTTGTTTAAGAGTGATCCAATCATCCACTCAAGTGATCCTCTTCATTCCTCTTGATTAGCAAGAGAAGAACACAAAGTATCCTAGATACAAAGTGTTGTCATCCCTCTTGATTAGCAAGAGAAGAACACAAAGTATCCTAGATACAAAGTGTTGTCATCCCTCTTGATTAGCAAGAGAAGAACACAAAGTATCCAAGTAGATACAAAGTGTTGTCATCCCTCTTGATTAGCAAGAGAAGAACACAAAGTATCCAAGTAGATACAAAGTGTTGGAGTTGTTAGGTCTTGTAACATTTGTTACACTCTTGATTGTATCATAGCATACATCAAGATTATTTTTATTTTGTGAGAGAGAGTGAGTCAAGATCATTGTGATCTTAAGAGATAGTGAAGATCTCTTGAAGCCATTGGACTTGTGTGATTGATCATGTGGATCAAGGTGTAGATCGGGTAGATCGTGGTAGATTGGTGCTAGCTAAGATTAGCACTCGACATCTAGCTTAGTGTCGAAAATAGGATAAGCGACGTGTAAGGTGTAGATCGGGTAGATCGTGGTAGATTGGTGTTAGCTAAGATTAGCACTCGACATCTAGCTTAGTGTCGGAAAACAAGTTAAGCGACGTGTACGGTTTTCTCCGCCTGAAGGGAGTTTGTTGATTAGTGAAGTAACTCTCGAGTTGGGTACTCGGGGAGTGGAGTAGGGCGAAGAGGAGCTTCGTGACCGAACCACTATAAATCACCGTGTCCGGTTTGCGCCTTCTTACTTATCTCTTTACTTTCATTTCATTCGTTATCGCTTTATATTTATATTTGCATTGCATATATGTTTGTGTGGCTAGTTGCTTATGTTATGATTGATTATGTATGTGCCATGGTTTGAGTGTGCATATGTTGTAGTTTACTATATTAATCTTTAGTTGCTATATAATCATAATTGACACTTTTCATATTACGTCACACTTGATCGGGTGTTTGATACAAAAGTTTTAAGTTTTTAAATGGAAACGTATTCACCCCCCCTCTACGGTTTCCAAAATTGGTACCAGAGCCACGTCGCTCAAAATTTTAAAACAAATGGTTTTCAAAATTGAGTACGATCCATGTATCAAATTACCCATGAAGGTGATAAAAATATGAAAAGTATTTAGTTACTTAATACTTACAAGTTTTGTTGTTAAGTATATGTTGTCATACTAGCTTGAAGGTTTTCCTAAATTGATAAAAGTTAGTTCTGTTCAAAAACTGATGTCAGACGTACGGCACCGTTAAATATAACGGACGGCTCCATTAAATATGGACGGTACCGCTAAATTTAACGGTACCTTCGTCTGTTTTTCAGAATTCGGTAATTTTCAAAAATTCGTATAAAATCAACCGTAAGTCCGTAGGAGTCGTGCCACCTATCGTTTTAAACGTAATTGAGTCTACTTTCACTTAAAAATATTTTTAGAAAGTGATTGTAAAGTGAAATTTACGGATGTCTTTAATTCGTAACAAAGAGTCTTTTCCGGTCATGCCGATTGCACAAATTTTTTGTCAAATCACAAAGTGAACATCACACGTTGATGCATTCATGATTTCAAAGTGTTGAACTTGATCAAAAATCTTTGAAATGGGGAGGAAACAAATTCATTGTCAAATAAAATCAAGCTTAGTATACATTGTTATACATAAAACACAAAATGACGATAAGTATTTTTGTGTGTTAAGCTAAATTGCTATTTGCTTATTATAGTTTTTCGGTTTATGCATTTATAAGGCTTATGCTAAATCACTTGCACTATATTAAGTAATTAGTTTGCATTGCATATAGGCATCAACCATTTGTCTTGCATTTGTTGCAAGTTCTTAAAATGGTTTAGTAATTTTCTTAAGAATAGAAACTAAGTTGGTAGATCATGTGTGTAGAAAGATATTGTCTCACACAATTATTTTTCCAAAGGTTTAAGTGTAAAAAGTATATCACCCCAAAACACTTAACACTTTCATAAAATCCGTAACATGATCTTTAAAACATTACATCATTTTGTCTTGTTTGACCATGGGTTGTCTAAACAAGATAAAAGGTCAATCTAATACATTAGTACTTAAGTAAAGGAAAATGTATTAAACTTGAATTGATCTAACACACATACAAAATGTTTTAGACATTTAGTATTTTACGTATGTTGTATAAAAATAGTTAAGATCATTATTTTTATACTAATGAGGTGTCGAAAAACTAAAAGTATTATACTTAATAATATAAATAGTTTTTCTCAAATAAAAATAAATGACAATATCAAAGTAGTAACTTAATATGTCATTAACCTCACACATACAACTAGTATTAGAATAAATGGAACACACTCCTTAAATTTTTATTTTCTTTTTAAAAAGGAGTGATTGTGAGGGTCAAGAAAGATCTCGAGTACATATCAATTCATTATTCAAATTATGATTGATATCATCATCGAATCTAATTGACAAGTTTTCGAGTGTGGACATGAAATTGGAGTCATTATTTGTTTAGCTTCAAGATAACATCAAAACATGATGAAACATATTATCTTGAATCTACATACTCAATCACACTCGATTGTTATGAAAATAATGATGTCCTCTCAAGACTAAAATAATATGCATCGGATCATAACTCACACTTGTGTTGAAGATGCCATGTTAAGTCTTCTTGTCCAAAGGTTGTGTTCCAAACTTTAAACTAACATGTTTAAAAGATACATAAATACAGAACCAAGTATGATTGACAACTTGGATGTTTCATCCGAAATATACAAGTAATTTACATTGCAGTGCAATTAGTAAATGTGTCATTTCCGAAAAACCAACCAAGAGCAAACAAACAACATATGTAAACTTTGCTCATGAACGACTCAACACTCAATGTCACATGTCTAGTAAAAGTGTCACACATAATATGTTATTAACTATTATGTAAGTCATCAATCTTTGAGAATATCACATGTATTTCTCTTATCAAAAGATTGACAAAGGATAACTTATATCCCATGCATCTTATTTTCTTTGTGACATGAATGGTTATGTTACAAGAGAATACATTGCATCCTGTTAACAAATATAAGATATTAGAGTTGAATAATAACCTAATACGTCATGTGTCATTGCATAAACAAGTAAAATTAGTCATACACTAAAATACTTGTTTCACAAAGCATTCATAAGAGTGATAAGTTTCCTCTTAGAAAAGAATACTTGTTGAAATAAACAGTATGTCTCATTTTAAATAAAATACTCACAAGATCTATTGAGGTAAGTAACCTTTACTAGATTCTCACTCAAGATTTGCAAAGGAGCATTCTTGAAACACACACGATGTAGTAGATTCTACATTGTATCACATTAGAGTGTCTCTTGGTTCTAGGAAACCAAATCATGTTAAAATAACATGTAACAACTCAACAAACAAAGATGTTGTCCAATAGATCATAAAATACACCATCTCCATCAAATAACCTCTAAATCTCAAACACGAAATTAAAATATTTCGCTTGCCTTTGTTAGGAGTTGTGTAAGACATGTCATTCTCTTAATCGACCTTCAAAGTATGGTTAGTTGAGTCATATTAGGTCATGTATTAGCGAAATAAGCTAATATCATCTTTGTTACACTTCAATAGGCAAATATAGGAATTTGAAATTTTCTAATTTGAGAATGACTATTGGAGAAACCTATCGCACTAGAAATTCAATTTGACCTAACGGTTGAATTGCTTCCAGGAGAGAAGTTGGGTTTGTGGTATAACCCGTAAAAATGGTCGTGTTCAGCCTTAATTGAGCACCACTAGTGATTGTCTCATACTCATTCTCTAACTTGAAAAATTTTCATTCCTACATTTGACTAGAGATAGTTTGCATCGTTGAACTATATCTCCCATTAGGATGTCATCTTGAACAAGTAGTAATTAGGATCTGCCTTAGCAAACCTAGATTGCTTGCATCCCACATACATGTTTCAAAATGATAACATGTTCTCATAAGACATGATTAAATGTCTTCATGATCTTAAATGCTAAATGATTATCATGTTCTGCATGATGTTTGCAGTCATTCGTTATGTGCATTTTACATGATTTGCTTGCACCCACACTATGTCCTTTTGACACATTAGGAATTAGGTATGCCCATCACTATGAACCCTTAGAAGTCATAGAGCCATACACTAGTGTCAAAACCCATAAGTCAAAGTAGTCGCGAAGTTACCCTAATTCCCCAGTCATCACTTCGCCTTCTTCCAAGTAATACACCTTTTTGTCATGGGAAGGTTAGGAACAAACCTAGTAGAACTCGGAGTAGGGTTGACAACTTAAATATTTCATCCGAAATATTCAAGTAAGTTTAACTTGCGATCGCAATTGTTAAATGTCATATCCGAAACATCATACTTAAGCCTTTTAACAACATATGTTAAAACGCTCATCCAAAGGACTCACAAGTTACTATATAAGTAATTAGTAGTTCCTTTCATCCTCGTGTGAATATACACATCTTAAGATCCCATACCCTGCTGCAAATCAGCACCATAGGCCTAGCTTTACATCTTTCAAAACCCCATGAAACACTCACGTGCGAAGCACATAGAAACCCTTAAATCAACCAAACCTCTCAACCGAGAATCCCCTTACCATCTCCGTCTAGGTCTAGGAATGATGGAACATTTTCCATAAAACTTATGACTATTTAAATATTTCACTGGAAATATTAAAGTCATCTCTCGTACCCCTCTTATGATTACTTGAATATTTCACTGGAAATATTGTAGTCATCTCGTGCGTCTCGTCTCATGACTCTTTAAATATTTCACTGGAAATATTGAGTCATTCTTTAAATCCCTCTCATGACTATCTAAATATTTCACTGGAAATATTAAGTCATCTTTCACATCGCTCTAATGACTACCTATGTATTTCCTCGGAAATATAAAAGTCATTTCTTCTCGTCCAGTACCGGTCAAAGAATTTATTAGGTATAAATTCTCTCCTCGTGTCGAAAGCGAAGATTTATTCGTAAAATCCTCTTAAACTCCAATGACAACTTAAATATTTCATCCGAAGTATTTAAAGTTTATTTAATTTGCGAAATGCAATTAAATGTCATTTCTCGTTCTCGACAAACGTTCATCGAATCCCGGTGGATTCATTCATAAAGGAATTTATTCGGTATAAATTCTTTTAATCTAAGGTCCAGAAAAATCACAACATATGTGAAATTTTCTTTGTCAAAAATCTTGCTTTCAATTCTCACTAACACCATCAAAACCCACTCGATGTAGTCTTGAACCTAAAACCATCTCCTATCAGAATAGATTGTATCTATCATCTGATTCCTTAGCCTTTTCCCTCACACTTCCGCATGGTACTAAGCACTACCAATGCTTCCGCATCCTACTCACCTTCCACACACCTCAAATGAAGAACCGCTAGGATAAGTTGAGATAATCCCACTAGAACCTTGTCACCAACCTCACAGCTCTGAAGATTTTATCTTCTTAACCCTTAGGATATCTCCTAGTAATCACATGCCTCATCATATAAATATTCTATGAATATTCACAATGATTGAGAAGAGCTACGTGACTTCAAAGGTGAAGTTTATCGCATGCTATCCACCACTTGTCATGACGTTACTAAGCTCATCGCTTTCGTCAACGTTTGTCTTCCTCTTTATCTCTTACAACTTGTCCGGATGGTCATAGATTAAGGGGGAGCGAAAACACATTCATACAGTCTTTCACCAAACACTCTCAAGAACACACAAATGTGGTTCTTATTCCCTAGGAAACTTCCATTTAGCTGCCCAGAACTAGGCTGCACAGGAAAATTCGTGACTTCCAGGTCACGGTACAGTTAAATAGGCCACGGTACCGTTAAATTTAACGGTACCGTGTGGTATTTAGTGGTACCGTGCCTATGTTTGACGAATTTTCACTGTTTCCTTTAGATCCCTGCATCCCTAACCTCAAACCTGCAAAATTTTGCAAACTCACATACACCCTAGGATTCTTTCACTACACCATAGGACTCTACCACCAACTTTTAGTTTGAATCCCACAACCCTTGCCTATAGAAGGCCTCACTATTGCAAGCTTATCTTGCATCATCACACTCAACCCTCATAGCTACACTTCACTCTTGACAGTGATAGTTAGTCTAAGAACCTTCAACCTATATATCATCACACTCAAACCTTATAACCCTCAACTCATCACACTCAAACCTTACAACAACCTTCAATCCTCACAAACACATGAAACCCTTCATACACCAAATTATCTCTAACACACAACTAGGATCATCCAACCTAGAAACCTAGAACTTCGTTACCTTAACCCCGTTAGAGATATCCACCAACAATCCTGTTAGGATCACATACACCTTTTCTTTTTCCCTTTTGAAATATATCATGCATCTCATTGTCAGTGCAAACGATATATTAACCTAAACCATCCTTTCCCACCTTTCCTCAAAGGGCAAAACCAACATCTCCAACCACATCATCATCATCCTTTAGGATTCCTACACCCTCACCTCCACCAAGTCCACCACAACCTTTAGCTATCACACTAACCCTATCACCATCAAACCTCTTTGGACTTGGCACCAACACATCATCCTTATCACTATCACCATCACCACAACCACTAATGGGTCATCCCATTATTTTTCCCCTACAACCACATAACCCAAGTTGTCCTTGTTATCACCACAACCAACACTATCGAGTCTACTTTATGGCACGACTTGTCATAATAGTAATCATTTAGAGTATGTCTTATCAACAAACTATCCTTAACATCAATCATCTTAGGTAGATGATTATGTTGTTCAAAAGGTTTGTTAGAACTTTCCTTCCCAATGACAACTTGGAAGAAGTCATTTAGTGCGTCAGTCAATGAACGAATCTCGTTCTTGATTAGTGTGATTGAGTGAACAGTTACACCTTAGGTTTTCGGTCGGGTTGTGACACTTATGTGTTAACATAGTTCAACCCATGCATGTCTTGCTATGTGTATTCTATCCCTATAATGTTGCTCCTATAATGTTATATATTATGTTGCACGAAGCTAACCCTTGATGTAGGAAAAGCATTTGTAAGAATTTGATCCATGGATCCGCTAGATACTAAGTTAAATAAACAAGGGGATTAAGTCACCATAGGGGAGCATTGAGCTAGGGGGAGCTCGGGAGTATTTGAATACATAGCATGGAGTCATCTTCACAAGTGATGATAGAAGGCTTCACTAGGATGATGCAAACTCGCCTTTCTAGGAAGAAAGGAATGTAGTACAATAAGGGGGAGTAGGGAATGAATTCAAGGGAGCGCTCGAGGCAACTACCTTTTTGATTCGACAAAAGGGGGAGAAGGGGAGTGTAAACAGGTAACTTTTACATTTTACTATGTGTTACGGTTTACATATTTGTCATCATCAAAAAGGGGGAGATTGTTAGTGAAAATATTACGATATTTAAACTAAATGGTTTCTTCGGTTTTAATGATGACAAACATGTAACTTGTAATACATAACATAAAATGGGCAAGTTACTTGTAAACATAAATCATCAATGCATACTTCATCAACACCTCCCGACGTCTCAAGTATGCTTCAAAGAAGTCGTAGATTTCCATCCCGACATAAATCACTCAAGGTATGGACAAACAAATCTACTACTTGACAAATGATCAAAGGATTATATTTTTCTAAACTTCACATTTTTAATGTGACAAAACATTTTTTTAAAAATATATTTTACAAATTATTTTTGAATTAAAAAGAAATGTTTTATTTTGAAAAATAAATTTGAAAACTCCCAACAGCCATTTCCCCCCCCCAAAACAGCTCCAACTTCCCCAAATAAACCTTCCCCACTAAAGACAAAAAAAGGGAGTGTTCCAACGGCACCTTTAAGTATGGACGGCTCCACTAAATTTAGTGGAGCCATCGGGTATTTAGTGGAGCCGTAGGTTTGTAACGGTCAGATTTTCCCTTGCCTATAAATAGTGGACCATTCCAAACTTCCAACTTGATTTTTCCAGTCCTTTTTCTCTGGTCTTATCCCTCTTCACTTAGATAACTTTCTTTGATCATTTGGAGAGTCTTAGGTTGTTTAAGAGTGATCCAATCATCCACTCAAGTGATCCTCTTCATTCCTCTTGATTAGCAAGAGAAGAACACAAAGTATCCTAGATACAAAGTGTTGTCATCCCTCTTGATTAGCAAGAGAAGAACACAAAGTATCCTAGATACAAAGTGTTGTCATCCCTCTTGATTAGCAAGAGAAGAACACAAAGTATCCAAGTAGATACAAAGTGTTGTCATCCCTCTTGATTAGCAAGAGAAGAACACAAAGTATCCAAGTAGATACAAAGTGTTGGAGTTGTTAGGTCTTGTAACATTTGTTACACTCTTGATTGTATCATAGCATACATCAAGATTATTTTTATTTTGTGAGAGAGAGTGAGTCAAGATCATTGTGATCTTAAGAGATAGTGAAGATCTCTTGAAGCCACTGGGCTTGTTTGATTGATCATGTGGATCAAGGTGTAGATCGGGTAGATCGTGGTAGATTGGTGCTAGCTAAGATTAGCACTCAACATCTAGCTTAGTGTCGGAAATAGGATAAGCGACGTGTAAGGTGTAGATCGGGTAGATCGTGGTAGATTGGTGTTAGCTAAGATTAGCACTCAACATCTAGCTTAGTGTCGGAAAACAAGTTAAGCGACGTGTACGGTTTTCTCCGCCTGAAGGGAGTTTGTTGATTAGTGAAGTAACTCTCGAGTTGGGTACTCGGGGAGTGGAGTAGGGCGAAGAGGAGCTTCGTGACCGAACCACTATAAATCACCGTGTCCGGTTTGCGCCTTCTTACTTATCTCTTTACTTTCATTTCATTCGTTATCGCTTTATATTTATATTTGCATTGCATATATGTTTGTGTGGCTAGTTGCTTATGTTATGATTGATTATGTATGTGCCATGGTTTGAGTGTGCATATGTTGTAGTTTACTATATTAATCTTTAGTTGCTATATAATCATAATTGACACTTTTCATATTACGTCACACTTGATCGGGTGTTTGATACAAAAGTTTTAAGTTTTTAAATGGAAACGTATTCACCCCCCTCTACGGTTTCCACAACCCCTTCTCTTCTTGTCGGAGCCGTCTCCGGGACTCCTTCGAACCCTACAGACCTTCGGCCTAGCCTTCGACCAACTGGTGACCCAATCCTTAGGGTTAAGAGTGTTAGTCCATGAGCCGGAGGCCTAGGCTCCATTTCCATTTCTTCATCATACTTGTCACTTGAGTATTCCAACTCCCTTCGCATCTCAGCATTCCTAAATTGCCTTTTGCGAGCCCTTAAGAGAGATTCCAACACTTCGTGGTTGGCTTCGACAAAGGCTGGGCTAATAATAGGCTCCGGATTGGCTGATGTCGAAGCATGATGGTTGGGTGTTGTTTCTGGGTGAGAACGTGTTGTGAACGTGGAGGCGGTTATTGGGGGAAGGTTGTTGGAGTCATTGATCGGTATTGGCGCCAAGGTCGAGAAACCCGGTGGGGGAGTATCTTCTCTCCCTTGATCCATGCCAGAATAATAGTGAAAGTAGTTGGTTGGTTATAAGCTTGGAAATAACGAGACCAATTGTAGCGGTCCCACGGATGGCGCCACTGATTGTACAAATAATTGCACTACCAGGCCTTCGATGGTGATCAAAGGATTATTGGGGTGTTGAGGTTGCGCCAAGCTTGTCTTTAACCTGAAATAAGAAATACTAAAACACTACGTTAAGTGATTGCGCAGGGGATGGACCCTGTGAACCACCTCCGGCGTGCGAGTAAGTATGTGTAATGGTAAGTTTGAGGTAAGTTGAGAGAATACGGTTGAGATTCAGTTAACATACCATGGTTATGGCCCGTCTAATTCTATTTATAGGGGAGAAATAGGCTTTAGAGGGCGGTTGCACTTTGTTCAGAGATCATGGGGGCGTCCCATGATTTATGGTAACCGCTAGGGCTTTGTAGCCCACGATCTCTGTTTTGGCGGGAAAGCCTAAAGGAAGAGGAGACGTGGGTATGACCAGGTCAAGGTAGCTCTCCGTTGTAGTTCCTTCGTAGGAGATACCCCGAAGGGCTTAAGGCTTCGATTGGCGGATTCCCACATGGTAACCACTTCATAGATGAATGGTTTTACGCCAATGAAACGTGTTAAGAGATTAACCTGGGCCTCCGAAGAGAGGGCTTTGCACAGGTTCGAAGGGGAGTCCTTCGACCCGTTCAGAGGGTACATCATCACCAACCAACTACTTTCACTAAATATCCGACATGGATCCAGGGAGAGAAGATACTCCCCCTCCGGGTTTCTCGACCTTGGCGCCAATACCAATTAACGACTCCAACAACCTTTCCCCAATAACCGCTTCCACGTTCACAACACGTTCTCACCCAGAAATAACACCCAACCATCATGCTTCGACATCAGCCAATCCGGAGCCTGTTATTAGGCCAGCCTTTGTTGAAGCCAACAACGAAGCGTTGGAATCCCTCTTAAGGGCTCGCAGAAGGCAAGTTCAGAATACTGAGATGCGAAGGGAGTTAGAATACTCAAGTAATGACTATGAGGAAGAGATGAAAATGGAGCCTAGGCCTCCGACGCAAGGAGCAACATCTCGGCCCTAAGGATAGGGTCACCAGTTGGTCGAAGGCCAAGTAGAAGGTCCGTTGGGTTCGAAAGAGTCCCGGAGAAGGCTCCGACTAGGAGAGAAGGAGCGGTTGCCGAAGGTTCCAATGGGAGGAGCCAATGAAGGGAAGAGACGGGGGTGAATCTACCTCCGTTGTTAGCAGCTCATCTTAGGAGAACTGAAACAGGGGTTCCGTTGCAGCCTTCTTACGCATCAGGCGTAGTAGGCAATCCACCTACAATTAATATGGGAGGAAATCTTCCTCCCAATGGTATGTACCCCTCGTTCCAAACTCAATCTTATCCTCAAGGTTTATATCCTCCAGTAAATGGGCAGCCTAATAACCCAAGTCTCCCTCAACCTTATGGGAGCATACCCTTTGGGCCTCCCTACGGTATACCCTCCGTATGCCATGGGAAATGGTTATCCGTTTGACATGAACAAATCTTATCAGTCCTACCCTAGCCAAACTCCTATGGGAGTACCCCCAAACCATAATCCGTATAATGTTGTTCCTATGTATGCACCACCCTACAATTGCCTATATTCAGACCCCATGGGTTCGGCTACACCCTTCGTTAGGTGGATAGAAGACTACCCATTGCCTGATGGGTTGATAATGCCTTCGCATATTGGGACTTATGATGGGAAGGGGGATCCAGACAATTTATTATATTTGTTCGAAGGGGCCATTAAGATGCAAAAGTGGGTCATGCCTATTGATGCGTGGTTTTGCGACCTTACAACAGGTTTTACCTCTCGAGGGATCTCAAGAGGCTTGCAATCCCCACCAGGCAGTGTACCTGACCGATGTAGTATAGTGTAGTGGCAAGTACCGGAGGATTGATCGTTCTCTAGGGGAATAGTGTCGTTAGGATTGAAAAACTACTCTAATAGGTCTAAGGGTGAGGGAAGATTCTTTTTGTATTTTTTATATTTTTATAAAAGCAAGTAAAATCTCGGGTTTGAAGGAGTGGGCGGAATTAGTTGCTAGTCAACTAACCCAAATAACTACAATTGCAAATAAAATAAAATAACTGAAAATAAAAAGGTTGTGGAACTTATATAGAGAGAAATGTGTTTACTTAGATTTCCTTACTCCCTAACTATCTTTTACCGGTTGATTAGTGTGTATTAATTGCGTGGATGACGGGTGTATTCCTTAATACCAATCGTGGGGTGGCGTACGTACTTCCCCAACTCTATAAGCTTCTACTTCACTCCTATGTCGAGCCGGCTAAGGAGCTCCTAACATGGGATCACTAGAATTCGCTCATGCATTAAATACAACCATAATAACCTTAGTACGCATTGGTTCATGTTTCTTAAGATGTTCAAGCAAGTTACTGTATAGGAGGTTAGCCAGTTTTCTTAAGCCTAACATCGATAAACAATCATCCAATACAATTAATAACACACCAACAACCAATAATCAATAGTTAGGTTTCATTAGATCTAAGCAAACACAAGATAAATCTAGCCTAGCATGTTAAATAAAAGACAAGAACAAGATATAATCAAACAACACATAGACATATTGAATGATTAACTGATTACTTATCTTCAATTGACCATGGGAGATCCAAGGGTATAAAACCCTTAAAAATGGCAGAAAAATCCTTTTAGGGTTTCTCCTCACAAAGTTGCACACTAATGACTAAAAATTATGAGAATATATATAGAAAATCAGATCTGACGGCGTCACGTTATAGAGCTGACGCCGTCACCTCGCCGTGGTTAGGGTTTCTTGATGGCCTTCTTGACGCCGTCCCCTTTTAATCATCCAAAATCCTCTCTGGCGCGTCAAGGGTTGACGGCGTCACAATGGTGCTTGACGCCGTCACAGGTACTTTTCCAGCCGATTTTGAGACTTTGTCGTTTTCTTCACTTTTATGCTCCAAAAACGTTCAAAATGCTTCCTTTTCCAGATTTCTTCTCCAAAGTACCTAAAATGACAAAAGGAACGATTTAGGGCAATATTTGATCAAATAAATACGATTTAGGGCTTAAATGACCCCCTAAAAGCGGTACACTTTTCGCTTCATCAAATACCCTTACACTTGAGATTTTCTTGTCCTCAAGCAAATGCGCTTTTATTCTAATCAAAATACAAGTTAGAGGTCATTTAACGCTAATATAAAAGTAATTACAACAAATAGTCGTTCCACTTTAATCATAATAAGCATGGAGATTACAGACTAGCACCTCACAAGTAGTGTTTAGATTCTCACATCTCTCAGGTGTCATAAAAGTATATCTCATAAATGAAAATGAATAATATCTCTCACTACCTGTCATAGCAAATAGATTACCATAGGCTTGGGAAAGGATCAAAAACCTCCTCCACTAGGCGTAAGCACCTAAGATAAACTATCAAAGAGGGCTTTTAAACGGGTTATAAAGTTAGGTGTAGGGATATGATAAACACGGTTTTGTTGGATAAAGGATATTTTACTGGTGGCGAGTTAAAGATCTTGATTAATTACATGTACAATATGGCGTTGCTAAGCCAAGACTAGACTCGACTTAAGCTAATGAAAAAAAATATATAATAAAAAGATAAAATAAACATAAATTGAAACGGGATGGTAGTCCGTATGTTTTTTTTCTACTTTTTTTTTTATTTTATTTTTTTTTATTTTTTTTATTTTTATTTTTTTTTGCATACACTCTTACCCTACCATCCAAAATAATACATCGTAGGGGGGTTGTATCCCCCTTACACTTGAACTTTTACATAACTTTACAATTAACTATTCTAATGACTCGAATTAAGATAATCGAAACAGTTGGAGTACTTTTTAAAATATTTAGCACATATGGGGGTAATAATGTTGTTCTTCCCTATTACTCCATTACACTAGTACTTTACCCATGAGTCCCAATCGTCCCAAAACAATATGTACAAGGATATGACTCGACTTAGCAACCATGTAATCAATTAGATAATTAACTTGGGGTTTAAACAAATGTTGTCACAATAATGCACTAAAAATGAGTGCATACAAGGTAGGCTAAGGCGATTTGGGTGTACATTTAAGTGGGGTGTAAACAAATTCTTACTTTAAGTAAAATGCTTAAAGTTAGAAACGAAAAGATAGGCTCTGAGGGGTGTACTAGGGGTATCGTGTACTAAAAATGAGTACAACGCAAAGGGTGTGGGAGAATTACTTGACCAATGCAGCCAATGTAATTATAACAAAAACACAGGTGTAAAACAATGGGTTAATCCTAATGCCTCTTATCATGTAGTAAATCTAACTACATGAATGTAGTCTCACTTGTGGCCTCAGAATGGTCCTAACGCAAGTTCTAGAATCTAAGTGCTACCGGTACACACATCATAGAATAAATGCTTTTCCTACCAATTCTAGGGGCGAACCTCACATATTTGGGGGTGGAAAATTTTTAGTGGTACGGTTTTGTGCTAGTCATATAACTCCTATCCGTGAGACGCTCATTAAGACCAAAGTTTCACTCCTATATGTTGTAAAAAATTTTAAATTTGGCACTAAAATTGCCTTAACAGTATTTCTCTCAGTTTTATTACACATCTACCATTAAACAAACGAAAAATCAAGCGTAATAGCATTCTCTAAGGTATCGTACTTTACCCCCCCTTACACTTAAGATGAACATTGTCCCCAATGTTCAAATAACAAGATGTAAAAGTAAATAAGGTAAAAGAATGAAATCAAATACTCCCCTGATTCACTCGGTGGATAAAGAGGTAACATGGTTAGATCTTCTTCCAAGGTAATGTTGAAGCTTCAAGATTAAAGCAGCGCCAAAAGCTAGATTCCACATACATCTCCTTGTCCAAAATAACCTGTTAAACCTGAGAAAACAAACACGAAAACCTGCATAACATCGGCGGGATAAATCTGTATAAGGATATAATGCTTGTGGAATGATTATTTTGCAGATTCCTGGAGTTTATAAGTTAGAGATTTAATAAAGCATTTTATGTTTCCGGAAGAAAAACAAAACTTTCAAAAAAAAATCCAGAAAACTGTTCCTGACGCCGTCAGAAGTGATCTGACAGATTTTTCATGTTAAGTTTCCGGAAAATTTCTGGAAAAACTCAATCCTTATTTCCTGGAAATCCTGCAAAATATCGTTATGACTCGATACAAGCATTTGACTCAAACAATTACTAATATGTATGTTAATTTAATATTGTTATGATTCATGTTCATTTGTTCTAATAAACCGATTTGGATTTCCCTTACACTTATCTTTTGCAAAATACCTTTATATGTAGTTAAGACGAAGTTAAAAACAAGATAAAGCATTTTCACAATTTAGTTTCGAACATGAATCAATAATAATAAAAATTAAACATACATACGGAAGCAAATAAAATCAAACAAACAAATAAATAAACACACAAAGCAAATAAAGCTTGGGTTGCCTCCCAAGAAGCGCTTTTCTTTATTAACGAGTCTTGTAGCTAGACTCAAAGTCAGGCTTATCTAGTGTCGCTTATGCTCACGTATCCGAGTGTGAGCCATCTAATTGTTGCCTCATCTTTCTTGTATTCATCATTCAGCTCCAGACATCCATGATAATATCTCTTATTTTTCTCATGTGGATATTTGAGCCCCTTTCTCTTATCATTCTCACTTAACAAGTCAATAGGCACAAGTCTATTGCAAGATTCAATGGAGAAGTTCTTAAACCTAGGATGTGATCGGGGCATTTGGTAAACAAAATCTTCATCCCCATCCGAGAATGTAATTAACCCGTCCACAAGTTTTTCGTCAAGGTTGGTCAACCTTTTGAAGGGTTCTCCAAAAATGACTTGGGTTAATTTGTTATCAATAAATTCTCCTAAGTTCTCCATAACCATAAAATCCACCAAATACACAAAACTTCCTACGAATACGTGTAGTGGCTCAATCCTAGCAACAATGTTATCTCCTTGATATTCTAGCTCATCTACCATGATTTTATTATAATTAGCGCGAGAGATAATGTTCATAGGCAAAGATGAGTTAAGATAAGCATGAAGACTATGATAACCAATCTTACATGGAAATTGCATGTTAAAGAGGCTATCCTTTTCGATCTTAGTCCTAGGGTCAACATACTTAAAGGGATCAATTTCCTCTTTTCTCCATTCCTCGTTAACTACTTCTCCATTACCAGCATCCTCATCGGAGTCTGAGTCGTAAAATGGACTAACTGCATAGTCATTCTCATGGTCAGACTCCTCCATCTCAGAATTGTTACCAAAGTGGTGGTCGGGTGAAAGGTTGTTGTTTTCTATGATGGGGGCGGGAACGGGTAGTTGGAAGTTTGCACGGCGGAAAATACGAATAACAGGGATCAAGCGATCACTATTACTCATGAGGTAGGTGGAAGGTGTCACAAACAAAAGTACAAAGAAATAAGATAGACTAAAGAAAACCTAGAAAAATAAAATAAAAATCTCACTAGAAAGGAATCTAGTGAGTAGACCTAATAAAATAAAAATTCAACCTAAACAATAACTATTCCCCGGCAGCGGCGCCAAAAACTTGATGCGTGGTTTTGCGACCTTACAACAGGTTTTACCTCTCGAGGGATCTCAAGAGGCTTGCAATCCCCACCAGGCAGTGTACCTGACCGATGTAGTATAGTGTAGTGGCAAGTACCGGGGGATTGATCGTTCTCTAGGGGAATAGTGTCGTTAGGATTGAAAAACTACTCTAATAGGTCTAAAGGTGAGGGAAGATTCTTTTTGTATTTTTTATATTTTTATAAAAGCAAGTAAAATCTCGGGTTTGAAGGAGTGGGCGGAATTAATTGCTAGTCAACTAACCCAAATAACTACAATTGCAAATAAAATAAAATAACTAAAAATAAAAAGGTTGTGGAACTTATATGGAGAGAAATGTGTTTACTTAGATTTCCTTACTCCCTAACTATCTTTTACCGGTTGATTAGTGTGTATTAATTGCGTAGATGACGGGTGTATTCCTTAATACCAATCGTGGGATGGCGTACGTACTTCCCCAACTCTATAAGCTCCTACTTCACTCCTATGTCGAGCCGGCTAAGAAGCTCCTAACATGGGATCACTAGAATTCGCTCATGCATTAAATACAACCATAATAACCTTAGTAGCGCATGTTTGTTACATGTTTCTAAGCACGTTCAAGCAGTTACGTAGGAGGTTAGCCAGTTTTCTTAAGCCTAACATCGATAAACAATCATCCAATACAATTAATAACACACCAACAACCAATAATCAATAGTTAGGTTTCATTAGATCTAAGCAAACACAAGATAAATCTAGCCTAGCATGTTAAATAAAAGACAAGAACAAGATATAATCAAACAACACATAGACATATTGAATGATTAATTGATTACTTATCTTCAATTGACCATGGGAGATCCAAGGGTATAAAACCCTTAAAAGTAGCAGAAAAATCATCTTAGGGTTTCTCCTCACAAAGTTGCACACTAATGACTAAAAATTATGAGAATATATATAGAAAATCAGATCTGACGGCGTCACGTTATAGAGCTGACGCCGTCACCTCATCGCGGTTAGGGTTTCTTGATGGCCTTCTTGACGCCGTCCCCTTTTAATCATCCAAAATCCTCTCTGGCGCGTCAAGGGTTGACGGCGTCACAATGGTGCTTGACGCCGTCACAGGTACTTTTCCATCCGATTTTGAGACTTTGTCGTTTTCTTCACTTTTATGCTCCAAAAACGTCCAAAATGCTTCCTTTTCCAGATTTCTTCTCCAAAGTACCTAAAATGACAAAAGGAACGATTTAGGGCAATATTTGATCAGATAAATACGATTTAGGGCTTAAATGACCCCCTAAAAGCGGTACACTTTTCGCTTCATCACCTATAGCCTGTCACATGTTTACATACACCCTACGGGATTCTGCCCATATTTGGTGGAATGGGCAAAAGCCTGGCAGCATTGTCAACCTCGACGATCTCAAGGCTAAGTTTCGATCACACTTCAGTCAGCAAAAGAAGTTCACAAGGACCCATCTGACAGTGCACAAAATTAAACAAAAGGAGAATGAAAGCACAAGGGCTTTCGTCACCTGGTATACCGATGAAACTCTGCAGATTTTGGGTCTACATGAAGATCAACGAATCTCTGGCGTCGTACATGGCCTCCGAAATCGAATTTTGGTGGAATTCTTGTCCACTGACCTTCCGACAACTTACAAGGGGTTAATGGAAAAGACATATACTTGGATTGAAGCAAAGGAAGTGTCTACTAATGGTGCTCCGATCGACAAAGAAAAGTTTTCGAAGCATTCTACGTGGGAAGGGTCAAATAACAACAACAAAAATAGAGACAGGTTTTCCCCGTACAACAAAGGTCCCAACCACGGTTCGCTAGGAAGCCTAATTAAGTCTCCAAAGGAAATACTTGCAACGGAGAGGGCTGCTATAGCTTTCAAAGCACTCCCTCGCATGACAAGCAAGGGTAAAAATAGGGATACAAGCAAGTATTGTCACTTCCATGAAGACTACGGTCATGATATGAACAGTTGCAGGGAGCTAAAGAAACAGATAGAAGAAGCTGTAAAGTCCGGGCAATTGGCACATTTGGTGAAGGGTATAAAGAAGGGCAAGGAAAAAATGTCCGACACTCAATTAGCTAAAGATACTACTCCTCTCAAAGCCCCAATACTCATGGTTCATTGGGGCGAAGCCAATCTAAAAAGAAAGGTGATGGAGCAGGAGGTAAACGAAGTAGGGGAGGTGACATTTCCCCCTATTACAGGCCAAGTCCCTTCGAATGATCCAATGGTCATCAAAGTCTTAATTTCCAACCAAGAAGTGAACAGAGCCTACATGGACTGCGGAAGCTCCTGCGAAATCATATACGAGCATTGTTTCCTTAAGCTCAAGCCTTCGATCAGGTCGCAACGGGTTGATTCGAAGATACCTTTGGTAGGATTCTCCGGTGAGCATTCGTGGCCTCTGGGAGAAGTACCATTGGATATAACAATTAGGGAAGGCAAGCTCGCAAGGACAGAAACACTCACATTCGCTATCGTAAGGTCCGACTCTCCCTACAATTTGTTGATAAGAAGGACCGCCATGCAAAAGATGGGTATTGTAGTCTCCACCATACACGCAGCGGTAAAATTCCATATACCTTATGGGATAGGAACCGTATTTTCTAGTTATAACCAGGGAAAGGCAGGAGACGCTGGAAAAAAGATCAAAGAAAGTCCGGAGGAGCCTCCAAAGGCCATTCTAAGTTGTACAGATGCCGAAGAACGCATTGTGGTAAACGAGCTCTATCCAGAACAAACGGTGGTAATCGGAAAGCAACTCCCTGCCAACTTCAAGGCAGATCTGGAGAAGTTACTCAAAGCAAACAAAGATATCTACGCATGGACGTACTCAGACATGACAGGGGTCCCCAGGACTCTTATGATCGATGGCAAGCCCTTCGGCACAGAGCATAAGCTTAATGAGTTCAAACACATTGAACCAATTAAGCAAAACCGACGAAGCCTAGCACCTGAAAGGAACGCAGCCGCTTGCAAAGAGGTGGACGAACTTGTACGAGCAGGAATACTTAGAGAAGTAAAATACCAAACCTGGGTAGCTAATCCTGTTATGGTAAAAAAGAGTGACGGATGGTGGCGAATGTGTGTTGACTTCACCGATATCAACAAAGCTTGCCCGAAGGACTGCTACCCTCTGCCAGAAACTGATTGGAAGGTCGAATCCCTCTCGGGGTTCCGTTTGAAATGCTTTTTGGATGCCTACAAAGGGTATTGATGATGTACCCTCCTAACGGGTTGAAGGACTCCCCTTCGAGCCTGTAGAAAGCCTTCCCTTCGGAGGCCCAGGTTAATCTCCTAACACATTTCATTGGCATAAAACCATTCGTCTACGAAGTGGTTACCATGTGGGAACCCGCCAATCGAAGCCCTAAGCCCTTCGGGGTATCCCTCTCGAAGGGACTACAATGGAGAACCCTCTTGACCTGGTCATACCCACGTTCCCTCTTACCTTAGGCTTTCCCGCCAAGGAAGAGATCGTGGGCTAATAAGCCCTAGCGGTTACCATAAATCATGGGACGCCCCCATGATCTCCGAAACAAGTGCAACCGCCCACTAAGGCCTATTTCTCTCCTATAAATAGCTTAGTTGGGCAAGAACAATGTAAGTTAACTTCACTCTCGTCATTTACAACCTACTTAAACATTACACATACTTACTCGCACGCCGGAGGTGGTTCGCAGGGTCCATCCCCTACGCAATCACTTAACGTAGTGTTTTAGTATTTCTTATTTCAGGTTAAGGACAAGCTTGGCGCAACCTCAACACCCCATAATTCCTTTGATCACCATCGAAGGCCTGGTAGTGCATCTATTTGTACAATCAGTGACGCCATCCGTGGGACCGCTACAATTGGTCTCGTTATTTCCAAGCTTATAACCAACCAACTACTTTCACTATTATTCCGGCATGGATCAAGGAAGAGAAGATACTCCCCCACCGGGTTTCTCTACCTTGGCACCAATACCAATCAACGACTCTAACAACCTTCCCCCAATAACCGCCTCCACGTTCACAACATGCTCTCACCCAGAAACAACACCCAACCATCATGCTTCGACATCAGCTAATCCGGAGCCTATCATTAGCCCAGCCTTTGTTGAAGCCAACCTCGAAGTATTGGAATCGCTCTTAAGGGCTCGCAAAAGGCAAGTCTGAAATGTTGAAATGCGAAGGGAGTTGGAATACTCAAGTGAAGAGTATGATGAAGAAATGGAAGCAGAGCCCAGGCCTCCGGCTCATGGACCAACACTCTCAGCCCTGAGGATTGGGTCACCAGTTGGTCGGAGGCTAAGCCGAAGGTCCGTTGGTTTCGAAGGAGTCCCGGAGAGGGCTCCGACAAGAAGAGAAGGGGTGGTTACGGAAGGCTCCAATGGTAGGAGCCAACGAAGGGAAGAAGGGGGGGTTAATCTACCCCCGTTGTTAGCAGCTCATCTTGGAAGGACTGAAGCTGGGGTTCCGTTGCAGCCTTCTCACGCATCAGGCGTTGAAGGCAATCCATCTACAATTAATATGGGAGGAAATCATCCTCCCAATGGAATGCCCCCAAACAACAATCCTTACAATACTGTCCCTATGTATGCACCACCTTGTAATTATCTATACTCGGACCCTATGGGTTCGGCTACACCCTTCGTTAGGTGGATAGAAGATTACCCATTACCTGATGGGTTGAAAATGCCTTCACATATTGGGACTTACGATGGGAAGGGGGATCCGGACAATTTCTTACATTTGTTCGAAGGGGCTATTAAGATGCAAAAGTGGGTTATGCCTGTGGCCTGTCACATGTTTACTTATACCCTGCGGGATTCTGCCCGTATCTGGTGGAATGGGCAGAAGCCTGGCAGCATTGTCAATCTCGATGATCTCAAGGCTAAGTTCCGATCACACTTCAGTCAGCAAAAGAAGTTTACTAGGACCCATCTTACGGTGCAAAACATTAAACAAAAGGAAAATGAAAGAACAAGGGCCTTCGTTACTAAGTACGCCGACAAAACTTTTCAGATCCTAGGTCTCCATGAAGATCAGCGCATTTCGGGTTTCGTACATGGTCTTCGAAATCGGAGTTTGGTGGAGTTCTTATCCACTGACCTTCCGACAACCTACAAAGGCTTAATGGAAAAGACATACACTTGGATTGAAGCAAAGGAGGTATCTACTAATGGTGCTCCGATCGATAGAGACAACAACAACAAATTCTCAAAGTGGGAAGGGTCAAAGAACAAGAACAAAAACAGAGACAGGTTTTCTCCATATAAAAGCCCTAATCACGGTTTGCTAGGAAGTCTAAGTAAGTCTCCAAAGGAAATACTTGCAACGGAGAGGGCTGCTAAAGCTTTCGAAGCACCCCCTCGCATGACAAGTAAGGGTAAAAACAGGGATACAAGCAAGTACTGTCACTTCCACGAAGACAATGGCCATGATACGAACAGTTGCAGGGAGCTAAAGAGACAGATTGAAGAAGCCGTAAGGTCTGGGCAGTTGGCACACCTGGTGAAAGGTATCAAGAAGGGCAAGGAAAAAATGACCGACACTCATTTGGCCAAAGATACTAACCCTCCCGAAGCCCCAATACTAATGGTACATTGGGGCGAAACCAGCTTGAAAAGAAAGGCGCCGGAGCCAGAGGCAAACGAAGTAGGGGAGATAATGTTTCCCCCAATCACAGGCAAGGTCTCTTCGAGCGACCCAGTAGTCATCAAAATCCTCATTTCTAACCAAGAAGTAAATGGAGCTTGTATGGACTGCGGAAGCTCTTGTGAAATTATATATGTGTAGTATATTCACGATCAAAGAAACACAAGCATGGTACACAAATATGGATCGAATAGAAGAAAGTTTAGAGAGAGAAGTAGAAGAGTTGGGAACCTTAGAGAGAGAAAGTGAAGTTGTAAGATTGATGTGTGTGAAAGGTCCAACCCACTCCTTTGGTGGAGAGGGCTTTATATACTACTACATAGGGTGCCCCTAGTGGGCTGTGGAGCGAGCTGACAGTGGGTAAAGACTCGACCCACTCCACAATAGTAATAATAACTAATCTACTACTAATATTATAAATAAACCTATGAGTTATTAAGTGCTAATAAGTACTCGGGGTGACCGAGTCTTCAACTGAATATTTATATTCCTAACAATCTCCCCCTAAGGGAGGTCACCCCGGGAGTAATGTTCTGCATTCTAGCACTCTATCCTTGAATCTTGACTTCATAGCTCGTAGACCTTGATTCTTCAACGTCAAGGATCTTTGTGTCTTCAGCAGTGAACTTGCGATGACTGTTCTTTGTTTTGGATGATCTTTGAGTATTCTTTGAAGATATCATCCAACATATGTCTTCAAGTCATCTTGTGGCTTCGTCATTATGAGAAGTTGTGATCTTGGAGCCTTCTTTGAGATCATCAGCCACCGTAAATCTCTGAGCTCATCCATTGTAGTAATGCCTTCATGTGATATGTTGTGACCGTTGGACTCGCATGCACATACTTTTCTGGATCATGATAGCTATCATCAGAGTTGCAGAAGCTGTGTTGTAGGTCTTTCATCTATCATGATGTCTTTGATAATGAATTGGAAGTGTGAGCATGGAGTGTGGATTGACACATTTCTGCTGGAATCAGGAACCACCATCGCCATCTTTATATGAATCTGAAATAAAACAGTTAGCAATAAAGTTGGAGAACGAATATGGCTTTGTCATTCATTCTATGTGGTGGTTGGATTTAACCTTCGGTTCTGTGAAGACCGACCTGTGATCAGGTAGAATCCCCTTTAAAGAATATTCTCCTTGACAGGAATTTCCAGCTTGTAGTAATGAGTCTTCCAACAAATTAATGTTAGAATCATCATACTAAGCATGTTCTCATACCGGAACGTCTCAAAGCAGACAGCATGGTAGAGTGAATCAGTGAATTAAATACCCACTGATTGACGAGAAATTGATTAGAAAAATTCACTTGCGTGTCACTGGATAAACATTTTGTGCAACACGACAAGGGTTTTATAAATTGAATCACATTTCTGTCAAAAACACTTTTGTTTGAAAATTTTCACAATCAATGTGCTCGAAATTCAGTTGATGAGCACATTGAAAGGTTTTCCAAAAGCGTCCGTCAATCCATTTCCTGGAACAAGTTTGATTCAAATGAGAATCGCCCCATCGTTTCTTTCCAGTTGTCACAAGTTTGATCCATGAAGGATCTCACATGTCACCCACCAAGAGCTTGTTTGATGTTGGCTCTAGAAGGATTTCCATCTTCATTGTGAATACTTTACATATCACTCGGATGTTCTGGCAATACCACAAGGATAATGCGTAGGACTCTTCATATATATTTTCTTGGTTTTCACGGTGTATGAAACAGCAAGTATATTGGAAATGTGTCCTAATGAGATTAATGGATGATCTCTTGGCTCTAGACTCAATAGTGCATTTTAATTTAGTGATCGGAGGCTGGAGAGGACTGCCACCTTTTCAATATCATCTAACTCGGAGTGAGAAAGACGATAGCAATGTATTGATCTCCGTGACAAGTGAAACAAGAGTCCTTTGAGGGACCTTGAGTGGCTAGGGAGGGTTGTGCAGCGTATCACTAGGTCCATGATACTTTTCTTCAATGTCAGCAATCAACTAAGTGATTCTGACAGCATATGTATTGACCCGGTTTCTGCCTAAAGTGTAAGGAGGGCTTCTTTCATTTCACCCTTTATCTTTACATTTCTTTTTCATTCTTCAACCCCTTCAGCGCTTACCGAGACTTCATTACTAGCACCTTGTTGGGTTTGTTCCAGTACTAGCTCCATCTCAGTCGGCACTTTTCCCTTATTCACTTTTCTCCTTTTTTTAATCATTCATAAGGACTTCTATTCTAACTAGAGGATTGTCCCTGGGAAGATCCCTCCGGTTCTGGCTGGATCATGGGAACTAATACCTAACCTCACCATCCTTATAACTCCAGTACATAAAGTAAAATGGTCGGTCTTTGGTATTCTTTCACAATTGCCATCACAAATCATTTGCTCCCCCTCAATATGTGCATCGATATACGAAAGAGTTTAGCACATATGGGAGAGCCTACACTTGAGTCCAAAAGATCACATTTTATCAGTTTTCATATTTAAATCACATTCTCTCCCCCGATCAAAAATTTCAAACCTTTTGAGATTTGTGATCCCAATTGATTTAAATAAGTTTAGAAAATATGGGAGAAAATGTGGTCAGGTTTAACATATATTCTGATAATGGAATATGACGATGCTCCCCCTCAATCAATGAGGGAGAATGTTAGTGTCAGGTATGATAGGTTTGAAAGATTTTGAATTAAACAATCATACATTGACACATAACAACAACTGTTTATTCACTGCTTATTATGTACAAAGATAATCGTTATGACACAAATGATATTGACCTTTTTGCGCAAATGATGTGATCATCCGCTTCTCTGAGGGAGTCATTGGTCAACATTGATTATCCATCCACCAACAAAACTTTCCCAAATGTTGTAGATCCCCACTTGGCGAGACCAGAATAAGTACTGCTTTGTTGAAATGAAGGTGGTGGAGGTGAAGACAGTGTTGTTGTTGTTGTTGCCGATGTTGTTGTTGTGGTGAATTCAGAGCCAGTCAATAGAGTTTGAACGTCTGATCAAATGGTTAGAGCGGGAACTGGCACATTCATATTGGCCATGGAATCTGCATAAGATTATCAACATAGATATGCATACGTACAAATTCGCTTTTCATTATTTGCTACCACATAGCAGCTTCCCACATCATAATACCAAGTTCATCTCATAGTCAAACCACAGTCTGGTAATACATCAAACTTCTATCTAGCATGAAGAGCAATCAACAATCATGATCATGGCAATTCACACATATTTCAATATTCAACTTAGGATCTTAGGAACATGATTCTAACATGATAGCAATATACCTAAGCATATCCTGAGTGCACATGCACAAAATCAACAACAATTAATCAGCAATTGACTAACGACAGTCAAACAACAATTGAAATTCATTCATTCAGATCATACACATGCCATAGGAGTATTCAAGAACATCAAACACATTGGGTTTTCTAACTTCTTTTAGATTTTGAGTTTTAAAGTATTTAGGGGATTAAGCGAGGATTCCAAAGTGACACAAATGAGCCTTCTAGTTACATAAAGCTAGGAAACTATACGCAAGTTGCACATAATGCCCTATTCTTTCTAACAACTAACGCATTTGGCTATTTGATATAAAGTTTTGGCAATTTCCTCTTCAACTAATACCCCATTAACTACAAAACCTTTTCTAAGAATTATGAATTAATCAAGAAACCCGTTTGATGATATAAAATTTGAATTCACTCTCCCCCTCAATCAATGACCCGTATTCTAGTTAGAGATTTGTAGTCGTTGATTGAGTGACAAATTTTATGCACAATCCAAGTCTAAAAGAATTTCAAGCAACACATAATCACCAAGTGTCTCACAAATAATTTTCAGAAGAATCATAGAATGAAAACTATTTGCATACAAAGAAGATTTCTCTTCTTTTTCAAGAAATGATGCACTGAAACGTACATCAGATCGAAGAAACATGGATATAAAGTAATCCATGCCCAGGTGAACATCACCCAGTTGGAGGAACAACCGTCTTTTTGGCGACGTGCTTTCCCCATTTTGAAGCGCGGGTTGCTATCTGAAGTAATAGCAAGCCATCAAGACATGTTTTAACAATTCATTTTAACTTCTGCTCGAGCTTCATTTAAAGTCCCGTGTCATTATTGAATGACATTTCTAGGACCGTAAATGTTATCGATAAACAGAAGACATGCCTAGAGAAACTATTTTTGGTATTTTCTAATTTTTTGATTTTTATGGTTTTTCTTGGTTTTATAATTTTCTATTTACAATTTGGTTTTATATTTTTCTATATACAGATTTGTATAAGATATGTACAAAGTATATTATTCAATTTAAGAAAATTTTGACATGAATACCGAGATAAGGATACGTTCAGTATGTTGTAGAAATCAGTAGTCAACATCTCTTAAACATTTACCACCAAAGCTTTCGAGGCTCCTGAATAATTGACTGAACTTGAGCCTACTCAATGTGAAGCTTTGATAGCTTCCCCCTAACCCGACAGTCTTCCTTTTGAGCAGTTTCAAAGCTCTCTTTCAAGCTTACAAAAGGTAAGTGTACAGCAGAGACCGTAGCAAACCACATGAAAAATTGGTGCTCCTTTTAAGAATAACCATCGTGACTCTCTGATCGGGGGACCATCAAATAGATTAGCAACGAATCATCCCACACTTGAATAATCCTTCTCACATTTCTTCTTGCTGAAGCCTGAAGTAATGCATGCCAAGAGTATCCAGAGACCATTTCCCCCAAGTAGTTGAAGTGATGCAATCAGTTTCGTTGTATGAAGCCCAAAAACCCGAAGTACACAATCATTCCCGTTAATAAAGTCAAAAACGTAACATCAAGATCAATTAAGACCCGAAAATCCCCTTTTCTCCCTTCAGGAAATCGCAGATGAGAGTTGTTACACCAAGTTCACCTAATTCCTGAGTGTAAGCAATTTATCCCGTATGTAGTCGACATGATAACACCAAGACAGTACCATAAAAGCAACTGAATACCGGATGTAAACATTTCCTTTAGTAGGATACCGACTAACCATAGGAACCATCATACAATTGTGTACATCTTTTATCATCAGAAACCGACTTTCTCTTCCCCCACATAGTTGGAGTGATACACCAAAGGAACGAGTTAAAACACTGATTTTCTCTGCGGTTATGACATTTGTCTTCCCGGAATAATCTTCAATTGAGAAGAAGTATAAAGCTCATCATGTGTACTCGTTGTGCATTCAGATGTATGTCTCCTTCCCCCTTGCTGGTTTTGATACCTCATAATCAGCAACACTTTTTACGAACATATTGTTGCAATCTTGTGAGAAGAAAAAATTAGGCTCAAGTAGATCAAGTGAGAATTAACCGCTGCCGAAACCATTTCTGACTATCTTTATCAACCCTTAAGAAGGCTATTTGACCGGATCTACACACACTCCTTGTGTTAGATGTGATACTAAGAATTATACGTAGTCTAGCATGCGGAATTTACTAGCTAGTACTTAGAAGACTTTATGTGTTTTGTATGATTTGAATAAACAATGAATGAACACAGAATGATAACCTTCAACGATTCAATATTATTAGAATAATAATATGAGTGATCTCCTATCACTAGGGTTTACAACCTTGAATCTCTATATTACGTAAGAACTCTTATCGTTTCGTATTTCTATATCTTTTTATCGTGTTTTTAAACCTTAACCTAGGCAATCCTTTTATAGACCAAGGATTCCTTTACAAGATAACTATCAATCTAATTCTAGAAGATATACACAATATCTTTTCCATATTTATCTATTACATAAATCATAAACCATACTAATTTCTTCACTCAGCAGTCTTAACTGCTCATGTCTTCAAAACTCTTCAGCAGTCTTAACTTCCGTCTTCAACAGTCCTAACTGTTACCTCCAACAGTCTTAACTGCTAAAGCTTAATTTCCTAACACTATTTGAAGTGATAACTGATGGAGCAAACCCGATATACCAAACTTGAATCTGAAGATAGAATTCCCCATTCTTGTAACTTACGCTTGCACTAATGTTGGAAGAACGATGTAGAGAATTAGTGCTCCAAGAAAATCTCTAAGTACTAAATTCCCAACCAAGGTATGAGACATTAACACCTCTTACGATTATCCACAACGTCATCGGCGTGTGACACTGAGTACTACAACGTAACTCCTTTAAGTGATAGTTACCCCGACTGCTGGTAACTAGATAACCTAAGTCTTCAACTTAAATCTTAAGCACGAGCAAGTTATCATTGAAGGTCATGCATCCAACCAACCCCGACTTCAAGATAGAGTAAGACCACGCCTTTGAGAAAGTCAACTTCAACCCCCAAATAAGTGAAGCCTGATCCATTTCGTAGTCACAATTAGATGCCCAAAAAGTGATTGTTTGTTCGCTCACTTGTTCACACTTCTCCCCCTCAAAAATTGCATATGAGGATGCCATTTTTGATTGAACAAGTGCATATGAGGTTGATTCACTGTTCACACTTCTCCCCCTCAAAAATTTCATTCAAAATTGCATCTGATGGAAGTAGATCCACTTGATTTCTGAATGTGCATGGAGCAAGTATGAAGCCTTTAGATGAGAGTAGTCAGAAACAAGAATATTCGTATGACCATTTCTCAACTCTCAATCACCATATAGTTTATTCACCCTTCTCCCCCTCAAAAATTGCATATGCCGACCAACTGCCATTTTTGATAGACCAGGTGAATAAGAATATACTCCAATGTACGTTTATCCCCTTGATGACTGAATGAGCATTTGAAGAACATGAAGCTTGATGAGAATGGTCATAAATAAGAAGATTCCTCTTCTTCCGAAGATAAAGCGCACTCAAGCGTACGCCTTTCTTTTCTTTGATGAACGGGGCCTGAAGAGATGTCAGCAGACGCCATTGTCATTGAAGAACGAGGCCTGAACTGATGTGTTCAGACGTCATTATCATTTCCCCTCATATGTTGTGAGCAGCCTGAGTCCAAATGTCAAAGGACAATCCGTACAACCTGCATTTGAAAACAGACAAAAATAGAGAGTTTGGAGTGCCGGATCCCCAATTTAAGTTGGGGTCCAGTTGGTTAGTGGGAACAGAAGCATCATTCGCCTGAGTCTCAGTAGGAGTTGGAATGCTAGTGGAAGTAGACCTAATTAAAGGGCACTGTTCTCCTACAGGAAATTTCCTTCCAGTTGGCTTCCATTGACGTACAGGCACTACTTTAGATTTAGTTATCCTAGTTAAAGGGCACTATTCTCCTAAAGTGAATTTCCTTCCAGTGGGCTTCCATTGGTAACCAACATTAGCAAACATATTTCCTGTTGCTTTCCAAGTTTGCTTAATTTCTCTAGCTCTCCAAACTTTCTTAACTGGGGGTTTGTTGGACAACTTCAGAAATTTCTCAACACATTTATCATGATTACGCGAAATTAAGCATTCATTACATGTTTTGTAAAGTGAATTAGGGTTTGAATTATGATTCTTTTTGCTCAATTCTGACTTATTGTTCCTCCTGTGGTCTTCTACTTTCTTCTTAGGAACACTTTTAGCTGGTGAAGTCCTAGAATTCTTTATGTTTATCTTAGGTTTTGACTCGCTAGCTTTAGTGTCACTATTAACTCCTGTAGAGGAACTGATGGGAATCTTAGTCTTTTTCACTTCTGGTTGCTGAACATGTTTTGATGTGCTGGGATCTGAAGTTTCCAAGGGTACCTCAAAGGTTACATGCTTGTTCTTAGGCATCATGGAGGATGCAACAAATCTATCTCTTTTGTTATCAACCTTAGGCCTCGTGCCTATGGCATATTCTAACACTTCCTGAATCCTTTTTGTGAGAACACAAGCATACACAACTGCCTTATCAAGTGGCTTTTCAATTCTGTCCTCTTCTACAACCTCACGAAGTGTGTCAAGGCCTTCCCTAAGGTGATGGAGATATATTTGATGGGCAGGTCTATTGTTTCTAAGAGGAGACGGTATAGGCCCAACATCAACATCATACATTTTATTAGCAGAAACCTTTGATGCAACACAATCACAGGTGATACTTGGCATTTTACCTTTCACCTGAGTCTTAAGATTCTCAATTTCATTTAACAAAGAAGTTATCTTTTCATTATGACTGTTTCGTGTAACTTTAATTGAGTCATATAACTCTTTGTAATGCTGTTTAATCTTAGAATTTTCTTTTCGAAAACACTCATTTTCATAATGTAACTTATTGATGGTGTCTTGATATTGAAAATTCTGAGAATCTGAAGACGAAGGTTTATTGGTGCCATACACATCACACTTGTTGGATTTTAATTGGGAAATTTGGGCCCTCAACAGTCGAATCGTGTTTGTGTGAGCATGAATCTTTTCATCTCGTTTGCTTAATTCAAAATATGTATCAAACTCAGGAGCATCCAAGGATGTCTTGTCATTTGATATTTTGCATTTTTCTTCTAAATTTTGTTATTTTAGTTGCAGATTTAGATAATCAACCTCTAGTTTTGAAAAACGTTTAACCATGTTATCATGGTCATCATTTTGAATTTTGTCAAGCAATTTCACATTCTCCCCCTCAAGCTCAACAACACGATTCTGGGTAACATTTAAAGCAATAGCATACTCATGAAATTGACAAGCAGATAAAGCAGAATCAGTAGCAGTATAAAATACATCTTGCGCAATACATCTAGCAATCAAGTTGTCATTGGCGATGAGTATGTTTTTCCTTTCAATTTCACGACTCTTAAGTTCTATTGCACATTGAGTTACCTCATTTTCCATATCTTTAAACACTACTTTCATTTCATTTATCTCGGTATTAAGGGCAGTTTGCATCCCTTCAAAATGTTCTTTAAGTAGTTTAAAGAATGGCATGACCTCAGTCAAGTAACACCTTTTTGCGTGCTCAAAACACCTTTCCCCCTCAGTAATTCTGGTTGGTGTGATTCTCTTCTTACATGTTTTATCAAAATCAGCAAATAGTTGCCAAAGCACGTATAAGCTAATTAAGGTTTTGCATTCAGTGGGAAGAAACAAAAGAACAAAATTCCTAGGTGTATTGGGAGGATACACCGTTATGGATGCAACTTTTCTAAGGGATGGGGTTTTGTCTTTAAGCTCATCAGCTTTTAATTTCTCAGTATCATACTTCCAAAATATTTGTTCAGGCGTTAGCTTCTTTTGAGGTGCAAACACAGTCAAGCGATTCTCCTCATAATAATCATGGGGTTTGACTATTACTCGCTTGTCTATGCATATGGGATCTTTCATTTTCTCATTCATTCTTTCTCTATTTCTCACTTCTATTTCATCACTCTCTTTCAAAGATAAAACCTCAGGTGGGGCATGATTGGGCATGATCATCACATTGGCATCGTATAAGGCAGGTTGAGTTACATTAGCAGTCCTAAGGAGAGCTAATTTAGGTTCACCTACATTACTTTCACTGTGCTTATCACTCAGCTTTTTGTGCTTATGCATCATTTGGGCAGTCTGTCTGGTTTGGTCTTGTGTGTACAACTTATCCTCAAGCTTATTCTTTAAGGTTTTAAGTCTGGAGAAATCATTTAAGAGTTGTGCTTCTTTATCTTTGAATTCTTGCTTTAGTGTATTTATACATTTTTTAGCTTCCTGTTTTTGCTTAACAGTCTGATCCAGCTGAGTTTTCAAAGAATTCAACTCTAGTTTTAATGTTTCTTCCCTAACATTATGCTTTGAAATAAGTGTACGCATTTGACTTTCCATTTTCTGCTCACGCTCTGTTAGTTCAAACTTAGCACGCTGTTCATACAAGGCCACTTGTTCTTTATATATGTTAAGTTTAGTGGTCAAGGTATCATCAGGGATAAACACAGTGTTCTCATGCAGCACATAATCATCATTTAGAACAGAAGATGCACAACTAGGTACAACAGACGCTTCGTTGTGTTTCACATATTGTTCATATGGGATAACATCGATATTTCCCATATTAGCAATATCTGACTCAACAACGTTTGTCTGTTGTACTTTGACGGGAATCTTTTGTTCATGCAACACATTATCATCATTAATAATAGAAGATACCCCACTAGGTTCAGCCGATGCTTCATTGTGTTTCCCATGTTGCACGTTGTTCATAGCAGTATCTGACTCAACAACGTTTGTCAGTGGCTGATGAAGCTCTTTCTCTTGAAAATTCGGGCAAACAAAATCCCTATTTGCACTAGCATACTCAAACACGTTTATCTGTTGTACATCATTGGGAATCTTCGGTTTGTCAATCATGTCATACAATTTGAGCACCTCAGCAATGACTGAATCCGAAGTCTTTCACATGATATGAATGATCACGGGATTTTACAAGTCTATGATTTAAACCGAGAAATAGTTTCTTTCGCGGGATTTTACTAAAATCAAGAATAAACCGTGATTTGATTACTTGAATGTGTTATGATGAAAGTTTGGAAGACTTGATGATCTGTTGTTTAGTTGTGATTTGGTTTGGTTGATGCAAGTTGTTACGGTGAAATTATGGTGAAATTTTCACGGTCGTTTTGACAGGTCGTGGGCTGAAAACGGAGTTACAGTTCAAAAGTTATAGTCGTTTGAAGTTTTGACGTAAAAGTCAACTTTGGTCAAACCGCAACTGATCAAATCGCAACAAGTCAAGTCACAATTTGTCAAACCGCAACTGATCAAATCGCAAGCTCAGTCAAATCGCAATTTGGTAACTATGAGACAAAACGCAATGTTCAATTCACAAGTGCTCAAGTCGCAACTCACTATTACAAATCGCAACAGACAAATCACAACCCTGAGGATACAAACCGCAACAGACAAATCACAACCCTGTGGATACAAACCGCAACAGACAAGTCGCAAGCCTAACAAGTCGCTACCCTGACATACAAGTCGCAAGTCTAACAAGTCGCTACCCTGACAGACACTAGTCGCAACCCACAAATCGCAAGTCACAAGAAAACAGAACTGTCACTATCATGGTCAAAACGCAACACACTAAACGCCAGACACGTCACTTTCTTAGCGGTTTGTCGTCTTTTGCCAAATCCGGTAATGGGCTAAATCGTAACTTCGAGACACCACAAATCGCTACTTTCACTTACCCAACAATACACAAATCGCTACTATGAAACCTTCACAGAGGGACAAAACACTACGAAGAACACCTTTATACTAACCCTCGAATCTGCCAAAAACTACCACACAAAGCCTGAAACTATGATTCCAAACACCAAACACTACTTCTATACTATCCCTAAGCTAGAAAGTACAAGATCTAACACCTTCTATCAACTAAACAAAGCGCAAAATAGATTTTCAAGAAACTAACTATTCGAACCAAAAGTACCCCAAATCTACACAAATCCGTGAATATAACCATACATGAACCTAACCATGGCTCTTGATACCAATTGTAGTATATTCACGATCAAAGAAACACAAGTATGGTACACAAATATGGATCGAATAGAAGAAAGTTTAGAGAGAGAAGTAGAAGAGTTGGGAACCTTAGAGAGAGAAAGTGAAGTTGTAAGATTGATGTGTGTGAAAGGTCCAACCCTCTCCTTTGGTGGAGAGGGCTTTATATACTACTACATAGGGTGCCCCTAGTGGGCTGTGGAGCGAGCTGACAGTGGGTAAAGACCCGACCCATTCCACAATAATAATAATAACTAATCTACTACTAATATTATAAATAAACCTACGAGCTATTAAGTGCTAATAAGTACTCGGGGTGACCGAGTCTTCAACTGAATATTTATATTCCTAACAATATGAGCATTGCTTTCGAAAGCTCAAGCCTTCGATCAGGTCACAAAGGGTTGAATCGAAGATACCTTTGGCAGGATTCTCCAGTGAGCATTCGTGGCCATTGGGAGAAATTCCGTTAGAAGTAACAATTGGAGAAGGCAAGCTTGCAAGAACGGAAACCCTGTTGTTCGCCATCGTAAGGTCCAACTCTCCCTAAAATTTGTTGATAGGAAGGACCGCCATGCAAAACATGGGCATCGTAATTTCGACTATACATGCAGCAGTAAAATTCCATACACCTTAGGGAATAGGAACTGTACTTTCTAGTCGCGATCAGGAAAAGAAGTTTAGCAGGAAAATCAGCAAGGCCTTTCGGCCAATGGGGAATCAACATAATCGGACCCCTAGCAGTGGCTCCCGGAGGGGTACAATTCTTGGTCATAGCCATAGACCACTTCACCAAATGGGTTAAAGCCAAGCCTTTGGCATCAACAACAGGAAAGCATGTGGAAAAGTTTATGTGGGAACACATAATTTGCAGATTTGGAGTCCCACAAGTCATTACTTCTTACAAAGGGAAACACTTTGCCGAAGGGGTGTTCCCATCTTTCTGTGAAAGCCTGAACGTGAAACAAATGTTCACTTGTGTTGACAAGGGCATTGTCATTGAAATCGAGACAAAGTTAGGGCAACATCAGCATGAGTGGGTAGATAGGTTACCCAAAGTCCTGAGGACATATAAGAATATGTCCTTCGGATAAACGCAAGCAAAGCCAAGTCGAAGAGCCCAATGTCAAAAAGAAATGCTGCGACAACAAAGCATACGTACTCGAAGGGCAGGACAGAAGACGTCATGACACTAGCTTTCGTAAGTTTTACATTAAAGACTTACTCTCTTTAAGCACTTAGTTGTTTTTTAATTTCATGTAACGCATTCTTCTCACTTGGGAAAGAAGCATTAATCGTAGGTGTCTTAGTGTTCATTTCTTCAAATGATGTAATCCTCCCTACCCACTTAATGATATAACACATTTCCCTTAAAATCTCTTGTTTTGTTTTATACAACAAAGATTCGTTCAGCCAAGTACTTTACAAGTTTCAATGTCGAAGGATGAAGCAAGACACATGTCTTGTATACAAATAACATCCATTATAATTCACATTAACTTTCCTATGAAGTCTTAGGGTATTAAAAGCCCTCTGCAACTTAAGGATAAAGGCGGAGTGGGTCGCAACCCTCTGTCACAGTCAAACTATATGATTGCTAAAAATCTTGGTCCAAAATACACACAATGAGGTTATAACCTCAGGTTTTATGTTTACGTTTATAAAAAAAAAGCGTAAGAGAAGATAAGCATGATATAAAAAGTGGGATGTAATCCCTACGTTGGCATTCATAAGGCTATATCCAGTCATAGCCAACTTAAACATGAGAGTAATTGTCTAGCATAGCCTGCCTTGTGCGGCTGTTCAAGTGGTTGTCCAGCATAGCCTGCCTAGTGTAGCTCTTATCATGAAGATCACAAAGCTCCTCAATAGGCATGTCACCTAACAAGCTTTTCCAGGAGGGAGGGGTGACATTCTCAAGCAGTAGGTGGCAAGTGATAGCATTTGGAAGCTCCTTGGTGTTCGGTAGCCCTACACATAAATATCAATTAGATATATCAGGAAGAAGGGGAATGGAATTTTTTTTTGCCTACCATGGATGTCATCATCATTAGCCATCTCTTCTGGTGAATTCATAATTGCTTTACCACGAGATTTCTCTGTTTTTTGTTTTGTTGTCCGGGAGGAGGGAGTGGGGATATTCAATTTCCTCTTAGGGGCCTACACAGGCTTTACACTCGTTCCCTTCCTGTTTCTCACCCTGTCCGCAATACCAAAAGACTCTACGACCTTAAGCTGGTCAGTGTCAGACGGAGGATCATCGGAGTCAGCAATGTTCTCTACGAGCAGGGGGGCTTCCTCAGTATTCAACGACTTGATTGGTGGAACTACTGCAAGAGGTCCAGGTGGAGTGGCATCAACGTCATTATTGTTTACAAACCTAGATGGAGATCCCACTCCGTAGCTAACATCTTGAGGATCCTTTGGAATAAAGCTTACTTCCTTTGCACCACCTGCGACAACGAAGTTCCTGAAAGCCATTTCTGCATCAACAAGAGAAAAAAGAGATGAATATCAGCAAATAAGTTATTTATTTTATTTAAATAGGAAATGTACATACTTTCTCCTTCACAAAAAATTTCAGGCTGTAATGGAGACCCTTCCCAACGGTCAGCAATACCCACCACAAACAAAATCGGTTCGGGTAACGTCTGGACATCAGCAGGATGGCGTACAAGATGTTGGTACAAAGGATCACTTCTTACATCATATGGCAAAGGGTCATTGAATCTTTTCTCATCAAACATATAGGCTTCATCTAACAAGGCTGGATACTCGGACGGTATGATTCTATTTTCAATATAGGAAAACTGCCCTTTCCAATTCCTAATGTTCGAAAAGGGTTTCGTCACTAGAACGGGCACATCATGTTCACTTCTTTTAGCAATGGTTATCCAGTCCCCACCGGGATATAGATTCACAAAGACCCTAAGCACATCTAATGTAGGCTCATACCCATATGCCTTACACATTACGATGTAGGTGGTTAACTTGGCTAGACCAAAGGGGTTAAATCTAGAAATATGAACCTTATAGTGTTGAAAAAACTTCAAAATCAGAGGATGAATGGGAATCCTAAGGTTTGACTTAGTAAACGCATGTACATACAAGCCCACACACCCTTCTGGAGCATCAAATATATTTTTTCTTTTGCTCGGAAGTATGATTTTGAGTCCAGAAGGTATGGGGTAGTCACGAAGAAAATCAAACAATGCTGCTTTTGACAAGGTGCATGTCTATTCCCTAATTATTCTTTTAGCTGCCATGCTCATATTAAAAGAATAAAAGATCAAAGAAGGGTGATCGAATTTTTACCTTTTCGTTCCAACGGAAGCACAAGATTACGGTGTGATGTGTGTATTTTGGGCGAAGGTAAAATGAGCTAGGGTTTAGCTATTTTGGGTTTATATACTCAGACGGTTTTGATCCTAGGCACACACGTGTACACCTAACTTTGAGGATCTTGCGGATTTCAAACGGGCGATTAAATTTTGAAATGATGTTTGCTAATATCGATTTAATAGTCGCTTGAGTCTAGGGAGCAAGTGGAGCGATAATGATTAAACCGCATTAAATGCGTGGTTAGTTGAACATTTATTTTCTTTTTGTACAAAAGTATAACACAAGGAGTATAAGGCATGTTGATTTTTTGAGTCGAATGCAATTTATACTTGTGCGTATATATCACTTTCAACTGGGGGCTTGATGATGTACCCTCCTAATGGGTTGAAGGACTCCTCTTCGAGCCTGTAGAAAGCCCTCCCTACAGAGGCCCATGTTAATCTCCTAACACGTTTCAGTGGCGTAAAACCATTCGTCTACGAAGTGGTTACCATGTGGGAACCCGCCAATCGAAGCCCTAAACCCTTCGGGGTATCCTTCTCAAAGGGACTACAACGGAGAACCCTCTTGACCTGGTCATACCCACGTTCCCTCTTACCTTAGGCTTTCCCGCCAAGGAAGAGATCATGGGCTACAAAGCCCTAGCGGTTACCATAAATCATGGGACGCCCCCATGATCTCCGAAATAAGTGCAACCGCCCACTAAGGCCTATTTCTCCCCTATAAATAGCTTAGTCGGGCAAGAATAATGTAAGTTAACTTCACTCTCGTCATTGACAACCTACTTAAACATTACACATACTTACTCGCACGCCGGAGGTGGTTCGCAGGGTCCATCCCCTGCGTAATCACTTAACGTAGTATTTTAGTATTTCTTATTTCAGGTTTAGGACAAGCTTGGCACAACCTCAACACCCCATAATTCCTTTGATCACCATCAAAGGCTTGGTGGTGCATCTATTTGTACAATCATGTATCACCAAATACAAATGGCGGAGGAAGATGAGGCGAAGACAACCTTTTACACAGGAAAGGGTGTCTATTGCTACAAGAAAATGCCCTTCGGTCTAAAGAATGCAGGGGCAACTTATCAACGGTTGGTAGACAAAGCCTTCCACAAGTAGATAGGGAGGAACTTGGAAGCCTACGTTGATGATATGGTAATAAAAAGTAGGACTGAGGAAGACCTACTCTCCGATATTCAAGAAACCTTTGATCAATTGAGGGTAATCAACATGAAGCTTAACCCTAAGAACTGTACCTTTGGCATGGAAGAAGGACAATTCTTGGGACATCTGATAATGAAGCAAGGGATTAAGGCTAACATTTCGAAGGTTAAAGCCATCACCGATCTACAAGCTCCGAAGTCATTGAAAGAGGTACAAAGCCTAAACGGGAAGCTCGCAGCACTTAGCAGGTTCCTGTCGAAAGGTGCAGATCGAACTTTGCCATTTTTCAAAACACTCAAAGGATGTACATATAAGAAGACTTTTCATTAGAGTTGTGAGGCAGAAGCCGCTTTTTAGAAGCTGAAAGAGTTCATGAAAATTTTACCAACACTTACAACCCTAATCAAAGGCAAAGTGTTATTCATGTACATTGCGGCATCCTTCGAAAGCATCAGTGCCGTTCTCTTGGCAGAAAGGGATAAGAAGCAAGTCCCGATCTACTTCGTTAGTAGGGTCCTGCATGGAGCTGAATTAAATTATCTGGAGTTGGAAAAGCTAATCCTAGCCTTGGTTTACGCTGCGAGGCACCTTCGAAGGTACTTTCAAGCTCATCCCATTACGATATTGACTGACAAGCCGATTAAGCAGATACTGTTGAAGCCTGAGAAATCAGGAAGGGTAGCCAAATGGGCTATCGAACTGGGAGAACATGAGATAGAGTACAAGGGTCGAAACTCCATCAAAGGTCAGATATTTGCAGACTTTCTTGCTGAAACACCTTCCGGACCTAGTCAAGTGATGAGGCGAAAAGTGTACCGCTTTTAAGGGGTCATTTAAGCCCGAAATCGTATTTATTTGATCAAATATTGCCCTAAATCGTTCCTTTTGTCATTTTAGGTACTTTTGAGGAGAAATCTGGAAAAGGAGGCATTTTGGACGTTTTTGGAGCATTAAAGTGAAGAAAACGACAAAGTCTCAAGAATCGGCTAAAAGTTACTCTTGACGGCGTCACAATTAACATGGGACGGCGTCATGCCTTGGCAAGAAAAGTTGGATGTGAAATTTACTCATGACGGGCCAGTGAGTTAGCATGAGAATTCTGACGGCGTCACGCTTTAACTAAATCAAGGGCGTCACGGCTTAAATCATAAGGGGACGGCGTCACGTTCATGATCCGACGGCGTCAAGCCTTGATAAGCCAGAATGGATTTTTGAAGAGCTAAAGAGGGACGGCGTCAAGAAGGTCACCCGGGAACCCTAAAAGTGGCGAGGTGACGGCGTCACAATGCATAAGGTGACGCCGTCAGATCCAAAAATCTATATATAGTTTTCTAATCTTTTGTCATTAAGGAGAGCTTAGTGTGTGGAATTTTGGGATAAAACCCTAAGACGATTTTAGCTACTTTTTCAGGGCTTCTTGCCTTGAGATCTTCCATGTTTCATTGAAAGATAAGTTATCAATTAATCATTCAATATGTCTATGTGTTGTTTGATTCTATCTTATGCTTGTCTTTTGTTTAACATGTTAGGCTAATTTTATCTTGTGTTTGCTTAGATCTAATGAAACTTAGCTATTGATTATTGGTTATTAGTGTGTTGTTAGTTGTATTGGATGATTGTTTATCTATGTTAGGCTTAAGAAAACTGGCTAACTTCCTATTCGGTAACTTGCTTGAACGTCTTAAGAAACATGAACCAAATGCGTACTAAAGGTTTTTATGGTTGTATTTAATGCACAAGCGAATTCTAGTGATCCCATGTTAGGAGCTTCCTAGCCGGCTCGACATAGGAGTGAAGTAGGAGCTTGTAGAGTTGGGGAAGTAAGTACGCCACCCCACGAATGGTATTAAGGAATACACCCGTCATCCACGCAACTAATACACACTAATTAACCGGTAAAAGATAGTTAGGGAGTAAGGAAATCTAAGTAAACACATTTCTCTACACATAAGTTTCTCACCACTTTTCATTTTTGTTATTTTATTTTATTTGCATTCGTAGTCATTTGGGTTAGTTGACTAGCAACTAATTCCGCCCACTCCTTCAAAACCGAGATTTTACTTGCTTTCATAAAATATAAAAACATAAAAAGAATCTTCCTCAACCCTTAGACCTAATTAGAGTAGCCTTTCATACCTAACGAACACTATTCCCTGTGGAGAACGATCAATCCCCCGTACTTACCACTACACTATACTACATCGGTCAGGTACACTGCCTGGTGGGGTTGTAAGCCTCTTGAGATCCCTCGAGAGGTAAAACCTGTTGTAAGGTTACAAAACCACGCAATCAAGTTTTTGGCGCCGTTGCCGGGGAATAGTTATTGTTTAGGTTGAATTTTTATTTTATAGGTCTACTCACTAGATTCCTTTCTAGTGAGATTTTTATTTTATTTTTCTAGGTTTTCTTTAGTCTATCTTTTTCTTTGTGTGTTTGTTCGTAATTTCCATTGACTCTTCCGTTCACCATTATGGAGTACGCGAATCCACCATACCACCAACCACAAAGGCCATTCTACCCTATTGACATCTCGAATTTCAAACAATATCGAGATGAACCCATATATGATGCATGGACTCGTTTTAGAAATTTACTCCGAAAATTCCCTCATCATAGTTTCGCTTTAGCATCCCTAACCCGAACCTTTTACTATCGTGTTGGCCAATATGACCAAATGCGCATTGAGGATTTTGCCAATGGGGACTTTAGGCAATTAAGTGCTGAAGAAGCATGGGATGCCATAGAAGATTGTGCCCAATATTATTATAGGGTAGACAACCCAACAGACGTTAGTACAAGTCAATTGAATATAAATTTCCTGGATCATGAAACAAGTTTGTTTGGGGATGAATACATTAGTGTTGAGATACCTAAGTGGTTGTCATGTAATGCCATAGTACAAAACAAACACATAGGTTATCTTGATGTGATGGAGGATCTAGCCGAGCATGATCACATTGATCAAAAAGACCTAGGTTTTATGATCGATGACGATGAATCTCAAGAAACACATGATGAATCTTTTGGGCAATTTGAATATAGCAGTCAGAATATTGAGGATGATCCTTATGATTCGGATATAGAAGTTGAGATGCCTAGAGAAGCACTTGAGATACTAGGGAAAATGTTAGGGTTAGATTCTAATAAAACACATGATGAGGATATAGGTGGTCTTGACACAAGGAATGATGAGGTAAGTAACATAAGCCTACCAAGTACCCCACAAGTCCTACCATCATTTGAGGCACACACACCGCCGGTGACTTACCCGGAAGAAGTTGAGGAGACTATAGGAACCCCAATAGAGGTAGAGCCCTTTGACCAAACACAACTAGAAGAAATAGGTTTGAATGCTTTTAGTGATCACAACCTTTCTTTTAGTTCTATGGAAGTTCCTAGTTTTGATGAGCCGGAGCCTCAACCAAAACCGTTACCTAGTCTTCCATCCTTGGATGAAAATTTAGGAATTGAATTAGGTCCCGATCCACCCATCAAAACATATAGTCCGGGTAGTCTTAAGTTTAAGGTAGTAGACATTAAGCCTTGTAGTGAGGAAGACAATATAGGAGTGAAAAATGACCTTACATGTCTACATCACCCATTCGTGATTGATCACAAGAAACATTATGGGTTTAAACCGGGTCTATTGGGTCAAGATGGATTCCCAATTAGGAGTCTCTCGAAGTTGTTAGAAAATGATCCCTTTTTAGGAGAACACTTTAACTCACCCATTGACCAAAGTCAACTAGGTAAGGTTATGATGAAAGGAGCACACCCCTTTGAGCATATAATTCATCCACCAATCTTTCCTCACGTGGCATACTCCTACCGAGCTGGTGTGTATCGCTACTATCACCCGCACTTAACCCTAAGTGTAGGGAAAACCTCCCTTATTTCCGTTAAATAAGGGTAGAGTCAGGCTCGTGACTCGAACAAAAACAAGCGCTTTTTGGGAGGCAACCCAAGCTTTATTTGCTTTGTATGTTTATTTATTTGTTTGTTTGATTTTATTTGCTTCCGTATGTATGTTTAATTTTTATTATTATTGATTCATGTTCAAAAGTAATTTGTGAAAATGCTTTATTTTGTTTTTAACTTCGTCTTAACTACATATAAAGGTATTTTGCAAAAGATAAGTGTAAGAGAAATCTAAATTGGTTTATTAGAACACATATGAACATGAATCGTAATAATAATAAATTAACATACATATCCGTATTTGTTTGAGTCAAATGCTTGTATCGAGTCATAATGATGTTTTGCAGGATTTCCAGGAAGTAAGGTAAAGGTTTTTCTAGGAATTTTCCGGAAACTTAAAATGAGAATTTTTGTCAGGTCATTTCTGACGGCGTCAGGGTTTATAACCTGACGGCGTCAGATTTAATTTTCAGAAATTTTTGAAAGTTTTGTTTTTAAAAAAGTTTTTATTAAATCTCCAACTTATAATCTCCAGGAATCTGCAAAATTATCATTCCACAAGCATTATATCCTTATATATAGATTTTTCCCGCCGATGTTATGCAGGTTTTCGTGTCTGTTTTCTCAGGTTTAACAGGTTATTTTGGACAAGGAAATGTTTTGAATCAAGCTTATGGCGATGCATTAGTCATGGAGCTTCAACATTACTTTGGAAGAAGATCTAACCGTGTTACTTCATTATCCACCGAGCGAATCAGGGGAGTATTTGATTTCATTCTTTTACTTTATGCTTTTACATCTGGTTATTTGAACATTGGGGACAATGTTCATCTTAAGTGTAAGGGAGGGTAAAAGTACGATTTTAGAGAATACAATTGCGCTTGATTTTTGTTTGTTTAATAATAGATGTGTAATAAAACTGAGAGAAATACTTGAGCAGGGTAATTTTAGTGCCAAATTTAAAATTTTTTACAACATATAGGAGTGAAACTTTAGTTCTAATGAGCGTCTCATGGATAGGAGTTATATGACTAGCACAAAAACCGTACCACTAAAAAATTTTCCACCCCAAATATGTGAGGTTCGCCCCTAGAATTGGTAGGAAAAGCATTTATGCTATGATGTGTGTACCGGTAGCACTTAGATTCTAGAACTTGCGTTAGGACCATCCCGAGGCCACAAGTGAGACTACATTCGTGTAGTTAGATTTACTACATGATAAGAGGCATTAGGATTAACCCATTGTTTTACACCTGTGTTTTTGTTATAATTACATTGGCTACATTGGTCAAGTAATTCTCCCACACCCTTTGCGTTGTACTCATTTTTAGTACACGATACCCCTAGTACACCCCTCAGAGCCTATCTTTTCGTTTCGACCTTTAAGCATTTTACTTAAAGGAAGAATTTGTTACACCCCACTAAAATGTACACCCAAATCGCCTTAGCCTACCTTGTATGCACTCATCTTTAGTGCATTATTGTTACAACATTTGTTTAAACCCAAGTTAATTATCTAGTTGATTACATGGTTGCTAAGTTGAGTCATATCCTTGTACATATTGTTTTGGGACGATTGGGACTCATGGGTAAAGTACTAGTATAATGGAGTAATGGGGAAGAACATCATTTATTACCCCCATATGTGCTAAATGTTTTAAAAGTACTCCAAGTTTTTCAATTATCTTAATTCGAGTCATTAGATTAGTATTTGTAAAGTTATGTAAAAATTCAAGTGTAAGGGGAATGCAACGCCCCTATGATGTATTATTTTGGATGGTAGGGCAAGAGTGTATGCAAAAAAAAAAAAAAAAAAAAAAAAAAAAAAAAAAAAAATGAGAAAAAGAAAAGTAGAAAAAAAAAAAAAAAAAACATACGGACTACCATCCCGTTTTATTTTATGTTTGTTTTATATTTTTGTTATTTTGTTATTTCGTTTTTAGCTTAAGATCGAGTCGAGTCTTGGCTTAGCAACATTGTATAGTACTTGTAATTGATCAAGATCTTTAACTAGCCACCAGTAAAATATCCCGTATCCAACAAAACCGTGTTTTCCTTTTCCCTACACCTTACGTTATAACCCATTTAAAAGCCCTCTTTGATAGTTTATCTTAGGTGCTTACGCCTAGTGGAGGAGGTTTTCGATCCTTTCCCAAGCCTATGGTAATCTATTTGCTATGACAGGTAGTGAGAGATATTTTCCGTTTTCATTTATGAGATTTATTTTGATGACACTTGAGAGATGTGAGTATCTAAACACTACTTGTGAGGTGCTAGTATGTAATCTCCGTGCTTATTATGATTGAAGTGGAACGATTATTTGTTGTAATTACTTTTATGTTTGCATTAAATGACCCCTAACTTGTATTTTGATTAGAATAAAAGCGCATTTGCTTGAGGACAAGCAAATCTCAAGTGTAAGGGTATTTGATGAGGCGAAAAGTGTACCGCTTTTAAGGGGTCATTTAAGCCCGAAATCGTATTTATTTGATCAAATATTGCCCTAAATCGTTCCTTTTGTCATTTTAGGTACTTTTGAGGAGAAATCTGGAAAAGGAGGCATTTTGGACGTTTTTGGAGCATTAAAGTGAAGAAAACGACAAAGTCTCAAGAATCGGCTAAAAGTTACTCTTGACGGCGTCACAATTAACATGGGACGGCGTCATGCCTTGGCAAGAAAAGTTGGATGTGAAATTTACTCATGACGGGCCAGTGAGTTAGCATGAGAATTCTGACGGCGTCACGCTTTAACTAAATCAAGGGCGTCACGGCTTAAATCATAAGGGGACGGCGTCACGTTCATGATCCGACGGCGTCAAGCCTTGATAAGCCAGAATGGATTTTTGAAGAGCTAAAGAGGGACGGCGTCAAGAAGGTCACCCGGGAACCCTAAAAGCGGCGAGGTGACGGCGTCACAATGCATAAGGTGACGCCGTCAGATCCAAAAATCTATATATAGTTTTCTAATCTTTTGTCATTAAGGAGAGCTTAGTGTGTGGAATTTTGGGATAAAACCCTAAGACGATTTTAGCTACTTTTTCAGGGCTTCTTGCCTTGAGATCTTCCATGTTTCATTGAAAGATAAGTTATCAATTAATCATTCAATATGTCTATGTGTTGTTTGATTCTATCTTATGCTTGTCTTTTGTTTAACATGTTAGGCTAATTTTATCTTGTGTTTGCTTAGATCTAATGAAACTTAGCTATTGATTATTGGTTATTAGTGTGTTGTTAGTTGTATTGGATGATTGTTTATCTATGTTAGGCTTAAGAAAACTGGCTAACTTCCTATTTGGTAACTTGCTTGAACGTCTTAAGAAACATGAACCAAATGCGTACTAAAGGTTTTTATGGTTGTATTTAATGCACAAGCGAATTCTAGTGATCCCATGTTAGGAGCTTCCTAGCCGGCTCGACATAGGAGTGAAGTAGGAGCTTGTAGAGTTGGGGAAGTAAGTACGCCACCCCACGAATGGTATTAAGGAATACACCCGTCATCCACGCAACTAATACACACTAATTAACTGGTAAAAGATAGTTAGGGAGTAAGGAAATCTAAGTAAACACATTTCTCTACACATAAGTTTCTCACCACTTTTCATTTTTGTTATTTTATTTTATTTGCATTCGTAGTCATTTGGGTTAGTTGACTAGCAACTAATTCCGCCCACTCCTTCAAAACCGAGATTTTACTTGCTTTCATAAAAATATAAAAACATAAAAAGAATCTTCCTCAACCCTTAGACCTAATTAGAGTAGCCTTTCATACCTAACGAACACTATTCCCTGTGGAGAACGATCAATCCCCCGTACTTACCACTACACTATACTACATCGGTCAGGTACACTGCCTGGTGGGGTTGTAAGCCTCTTGAGATCCCTCGAGAGGTAAAACCTGTTGTAAGGTTACAAAACCACGCAATCATCAAGACAAGGAAATCCTAAAGGAAAATCCCCCAAAGACGAAGGAGGGGTGGAAATTGTACACAGACGGAGCCTCAAGCTCTGATGGTTTGGGAGCAGGTCTAATGCTGGTTAGTTCGGAGGGAAAGAAGTACACTTATGCATTACATTTTGAGTTCGAGGCTACAAACAATGAAGCTGAGTACGAAGCTTTGCTAGCTGGCCTCTGACTTGCAAAGGACATGGAGGTTCGTGACCTCTCCATTTTTGTGGACTCGTAGCTAGTCGCCAACCAAATCAAAGGCTCTTATGAAGCAAGGCAGCCCACCATCAAATAGTATTTGGATAAAGCTAAAGAACTTCTTCACGGGTTCAAGTCCTATGAGATAGCACATGTTTGCAGAAACCAGAACAAGAAAGCAGATGCCTTAAGCAAGCTGGCTTCGATGACATTTGCTCACCTAACAAAGGAGGTTTTGGTGGAAGTATTGGCCGAAAGGTCAATCAAACGAAGTAAAGAATCTGACATCATAGCTGATGAAGGCTCCAATTGGATGACTCCAATATGCGAGTATTTGCTCAGTGGTATCCTGCCTGAAGATCATAAGCTTGCAAGGAAAGTAAGAGTCAAAGCTCCTCAATATAGGCTCATTGGGGATAATCTCTACAGATAGTCCTTCTTATCCCCATGGCTTCGTTGTGTGGGGCCAAAGTAAACCTCGAAGATCACCTACAAGGTACATGAAGGATCCTGCGGATTGCACACAGGCCCTCGCTCCATTGTCTCGAAAATAATGGAATTGGGATATTATTGGCCATCAATGGACAAAGATGCAGCAGATACAATACAAAAGTGTATGGCATGTCAGATTCACTCCACAGTTCCAAGACCACCAGAGCAAGACATGGCCTCCGTAACGACTATATGGCCTTTCTACCAGTGGGAAATCAATATAGTCGGACCCTTACCAGTAACACAAGGAGGGGTAAGGTTCTTGGTGATAGTCATAGACTATTTCACCAAATGGGTCGAAGCCAAGCCTTTGGCATCAGTAGCAGGAAGGCATGTGGAAAAGTTTATGTGGGAACACATATTCTGTCGATTTGGAGTTCCTCATATTATCATCTCTGACAACGGGAAACAATTTAACGAAGGAGCATTCCCAGGTTTCTGCGAAGGACTAAACATCAAACAGTCATTCACTTCCGTATACCACCCTCATGGTAACAAACAAGGTAAAGCCACTGAAAAAGGCATTGTGAATGGAATCGAGAAAAGGTTAGGGCAACGCCATCATGGTTGGGTAGACGAACTACCCCGGGTTCTGCGGGCACATAGGAATATATCCTTCGGCTAAACAATGTAAGCAAAATGGAGAAGGAGGAAATGCTAGGGCCTACATAAGAAGGATCCTACGTCTTTCGAAAGCCTACAGCAACGAACCATACAAGTTACGAATAGGACTTGGGATGGTGCTAACTTTCGTAAGTTTTACATATAAAACTTACCACTTTTAAAACACTTAGTTTGTTTTCAATTCATGTATTGCATTCTTCTCGTTTGGGAAAGAAGCATTAATGGTAGGTATCTTAGTGTTCATTTCCTAAAATGATGTAATTCTCCCTACCCAATTAATGATATAACAAATTTCCCTCAAAATCTCTTGTTTCGTTCTATACAACAAAGATTTGTTCAGCCAAGTACTTTACAAGTTTCAATGTCGAAGGATGAAACAAGACACATGTCTTGTATACATATAACATCCATTACAATTCACATTAACTTTCCTAAAAGACTTAGGGTATTCTAAGCCCTTTGCATCTTAAGGATAAAGACGGAGTGGGTCGCGACCCTCTGTCGCAGTCAAACTATACGATTACTTAAAATCTTAGCCCAAAATACACACAATAAGGTCATAACCTTAGGTTGTATATTTACGTTTATGCATAAGCGTAAGCGAAGAAAAGCATGATATTTTAAGCGGGATATTATCACCTAATTGGCATTCACAAGACTATACATGGTCAAAGCCAACAAAAATCCAAGCAATTGTCTAAAGTGTGGGTCGAAGCCCATAAAGAAAAAGATAAATTGTTCAACATAGGCACAAGCCTATCAAGCATACCGGGACATTGTTAAAAGGGTACATGCCACCCTTGAGGCAAAATTACTGCCAACATGGCAGCCTTCATGCATTTTTCGAGGAATTGGGATCCTCTTGATGTGATGGAGACGGAGGCTTCACAGATGCAGTCTTCTTGGTTGGAGATGGAGGCTAAATTTTCTTCGGTTTCTTCGATAGGAGATCTTCTATTGAGGCTGAGGGGTCCTTGGTTGCTTCGGTGAGGAAAGGGTACTCTGCTGACGTGTACGCGTTCCCAGCATCATTATACTCCGGCTCGGACGTTGGGCGGTTGTAAGGTACCTCCGATAAGACCACCAGTTTCTTGGTCTCTGCGATTTCTTCCAACGTCGTGCATTTACCATAGAAAATGGCCGCGTTCACCAGCTTCCCAACTATCTCCCCCACCTCATCACTGTGGTACAATTCCATTGCAACATAAGGAACAACCTTCGACACCACCTCAGCTCTGTCCTTTTTCAAGCTCCTGCATTGGAGTTTTAGTCCATCTACCTCCTCGCGTAGCTTGATCTCCTGCTCCACCAACCTAGCCCTTTCGGCTTCGAGACGTGCACATTTAGAGTCAAGTATAGTCACTTGTGTCTTGTAGCAAAAATTTTTAGCCTCCTCCATCCTTAGTCTACCACACTCCGCTTGAGCCTCCTTCAATTGTTCTTCAAGGTTGTCAATCTTGGCCTGAAGGGCTTCATACCGAGGATTCTTTTTGAAATCCAACATAGCCGCATCACATCTGGCCTCTAGCTCCGCATACTGCTCTTCCCTGTTCTTCTCTCTAGCAACAATCACAGCTACCCCTTCCTTGACATCCTTCACCATACGAATCAACTTCCTTGTTCGGGTGTTGATATGATTATCCAGCATGGCATGTCTTGTGTAACTTTTGTCGTGCAAATCACAAAGCCTCTCAATGGACATGTCACTCAGAGTTCTCCTCTATGAAGCAGGAGTAACATTGTCAACAAGTTGATGTCACTCAGAGTTCTCCTCTATGAAGCAGGAGTAACACATTAAGGAAGGGGGAATTGAAGAGATTTTTACTTACCATGGATATCATCATCATCAGCGGTTTCTTCAGTCGAGTACATGATTTCCTTCCCATGAGAAGTCTTTTGCTTTATGGTCCTTGATGTAGGAGTAGGGATGTTTAGCTTCCTCTTGGGGGTGGCCTTCGAAGGCCTTGCACCTGTTCCATTCCTGCGTTGTACCCTATCTGCGATGCTGGAGGACCCTATGATTTTCAGTTGGTCACCCTCGGAGGGAGGATCATCAGAATCAGCAATGTTTTCCACAAACTGGGGGGTTTCCTCAGTATTCACAGGTTTTAGAGGATGAACTACTGAAAGAGGCTCAACTGGTGAAGCATCAACATCATTGTTATTCACAGATACAGACGGAGACCCAACTCCGTAGCTTACATCTTTTGGGTCCTTGGGAATGAAGCTAACTTCCTTAGCATCTCTTGACACAACGAAGTTCCTGAATGCCATTCCTGCAACAACAAAAGAAAAAGAGATGAATATCAGCAGATAAGTTGTTTATTTTATTTAAATGGGAATGTACATACTTTTTCCTTCACAAACTATCTTAGGATTTGACGGAGACCCTTCCCAACGGTCAACAATGCCCGCCATAAACAAGATTGGTTCAGGGAATGTTTGCACGTCAACTGGACGGCGTGCAAGACGCTGATACATGGGACTGCTTGTAATTTCGTATGGAAAGGGGTCATTAAAGAGTTTTTCATCAAACATAAACGCTTCATCCAACAGAGCAGGGTATTCCGGAGGTATGATTGTGTTTTGAACAAAGAAAAACTGACCTTTCCAATTTCTTATATTTGAAAACGGTTTTGTTACCAAATAAGGGACATCATGCTCACCTCTCTTTGCTAAGGTTATCCAATCACCACCAGGATACAGGTTAACAAAGCCCCTAAGCACAGTTAGTGTAGGCTCGTAACCATAAGCCTTGCACATCACAATGTAGGTAGTCAATTTGGCTAGGCCAAAAGGATTCAACCTAGAAATGTGCACTTGGTAGTATTGTAAAAATTCCAAAATTAACGGATGGATGGGTATCCTAAGGTTGGATTGGGTGAATGCATGAACATATAGACCCACGTACCCTGCGGGTGCATCAAAGATGTTCTGGTTTTTGCTCGGAAGCATAACCTTGAACTCTTTGGGTACGGGATATTGATCAAGAAAGTCAGACAAAGCTTCTTTTGTTAGAGTGATGTGTATGTGTATTTTGGGCGGAAGGTAAAAATGAGCTAGGGTTTACCGTACCCAAGGGTTTATATACCCAATGTATCTTTAATCCTAGCCGCACACGTGTCCATCCAACTTTGACACATATGCGGACTTCAAAGGGATTTCAAAATTTTGAAAAGACGTTTGCATTTACCGAAATCCTAGCCGTTATGGCTTAGGACGCAAGTGGGCGGATCATCATTAGGCGCATTTAATGCGCAGTTAGTTAAGCACTTATCTCTTTTTCGTACGACTTTGTTTCGAAGGGGATAGAGTGTAGGCTGATTTTTTGAGTCGTAAGCAACATATACTCGTACGTATATATCACTTTCGACTGGGGGGCTTGATGATGTATCCTCTGAACGGGTTGAAGGACTCCCCTTCAAGCCTGTACGAAGCCTTCTCTTCGAAGGCCCAGGTCAATCTCCTAAAACGTTTTATTGGCTTAAAACCATTCATCTATGAAGTGGTTACCAAGTGGGAATCCGCCAATTGAAGCCCTATGCCCTTCGGGGTATCTCCTTCGAAGGAACTAGAACGGAGAACCATCTTGACCTGGTCATACCCACGTTCTCTCTTCCCTTAGGCTTTCCCGCCAAGGATGAGATCGTGGGTCACAAAGCCCTATCGGTTACCACAAATCATGGGATGCCCCCATGATCTCTGAATTATGTGCAAGAGTTCTCTAAGGCCTATTTCCTTTCCTATAAATAGCATAGATGGGCAGGAAAAATGGTATGCTAACTCGACTCTCTCAATTTACTACAAACTTATCATAACACATACTTATTCGCACGCCGGAGGCGGTTCGCAGGGTCCAACCCCTGCGCAATCACTTAACGTAGTGTCTTAGTATTTCTTATTTCAGGTTAAGAACAAGCTTGGCGCAACCTCAATACCCCATAAATCATTTGATCATCATCGAAGGCCTGGTTGTGCAATTTATTGTACGATCAGTTCCATATCAGTATTTAGGTAACATTTTGTTCTATGCAGGTAGTCTATCAAAAGCTACTACAAGAAAGGCTTTATCAAGTTTGAAATTGAAATTGTTACTTAAAAAAGTTTAACACATACAAGAAATACCATGAACAACCTAATCAGATGGTTCATTACTAAAACATAGAAAAACTACTAATGCAAGCTAAACATAAGAAATAAAGGCCTAAACGTAATACAGCCTAAACATACGAAATTTCATAAAAACATAGATAATTAAAAAGCCTAAACGTAATAAAAAAAACTACAACATCATTGTAACAATTCACAATTTTGAAGTCAACATTTAATATTTTAAGTTTATTCACTTTTGCGAGTAACTAGATAGGTTATTCCGTATACGTCGTTAAACGTACATTTAATTCAAACCGACACCTGACAATATACAATATAGTACCTATTTTTATGCATTTTGGTTTCTTACAATCATAATTTAAATATCCCATTTTCACTTTTGCATTTTAATTAAACTTTGTACATTTCGCGTTTTGCGCGGTTTCAATTTTTAAACATCGAGTAATCACCAAACAAGCTTAATGATCACCTAAAATATCAAAAATAGATTTTGATGTCAAGTTTTAATATTTTTGTAAGTTTTGTATTTTTACGTTACCCAATTTTAAGTTTCGCGTCTTAAAAACTCCACGTTTGCAATTACCGGGATCAAACTATACACTAAATGATACAGTTTAAACTAAATAATACACCAAAAATCACCAAACAACACAACCTCATATTGAGGTGTTCGTTTATTAGGTGTGTCATGAGACACTTGTTATGTTTTTTCTTCATTTGTCTCCCTCTAGCACAAAACCACTTTTGATAAAAACCATCTAACCATGCAAACCACTCATTCTAGATCTCAAAACTTGAAGAACTTTTGCACTTCCTCTCTTGTTGCTGTCGTGGTGTTATAAGCACACAAACACCATCACCATCAAATTTCTTGGCTAGTTTATGTGCTCATCTTGAAAATCTAGTGCTCTTTCATCTTGATTTCTCTTGTATTCCATCTCATTTGTGTAAGAAACCAAACAGTATTTTTCATATCACTACTGATCTATACTTCATTTCATGTATTTTTTATGTTTCATATGCTTGTTGTATTAATTATTGCATTGTACATAGCTTAAATTACTTAAAACTATGATTGGGACTAAGTTTGCAAAGACCTTACTGACCATGGACTGTTTTTGTAATTACTGCACGAACTGAGTACACTTTGAGACTTAGTTAAAAATAAATGATCGTAGATCTATCTCTTAGCTTTGATTTTCCGGGTATTTTTTCATGAGACGATACCCGATGAATTAATTTGAAAATAAACGGCAAAGGTTGTCGGAAAAAGCACACTAGATTTGGATGGCTAAAAAGTTGTATAGAACCCTCTGTTGCACAAAACATAAAAGTTGTAGGTAACACATTAACTTAAACGTATCTGAAAACCCCGCATAAAAAGGAGTTACGGAACTCAACTTATCGTAAAATCGGTGGGACTGTTTGGTGCTGTCCCGATCAGACTTGACATATTAGGGCAAAATGGTAATTTCACTCAAGTTATATAATTTTCAGAATAGTGGGACCCACAAATATGATTACTACACTTAAATACCTTTCCGAAAATATAAAATTTGTAATATAACTCCTTACGGGTTAGGAGAAACAGAGTTTTTGGTAACAAATATCCACTTTTAGTCAAAACCCGCACTTAATCTAAAATTCTATAACTTATCAAAATTTACTTAAAAATAAGTCAAATATATTTTTATGACATCTAAAAACACTATAAATGATAATAAAAATTATGGAACTATTTTACAAACTTAAAAATATATAAACTATAATTTTGTTAACATATGATGAATTTTTCACTTACCCGAAGTGGTAGGACCCACTTTCAGAAATAAAACCCGATAAACTTACCTTTGGACAATTTGACCACATATCGACACAATAGGATTTTAGGACTATAAATTATCATAAAACCCGAAGTTAGGACAACATATATATTAGGGCTCGTAACACTTTCCTAACTTGTTAATTTTAGTCACTGTCACTTTATAAACCTTAAAAACTCTATGTACAATTGCATGATTGATATAATGAATATATAAAACTTTCTTGCATCCATATTCTATTATTTTAAAAACCTAAGACGCAACATATTATTTTTAGGTTGCTCGTAGGACGTCTTGGTTTCCTCATTTCTTATTTGATCTTGCTATTTGATTTTTGGTGAGTTCATAGCCCCACTTTAACTCTTTAAACTGTTTATAAACCCATTGGGGGAGATACATGCTATTTTACAATTTGGACACAAGTGCTTTAAACCGTTTGCTTACCAGAATATATATTATTGCTAAAGTACCGATATTGCCAAAATAAGACCCTAACGAATCATGAACCATTAATCACTTGTTGGTGCGAGTGAACGCGAATATTGTGAATAGGCCTATTGTGATTGACGAATCCCGTTTGTGTGATTTGATAGATGCCACAAACACACTATATTTGAATTTTAGGTAAAATGACAATTTACCTTTCAGGGCATTGGTTCATTATATGAACCTTCAGTCAGTTTGAGTGTCATGAGCTTAAAGCAATAATTATTATTTACCCATAATTGTATTCGTTGTAATTATTATTTTAACTCTGAAATCTTGTGGTCCATTAATTATTTATAAACCTATGAATTTCACTCAACCTTTGTGTTGACTTTTTAGCATGTTTTATCTCAGGTCCTAAGGTATTTGGCAAGCACGAAGTCATACGGAGATTGTTTTGATGGCTTGCATTGTGTTATTATTCGATAAACTGTTGAAAACTTTTATGTTAATACATTATGTTTTCTAAAATTACTTGGGACCTCTTGTAACTCTGATGTTTTATTATGATCGAATGATAAACTTTTAAAAACGTCTCATTTAGAGTCGTTTTTTATGATTATGACTGCTGTACTAATAAGTAGCACGCCAATGATATTACATTCCGCTGCGATATTTTGGGGGTGTTACAGATTGGTACCAGAGCCATGGTTATAGAGAACCAGGTCGCATTTTTTTGGACCTAGACTATAACCGTTTTTTATATTTTAACTACTTTGCATTGCCTTACACTCTCCGTGCGCTTACACTCTCCGAACACTTATCCTATACACTATTACACTTGTCTATATAAATAATATTTATATACACACGTATTTATAAAAAGGACATTTATATATACTTGATTTACTTTCGATCACCATTTCTTTATATAAAAGATTATTTATATAAACTTTTTACTAATTTTGACCTCATATGCCAATTGTAGGGCATTATGTCAGTACCAGCTTCCCCAGTTCACTTACTCGATCCCTTACCAGAGATTCCCGACCTTGCACCACCCAGAGGAGCACCAGAAAACTCCTAGACTAGACTATTATCATCAATAGCTTCTATTATCCTAGCCACGGGATGTGTGGCCATAATAATGACACTTGTGGTATTTTGTTGTATGACAAACCGTAGCAAGTTATTTTAGGACATGTGGTATGGTTATATATGATATCGGTTTATGTAAGCCGAGATTTTCCATCTTATATTCATATGTGTTGTGATTGTATCTACACATGTTATGATTATATATTATGGTTGTCGTGATTCACCCTTATTATGATTAACTCTTATCGCGACTTATTCCAATCTCATCATGGTTGAGTTGATCTTGTTGTATTATGTACTTCTCCATCCAATGAATTTTCTGTCTTTTGTTGTTGCCATGTTATTATGACTCTTGTCTATTTCACTCCCCATTTCTCCACCATCTTTTCAACCGCTTTACAAAAATACATTACAACCCTGTTCTAAATTAAATTTACTTATAATATGTAAAATATTTAGGTGATACCCTATAGACTCCTACATTCTATAAAATGATTTGCTAATCTATTTTGTTACCACCTAGTTCATAACTATTCTACAACAATTTTTAGTTGTCATCTTATAAACTGTATTACCCGTTTGAAAACTGTTTTGACCACCATTTTGTAAACACCTTACAGACAGTTTTCCTATTATCTGTGAAACCATTACTATCACTGTTGGGAACACGTCTTAGATTATCAAGTATTGATCGTATTATGTAATAGGTTGCTTAGGCCTTTATGTTAGTTATTAAGGTGCGGCCTATGTAGAAGGCCCATGGGCCGTGGCCTTTTATGTGTTTGTTATTTAGGGCAATGCCCAAACTCATGTGAAACACTATAAATACCCCTCCTATTGAAGGGAAGGGGTTGTTGGTTAATGTTATTCATTTTCTCATTTATCTTATATTTAACCTACCTCTCTCTAACATTCTCTCTCTACAATCAAGTGACCTTGTGTGATAAACTTGAGACCTAACAAGTGGTATCAGAGCCAAGGGGTACATTAGGTTGTTTTTGATTTGATTTGTAAGATATTTTAAGAAATCGGGTACTATTCATCAAATTTCTCCGAGTTAGGAGTTGCTATTTTCCGAGTTAACAGTTTTTTCCTCCGAGTTAGGAGGTCTAGTCTCCGAGTAAGGAGATATAACTTGAAGTTCTTCGAGCTAGGAGATAAACTTTGAGTTACCCTACGAATTACTATAATTCTCTGAGCTAGGAGCTTATTTTATAGTAAGTTTGTGATATTCCGAGCAACAAACTCTTTGAGTTAGAAGAGTTGTCCCGAACAAGTGCAATCCTTCGAACAAGTATTTTTCGAGTTAGAAGAATACTTTTCCGAGCAAGCCAACTTCGAGTTAGAAGTCATTCTCCGAGCAACAACATTCTTCGAGTAAGAGGAAAAGTTCTCCGAGTAATCCTTTTTCGAGTAACAAACTTCGAGTTCGAAGTCTTACCCTAAGTTCTGTGTTTAAATTCCGAGTTAGGAAATCAGAACTTCTTTTATAATCCTTTCTACTAAAGGGTTATATACTTGGTGAATTCTTATCCTTCGAGTAAGAATTCTTCGAGCAAGGAAGCTTCGAGTTACAATATTTTCTTCGAGCAACAGTTTTCCGAGTAAGGAGTTCTTCTGGTTTTTCTCCGAGTAATTGACTTTTCCGAGCAAGGATTACTTTTTCGAACCTAATTGTCATCAACAACCTTCGTTATCCTTAACAATCCAGCATACACAAGTTACTACACGATGTTTCAACCTCCAAACTTCAACTACTTCCAAAATCAACAACAACAATATCGACAACAACAACCGTATCAACAGCAGTATCCTCAAGCACCATTTCAACAGCCACGCATCCTCATGCAACAACATCAATTGGTTCCCCAACAACAATTCCCTCCACAACAAACGATGGTGAATTACCAACTTCCTCCAAAACAACCTCACTGGTTTGACCAAATGTGCGAAGCGATCAACAGTCAACAATCCAGACACGAGGCAGGATCTTTAGATACACCACCAATGCTTACTCTGGGTAATTTCGTGCAGTGGTCAAGTTGCTTTATTCGGTTTATCGAGCTCAAGAAACCCCATGGTAAGTACCTGAAAAAGGTAATTATTGAAGGACAATATCCAGCACCTGCAACCACGGTTCCTGGCGATTCCAATGCCATTCCTCCAAGAGCAGCAACTACTACTCCTGTTCCTGTTGCTCAGCTCACTACAGAACAAGTACATCAGCAAGAAGCAAATGAATTGGCAATGTCTTACATACTTCAAGGAATTCCAAATCCTATCTTTTGAAGTATCGATGCACAAAAGACTGCAAAAGACATGTGGGAACATGTACATCTTCTTATGGAAGGAATAGAGCTAAACCAAGAGGATATAGAATCTAAGCCTTACCTGGAATACACGATGTTTATGATTGAAGCTGGGGAATCTTTAGAGTCCTACTACCATAGGTTCACTAATATCATTAATGACTTGGATCGTCACAATATCAAACTACCCAGGATTGCAGTGAACACTAAGTTCCTCAGTTGTCTCAGACCTGATTGGCAGCGGTATGTAACTTTTGTTCGCCAAGCTAAGAATCTACACAACGCTTCGTATGGGTTGTTGTATGATTATTTGAAGCATCACCAATCAGAAGTTGACAAAGACAGAGCAGCTCGTGGAGGTTACACACCATCATCAGCTCCAAATTCACTTGCTTTTCTAGCTCAGACTTACCTTGCACCACAACCACCACAGAGTTTTGTCCAACCACTTAATTACTCTGCTTACCCCCCACAGAATTCATCCAGTCAGCTCGTCCCATATGAAGCATCACTACAACAAGCGGATAATCAACTTGTTCCATATGACAACACGGATTCCATGCTTTACTCAAATGTCGACAATGATGAGGACGATGCGTTCAACTCGTTGAACGAAGGGTTTGCTTTGATTGCAAGGGCTTTTAGCAAATTTTCCAACAAGTCTAAAAACAGACTTCGTTCCTCATCCAACACCCATAATCAAGCAGTTGTTAATGATGGCAGAGTTGAAATTCAAAATAGAGCTTCCAAAAGATATGGTTCGGGTACCTCAATGGGAAATTCAGGTGGACAGAGGTTTACTACAGCTGGTAGTAGTAGGAACAACATTGGTAACACACAGAGGAGGGCAGAAATTGTTGAGACGGGGAATACTGGGATTGGAAACACCATGGTCAAATGCTACAACTGTGGAGGGAAGGGTCACTTAGCCAATACATGCCCCAAGCCAAGGACCAGAGGCAGTGCGTATCACAAGGAAGCTCTTCTTCTGGCTCTTAAAGATGAAGCTGGGGGCACTCTTATAGAGAAGGAGCAGAACTTCATGGCTAACGCTTACTCAGATGATGACATGGAAGATCTAGAAGCCAACGCAGCCGTGATGTTGATGGCTAATATGCAGGATATGAACACGAGTGAAACAGGCCCGGTTTATAACACCGATGGCTTGTCTCATGTATCTACTTCAAAATGTATCATTGATGAAATTGTTTCACCTTCTGAATCTGCATCAACTGAAGAAAATGTTGGTCAAAATGACTCATTCTTATTCTCTCAAGTCGATGACCAAATAAACACCATAGTTACATTTGATGAAGATCAAATTAACCCCGTTGTTTCATTTGATGATCCTATTGATGGTGATAATAATGATCAATTTGAACAAGATAATCTTTTGCCTGATCCAGACTCAGAGTTCATGACCTTGCTTTTGACCACCAAAACACAGTTAGATGCACAGAAATCCCAAATTGATAAGTGCAATGATATTAATAGAAATCTAAAAGCAAAAGTTGCCACTACTAGAAAAACAGCCATTCTTGACTCCAAATGCGTGTCAAGAAGAGCCCTTATGACGCGCAAATGCGAGTCAAGGATGGACCCGTCATAAAGCTTCATGACTCGCATTTGTGCGTCATCCTTCTATGACTCGCACTTATGACCCACGTTTTATGACTCTCCTTTTTGCGTGTCATTACCCTTAAAATCATTTTGACTAAGTTTTATGACACACTTTTATGACATATGTTTTTGCGAGTCATTACCTTAAAATCATTTTTTTTTATTTTTTCTGTTTTTTAAAACCTGATTATATACATAATTACATAATTACTGACAATAAACCTGATAATTGTACAAAATTAACGCATTTCATATATATCAAAACCATGCGTTACCAATTCATTACATAACAATTCATGTCAAAATATATACCAATAATTAGTTAAAGTTACTACAATGTACGATTTCTACCTAAAAATGAAATTCGACACATAAATTGCCCATTCTTCTCGAATATCGTCGAAATCCGCATCCGTGTACTCATTGCTATCACCACCAATCTAGTCAAATAAAACAACATTTTAGAAACAGTTAATTACTACTTAAACTACTTAAAACAGTTAACTACTTACATTGTCATTTTCGAGAGCCCGAACTCCATGTTTAACTATTTCCTTCATAAACTTCAACACGAAGTACCCACATTCGGTGCATCCGGGCTGACTTGGACACTACACAAGAAACACAAATTGTATATGATATGCAACTACAGTTGATTAACAAGAATGGTCTGCACAGGGTATATGGGCTTATTTGCAGATCAGTTATAAGCTGATTAATAAGGTGAAACTCAAATACCAGATTATGCACCAAAAGACCCCTACCTAACCTACCTATATTCCAAAAATTAGGACCTAAAGCAGATACGATAAGCCAATTTTGATCCTAGATCAGCAGTGCAGATAACTAATTGCTGCAAAACAATCTGTGGTAGCAGATTAGGAATTTGGCGCAAAATTTGAGCAAGACTACTCCACAGCAGACCAACTCATAGGAACTCACTTAAGCACCATTGAACTAACTAGCAAAGCCAAAATGAACTCAAATTAAGCTCAGCTTATTGCTAAGCTTATTAGGGCAGATAAGAGCTCAAAACTAAAATATCTAATACAGACTTTAAATAACCATCAAACTGCCCTATCTTCTGATGAGAACAACTAAAATACCTTTGAATTGAATCAGTTCAATCAAACTCAGAAACTTGGCACATGAACAGTGCTTTTCAGATTATACCCAAACTAACCTATAAGCTGTCTTAAACCAAACACCCTTACACTGATCTGTATTGCAATTTTACCCTATACTAAGCTGATTAAAACTAAAAACCACTCTACACTAGTATTACTTAGACTATTAATAAGCTAGGAGATGCAAATAAGCCATAACAAATAACTAACCTTAGAATTAACCCAGTTAAGTTTAGTCCTCTTATTGGTTCTAGCTTCTACATCATACAATGCAATTGCCCTACAAAGAATTAACCCAGTTAAGTATTACATCATACATCATAAAGATTTGTATTACTTACGCATCCACTATTTGCTTGAACTGATGATTGACGTCGCTAGTCGATAGGGAATCAAGATAATAGCAGGTACTTGTCTTCATGTTAAGCACACCTAACACCCAATGTCTTCTACAAAAAACAAAAAACAAATTCTGTTAATTAATGTTAATTTTTATTAATTAATTTAAATGTTGTCGAAAATCTAACCCGGGATTGTATGGCAATAAGATGAGGTCATTTTGCTTCCTTGTAGATAACCTTTTTGCAATAAATCGACTTGCCTCCTCGATATTCTTGGCCCTCGCTTTACGTTCATGATGCATGGTCGCAGTCGGGGTCATGAAACAAACTCCATGATCTCTTTGTGACCCATTCTTGATTTGCTCATACAGGTACCTGTTAACAATTAACATACAAAGTTTACATTCAATTAGTCCTGTTAACATACAAGTACCAATTTTTTATAAACTATATTTATCACTTACATGATATAAGAAGCAACGACAGCCCCGCTTAACTCATCCATTGAAAATAGACTGTCAAAATCATTCCAATTTAAGTACGTGTAACTGTGGTGCCCAAACAAATCGTCCTCGCATTGCACTTTTATGCAATCGACCTTTGCAACTTGTCCATCAACCATCATTGCAGTCATTTTCAATCCCATCCTTTCTTCAATTCTTTTCCTTACTCTCTTCTGACCTCTCGTCATCATTTTTTTCAACGGATTTCCTTTCTTAGTCACTTTTGCAATGGAGGCGAGAGTTTCTGGGCTTTTTCCTTCTTCAACTGCAACTGTAAACATAACAGTTTCTGGTCACTAAAAATAACTGTAAACATGACTGTAAGAATATGATGTTTTTGGCATCGTCGCTTCTTCTTCGTTGTCGGTTTCTCTTTGTCGCTTCTTCTTTTCTTTTTTCTTGTGGATCACACTGCCCAACTCTCTTTTTTCTTCTTCTTCTTTTCTTTCTTCTTCTCTTCTGTTTCCTTCTTCTTCTTCTTTTCTTTGTTCTTTTTCTTTTTTTCTTCTTTTCTCCTTGTCTTGATCAGCAGCCTTTTTCTCCTTCTTTTTGGCCACTATCTTGTTCTGCAAAAATATAAAAAAGTCTTACCAAACCATTTTGTTCTAATGATTAAACTGTTTTATAAAAAAGTCTTACCAAACCAGAGCATGGAATGACTAGGTGACTCGGCCAGCTTAGCATGTACCCAATGGCATCTTTAACAGTCTCAACGAACTCCTCGGGAATTGGATTCGGTATCAAAGCTTCTGCTTGAACAGATGTGTCCACCGTAACTTCAATCTTCCCATCTAATATATGAACAAATAAATATTAAATAAGTAAGAATATATATAAATATTAAATAAGTAATTTAACTTCAAATACCCGAGACAGTATGCTTCACTATGGTTCCTTTGGCGACTATATTTGAAGGATCGTCGACCGCGAGATAGCATGATTTATCCTACAAATGTACACAATATTATTAAAACAGACAAGAATTGCAATGAATTTATAACAAATGAAGACTTACATTTGGTTCACTTGGTACATTTGGTTCTTCGTCTTCATCGCTCAACGTTGGAGAATTACTTGCACCCTCCGAAGCATTGGTACTTGCACATCTTCTTCTTTCTAACTCATCTTCAACAGCTTTTAGCCGTTTATTAATCATCTTATCATATTGTTTCAGGTATTGCTTGACATTCCTGGGTATTAAAAAATACTGGTGCGGTGTTACATATCGACCCATCCCACGTACACGCCCACGTGTTTCTTCACTACCCAGGGCCTCTGTAAGCAAATCTATTGATCCCATTGGATCCTCTGAATAATCCTTGTCCTTCTTTAGTATCTCCTGAGTAAACAAACATATAACTTAACATCTGTTGACTTATGGTGAAAAGTCAAAGTTTAACTAACTGAACATCAAGTAACTTAACATCTGTTGACTTATGGTCAAAAGTCAAGCTTTAACTAACACTAACTAAGCAGCTAACTGAGAAATCTAACGAGACTAAGCAGCTAACTGAGAAATCTAACTGAAAGTTAACAAAACTAACTAAAACATACCAAAATAAAACTGTTAAATATGAATACTTACAATTTTATCAAGAACTTTTTGGACAGCTGGGTCGAAACCTCCTTTTTTCTTTTCTCTTGCTTTTTTCCAACATTCTACCCTATCAATCTCCTCTTCCTCTTTGCCGGTTTCTTCCATCTAAAAAAGTTAAAAGCAAAAGTTAAAAAGCATCAACATAAGCAATAAAAAAGTTAACATAAGCAATAAATTCCATACTATCTCAGAAATGAGTCCGGCATATCCCTTTCGGCTCAAATGATGGTTGTACTTGTTACGTTTACGGTTAGCTGAAGCCTTCTGACTTCTTTCCTGCATAAGTATATACAATTAAAATGTTAGTAAACTGTTTTTGTGATAAATAACTGTTTTTGGAAACTTAAACAAATACCTCAAACGAAGGCTTAGTTCTTTGTGATACGAAAAGTTTCCAGTCTTTTTTTTTCACGGACGGATACTTTTCAGGAGGAGTATATAATTGCTTCTTGGCCTCCTTAGACTTATCATCTTTTAGTGGCTTAATGAACTTCTTATAAAGATAATGTTTGAAGTTTTTCCACTTTATCCCGATTGATTGGAGAACTTGCTTCCGACTCTTTTGGTCAAGTGCAAAATTTGTCTGAAATGTAAAAAATGAATCAAAACATAGTTAGAATAAAATACTAAAACTAAAACATAGTTAGAATAAAATAATAAAATACTTACCTTAACATATTGCCAACAAGCTTCCTTTGTTTCGTTATCTACGTTCAACCAAGAATCATAGGTTATGAGAACCATAGATCTTGCCACCAATCCCTCAAAAGTAGACAGTTTTTTTGCTCCCGGTCCAGTTGGCACACCTCTTTTATTATAAGTAACAACTGTTTTTTTATTCGCCTTCGCTTTTATTGTCGGGCCTCTAAGCGATTTGGAATCTAATTCGGCATCCAAATTCGACTCAGAACCAGAAACTGCATTTTCTTCGCGGTCCGAACCAGAATCAAAACCGTGAACCGCATCTTCTTCGCGGTCCGAATCAGAACCCGAGGCCATCTTTTATTACCAAAAAGCAACCTGTTTAAAATAAACAAAATAAACAGTTATTTTCATACCAAAAACTTTAAATAATAAATAATGCTTGACAGACTTTAACAAATATACAGTTACTAAAATAAACAGTTATTTCATACCAAAAACTAATGATCTAAAATGAATATGCCCTCGTCATCCGAGCGCGTACAGTTAAAATAATCGTCTAGGTCTTCTAAAGACAGTTTCATATCTTGTGTAACATCAAATTCAAACACATCATCAGTTTCATCATTATTATCTCCATACTTATGCATCCTATGTGGTGTGAAGCCAACAACAGACAGGTTCCTATCTTGTTGGTCCTGAACATAAAAAACTTGTCTTGCTTGACTAGGTAATATGAAGGGTTCAGACCGTTGACCAAGCCTATCAAAGTTAACCACTGTGAATCCTAAATCATCTTTTTTTACTCCACGACTATCTACCCACTCACACATGAAAACAGGAACCGTAAATGTACGATAATCAAGATCCCATATTTCCAATATACGACCGAAGTAGGTAACAGCGCCGTACACCGGATTGGAGTCTTTTGCACTAGCAATCTGCATAGTATTTGCAACTATAGATACTCCACTACCTTGAGTGGTTTTAGATTCATCACGCTCTTTTCTATGGAATTGATACTCATTTACGGCAAACCCGGTATATTTACTAACAGCAAAATCAGGGCCTTTTGCCAACCAACGAACACTATCACCGGTATTTTCCCCGTTAGCCAAACGCTTTTCAACCTCTTTCTTAAACCAGTCAATAAACGTCCGACTATGTTGGCTCTGCAACCAAGTATTATTTCGATGCGGGTTAAGATCCTTCAGTTCTAACATATGCTGCTTTATGTATGGTTCAACATCGGCGGTGTTTCCTAATACATAAAGATGAGCTTGATCAAGTAGCTTAGAATCCACAACACAGATGGTAGCCTGCGATAAAGGTTTACCAGTGCGGTTTCTTTCATCAGCACGATCATGAGGATTGCCAATTGATTTCATGTTTTCCAAGGAATCGGAACAGAATTCTAATGCTTCCTCTGCCACATAACATTCTGCCATGCAGCCCTCGGGTCGATAATGATTTCGTACATAACCTTTTAGTGTTTTCATGTACCTCTCAAACGGATACATCCACCTAAAGTGGACTGGGCCACATAACCTCACCTCTCTGACTAAATGCACCATCAAGTGAATCATGACATCGAAAAATGAAGGCGGAAAATACTTCTCTAGTAAACACAAAGTTACTACGATGTCACTTTGCAGCTTGCCTATCTTACTAACATCAACTACTTTACTACACAGCTCGTTGAAGAAGTGACACAAGCTTATAATAGTCTTCCTAACTTTCACGTCTAACACCCCCTTTATTGCAAAAGGAAGAATCTGTTGCATTAGTACGTGACAGTCGTTGGACTTTAATCCATTCATCTTCGAATTATCATCGGACACGAGATTCTTGAAATTGGAGAAATACCCATCAGGCACTTTTATGTTAGACAGCGTGTCATAAAACATGTGTTTCTCCTCGCTATTTAATGTATATATGGCAGGCGGCAGATAATGACCCTTCCCTTTTGGTTGACTTATTAACTCAGTCCTAATCCCTAACTCCTCGAGATCTTGTCGTGCCTTTAAACCGTCCTTCGTCTTGCCTTGCAAATTCAGTAACGTCCCATAAACACTCTCACATACATTCTTTTCTATATGCATAACATCTAACTGATGACGAATAAGCAAATGCTTCCAGTACTCTAGTTCAAAAAAATTGATTTTTTACGCCAAACTTTCGATCTCGCATCAATAGTTTCTTTTTTCTTTTTTGGCCTTCTCTGCTGACGTGGCATTTTCTTCTTTGATTTATTCTTCTTCAACGCCCTCCAGATAACTTCCTTCTTTGCCTTTTTCTCCTTCCCCCATTTAGTCGTAAAACCTTCCAGATAGTCGTAAACTTCTTCACCCGATCTTGGTTTTTTCATCACACCGCTCTCTGGTTCATTATTGAAATATTTTCTTCTTTTGCGAAAAGGATGTGTAAGTGGGAGGAATCTTCTATGCCCGAGGAAGCATACTTTTTTGGATTTTGGCAACCACTGTGAGTAGGTATCCTCTGAGCATACTGGACACGCGTTATAACCTTTGGTAACACACCCCGACAGGTCACCATACGCGGGAAAGTCATTTATAGTCCAAAGTAAGACTGCTTTTAGAGTGAAGAACTGTTTCTTATAAGCATCATACGTCTTAACGCCAGGTTTCCACAACTCTTTCATATCCTATATTAGTGGTGCCAAGTAGACATCAATACTGTTACCAGGTTGCCTTGGACCTAATATCAGTAGATTCAACATCATGAACTTTCTTGACATACACAAATAAGAAGGCAGATTGTATGTTGCTAGGGTAACCGGCCAACAACTATACTTTGCACTTAATGACTTATGAGGGTTTATACCATCCGCGGACAAGGTTAATCTCAGATTCCTATCTTCCTTTCCAAATTCTTTCCAGTACTTGTCGTCAACAAGCTTCCAAGATGGGGAATCACAAGGATGTCTTAGCTTGCCATCACTGACCCGACCTTGCGCGTGCCAAGTTAGGTCATGTGCGGTTTCTGGTGACAAGAACATTATTCTAAATCTAGGAATGGGCGGGAAATACCAAACAACTTTTCTCGGCACCTTCTTGCTATTCTCCTTCCACCGAGAAGCGCCACAAGTTGGACATTGAGAAGCATCCTTGTGCTCATCCCAGAACAAGACACAATCATTCTCACAAGCATGATACTTAATGTATTCTATGCTTATTCCTTTTAGCAACTTCTTGGCCTCGTATATCGACTTAGGGATTGTATTATTTGAAGGCAAAACATCATTTAGCTCGCCCAATAAAGCATCAAAGCTTGTATCAGACCAGCCAAATTGACCCTTCAAATGTTGGAATTTCAGCAATCCATTTAGTGCATTATACTTAGACCCTTCATACAGTGGCTTGTCGCATTCTTCGAGAAGTGACTTCAATAAATTAGGTTCATTCTCTGCATATGTGAAGGCGTCATGTAGCATCTCCTTTGTGTAATCGAACTCAGGAGGTCTAGACTCATTAGGGCATTGAGCTTCATCCTTAGATGAATTTTCTCTGTGGAAGGTCCAATCAATATAATTCTCATTGAAACCGTGTTTAAATAGGTGATAACGCACGTTTTTTATGGAACTGTGACACAAATTGATACAATTTACACAAGGACACGGAATGGCATCAGAATTTGGGTTATTGCATTGTGCAAACTCTAAAAAGGCATTCACACCTTCCTCGTATGCGATTGATAATCTATCAGACAAAATCCAAGATTTATTCATTACCTAAAAACTCTAAAACAGAAAACATCTCGTGTAAGTGTCGAGTCTGATACCAACCTTATTAAACTAAAACAGAAAAAGATAACTACCTAGTAAACTATACATGTTAAACAAGAACACCAGCTTACAAATCATTTACAGTTAAAGTTTACTCTATTAAACTATACATGTTACATTATTTACAGTTAACTTACATGAGGCCTATAAAATATTATTCACAAACACCAAAAAATATTATCTTACATCATAGTAACATTTTCACAAACACCTGGTGTGCTACATTAGGGCATACCTTTCAAACTGATGATACAAAAACTGATACAAATGTTAAAGTTTACTCTATTAAACTATAAATGTTATCTTGCAACCAAAAAATAATGATACAAAAACTGATACAAAAACCTAGTTACATTTTCACAAACACCTGGTGTGCTACATTAAAAATCAATAAATTGATTTTATAACCTAAATAAAACTCTACAACTACATTAAAACAGAAAACATAAAACTCTCAAACAAACAAATTAGGGCATACCTTTCAAACTGATGTCGAGTGTTTTGAGAGTTTTGAGAGGGGTTTGAGATGGGAAATTAGGGCAAGTTAGGGCAAATTACGGAAAATTACGGCATACCTTTCAAAATTAGGGCAAATTAGGGCAAACTGATGTCGAGTGTTTTGAGAGTTTTGAGAGGGGTTTGAGATGGGAAATTAGGGCGGGAGTGTTTTGAGAGTTTTGAGAGGGGTTTGATAAGGTTTTGAGAGTTTGAGAGGGAAGTGTTGAGCGGGAAGTGTTTTGGCCAAAAAAAAACAATGGATTTTGATGAAGCAGATGGGAAAAAAAAACATAGATGACCCCTATTTAGGACGAAGCAAAACGAGCGTCATCTAGCAGGCTAAATTTTAACTGATTATGACCCTATGTTATGACGCTTTTGAAAACGAGTCATCCCCAATAAAAAATTTACTCGTTATGACTCTTATTTTATGACTTTGCTATTTGCGCGTCATCTTGTAGTGTGCGTCATAAAATGCGAGTCAAGGATAGACCTTTTTCTAGTAGTGTGCATTGCTAACTAAAGATCTTGAGTGCTACAAACTTCAACTTTCAGACTATGAAACCAAAGAAAAATGGGAGAAAAGCTTTGAGGCTGCATTCCGACAATCTTATGTGAAAGCACAAGATTTAGAACATCAAGTACATGAATTAACCATTTCCAAAAATGAATTAATTTTACAAAAGGAACAAGAAAAATTAGATTTTCAAAAACAAGTTGACATAATACACTCTGAACTTATTAAAACAAAAACAGAGTTGTCCACTTGTCAAAATAATTTTTCTGAACACCGACACAGTTCAAGGAAACAAGTTGATTCGTATCTTGAGGAAATTCTTGCGTTGGAATCCAAACTTAAAGAATTTCAAAACGTTGTGTATAAAACTGGTGAATCAATAACAACCATTCAAAAATTAACGGTAAAACCCGATCCCAAATGATATGGATTTGCTATTGGAAGTGACAAACCAAGTTTTTTACATAAAGCACTCAAGGAAAATCCGAAGTTATATAGTGCTGAACATTTGCTTGATGATTCTTTCATGCGTGTTGTTGTTTATAATTGTGAAGAGGAAATGAAACAAGAGGATGAGAGTCGATCTAAAATGAGTAATGTCCACTTTAATAAACCATATGACTACTTCAGAGTACCTCATATTAGCGACACCTTCATCCAACAACAGGATAAATCAGAACAAACAGTGTCTTTACCTGAAATGAACGAATCTTCTGAGGAAGGCTCTGTGACCAACGTAGCACAAATTAATGGCCCTTTACCAAATCTAGGTGTAATTGCCCCATTGCCAAAACAATGTCGTGTCCTTAGATATTTCAATACCTTTCTGGAAGACATTAAATTTTTGGAAGATGCAATTGAACGAAATTCAGAAATAAAAGTCTCTACTTTTCTTTCTCCCTATGAAAAAGAAAAGAGAGAAGTTTTTCAAAAGCAATTTTTACCACACGTTCAACACCTGCGACTTTGTGCTACACATTGGGAACAGGAACTTCAATCAGAAGTTGCATCCATGATGAACATTTTTGAAGCAACTGAAAACAAGATTTCAAAACAAACATGTAAAAACAAAGCTTTGGAAAAAGAGGCAGATCGACTCTTGGAGAATTTTCTATGTTCTGATGTTATTTCTGTGATTATGAATTCTATTTTTGTGGCTTGTAATGATATGATTGTTGATGCTCATTCTGTTGATATTGAGATGTTGAGATTTGAGATTGATAATTTGAAACAAGAAAATGAGAGACTTCAAAAAGTCAATGATGATGTGGAAAACAATTTTTCTAGAGAAATTTTCCAACTCAACAAAAAATTGCAATGGTGTCAAACTCAGAGTCTTGACTTTGAGTTAAAACTACAAAACCAAAAAGATTCTTTGTCCTTTCAAAACAGTCATGCTTCAAAAACTGGGATTGAAAAAGAAAATGCTGTTTTAAAAAATCAAATTTCTGAATATGAAAAGGACATTGATAAAGTTTGCCAAAACAGAAATGACACTGTTCGATTAAATCGCGAATTGGATTCAAAAATTCAACAACAGAAACACATCATCATTGAGTTGAGAGAGAAAATCAAAGTAATTGAAAAAGGAAAAATTGTAAACAAAAATGTGATTAAACCAGGCATGTATAAAGTAGATAAGATACCTAAGAAAGCATCTTCACAGACCACTAATGTGCATACTTCGACTTCTACAGGACTAGGCACCTCTCCTAAGGTTAGCAGATCCAAGACTAACAAGAAGACTAGTGTCTGGAAACCTAAGAGCAGCTCCCATAATGATCAAGAAGTAGAAGTTCACACTAGGAATCTGAATAAAAAGCATGTTATGTCTAAAGTAGAATCAAGCTTTAAAACGTGTAATTCTAATTCTGATGTAACGAATGCTAAAACTCTGAATGTTTTGAATGATGTTGATGCTTATTGTGTGTTTTGTCGTACAAGTGTTTTGTCTGGTAATCATCAAGATTGTGTTGCAAAAACCCTTTTGTCTCGTAGGCAGAAACGTACAAATGGCATTTCCTCTAGGCTCACTACCGCTGCTAAGTCAATCTTAGGAAAACCGCCAAAAGTAGTTTCTAAGACTACCGTAGACAAGACCATAGTTCCTACTAGAACAATCCGAACACCTAGTGCCTTTACTAGGAAGAAAGCAGAATCTAGTTGGAATTGGCAACGTTGGCTACAGCATAAACCTAGTTTTACTTGGATACCAAAGATGCTTAAAAACTGTGCTACTAACCCAACGGGTTCCTCCGTTACCGTCTCTCCATCTGCATTGTCTTCTTGTGATGCAGGTGATTCAAATCGTACTATGGACTGTTGATAGCGGGTATTCCCGACACATGACAGGCAACCTAAATCTTCTAGTAAACTTTGTCGCAAAGTTTATAGGAACTGTCAGATTCGGGAATGATCATTTTGCCGCTATCATGGGCTATGGGGACTATGTCAACGGAAACATCGAAATAAGTCGTGTATATTACGTTGAAGGCCTTGGACATAACCTCTTCTCCGTTGGACAGTTTTGTGATGGTGATTTGGAAGTTACATTTAGGGAGAAAACCTGCTTTGTTCGAGATCTACACGGAAACGATCTTATGACAGGGAAATGCGGAACGAATCTGTACACCATTTCCTTATCAGATATGACCGACTCTTCTCCGATTTGCTTACTCTTTAAGGCACAATCTACAAAAGCATGGTTATGGCATAAACGTTTGTCTCACTTGAATTTTAAAACAATGACCGATCTTGCACGTCATAAGTTAGTCGATGGTCTTCCTAGGTTCCGGTATGCCAAAGATCACCTTTGTCCAACATGTGAACAAGGGAAGAGTACTCGTGCTCGTTTTCCTCCTAAAATCGAGCATAGTACGGATCATGTTCTCCAACTTCTGCATATGGATTTATGTGGCCCAATGCGAGTGCAAACAATCAACGAAAAGCGTTACATACTGGTAATCGTCGATGACTTCTCACGATGGACTTGGGTCTACTTTCTTCGCACCAAAGATCAAGCTCCTTCAATGATCATCACTTTTCTCATCAAAATTCAGGTTCAGCTCCGCTACACCGTTCGAAAAGTCAGAACAGATAACGGAACCGAATTTAAGAACCACGCTCTTCGTGAGTATTTGGAGAAAGTGGGGGTTGAACAACAAACATCCATTCCACGCAGCCCAGAACAGAATGGAGTGGTTGAAGGACGCAACAGAACTTTAGTCGAAGCTGCAAGGATGATGTTGATTAATGCTCAATTACCTGATTACCTCTGGGCTGAAGCTGTATCAACCGCATGCTACACCCAAAACCATTGTATGATCACCAAAAGGCACAACAAAACCCCGTATGAACTTCTTCATAGAAGAAAACCGAACATAAATTACTTTCATGTATTTGGGGCCCTCTGTTACCCAAATAATGATCGTGATGACCTTGGAAAGTTGAAAGCCAAAGCTGATATTGGAATCTTTGTTGGATATTGTGAGAATTCTAAAGGATTTCGCATCTGGAACCGTCAAACCCGACAAATTCAAGAGACAATACACGCTCATTTTGATGAACTTACGGATATGGCTTCTGAGCAAAACAGCTTAGGACCCGATTCTAACCGTCTGAACTTTCCTGATCATTCAGCTGAACCACTATCTCTCAACCGCAAGGACTTAGAAGATTTGTTTGCTCCGTTGTTCGATGATTCATTCATTCATCGTGCTCCCGAGGTATCCACCAGTTCCGCTATAAACCCTGTTCATATACAGGTACCTGATACAACAGCAACGACATCTACCACAGTTGCTGCAGACATACCTCCAACGGACCATCATCAGTAGATTAATCAGCCTCTAACACTGAGACTGAAGCTGAAGATCCTCTCACACCTTCTGAAGTACCCACACCCGCACACTATGACGGAAACGCTCTTTTCAATCCATTTGCTCCGGCTTCCACCATTCCTCATTCTGCCGAGTCCTCAACGAGTAATTTGGATCCGTCAAACATGCACCAAAATTTTCAACACTACCCTTTAACCCACAAATGGACTAAGGATCACCCTTTAGTGAACGTGATTGGTAATCCAGACGATCCGGTCATGACACACAAGAGACTCTAAACAGACGGTGAAACTTGCATTTATGCACTCACCGTTTGTCAAACAGAACCGAAAAACATTAAAGAAGCTCCCACTTACGACAATTGGATTGAGTCCATGCAAGAAGAACTTGATCAATTCAAGCGTCTAGAAGTTTGGGAATTGGTAGAAAGACCAGCTGGGGTTTACGTTGTCGGCCTGAAATGGATCTGGAAGAACAAGTTGGACGTTGATGGCACGGTTATTCGTAATAAATCTCATTTGGTTGCTAAAGGATTCAGTCAAGAAGAGGGTATCGACTTTGAGGAATCTTTTGCACCAGTGGCGAGACTTGAAGCCGTTCGAATGTTTCTGGCATATGCAGCTCACAAGAATATCACTGTATATCATATGGACGTGAAGACGGCGTTTCTAAATGGACAACTCCGTGAAGAGGTGTACGTCACACAACCAGACGGCTTCGTCGACCCAGAACGTCCGAATCACGTGTACCAGCTCAAGAAAGCCCTCTATGGCCTTAAACAAGCCCCGAGGGCGTGGTACGATAAACTGTCTGCATTCCTAATTGCTAATCATTTCACAAAAGGTTCTGTTGATTCAACATTGTTTATACAAAAACACGGGAATGACATCTTAATTGTTCAAATCTATGTGGATGATATCATTTTTGGTTCAACCCATAAGAAATACTCAAACGATTTTGCTAAATTAATGAAACAAAACTTTAAGATGTCCATGATGGGTGAACTGAATTTCTTCTTAGGACTGCAAGTTCATCAATCACCCCGTGGTATTTTTTTAAACCAGTCCAAATATGCTCAAGAGATTTTGAAAAAGCATGGCATGACAAGTAGTGACACCTATAATACACCGATGTCTGCATCATCCCCTAAGCTAGATGATGATTTACATGGGACACCAACTGACCCTACCAAATACCGTAGTATGATTGGGTCACTCATGTATCTAATAGCCAGTAGACCAGACATTGTATTTGCCACATATCTTTGCTCCCGCTATCAGTCTAGACCAACTGAAAGACACCTCTCTGAGGTTAAGAGGATCCTTTGATACATAAAGGGAACCATTCACTTGGGGATCTGGTATCCAAAGGATTCTGGCTTTGAACTAATTGCTTTTTCAAACGCTGATCATGCAGGATGCTTAGACACAAGGAAAAGTACATATGGGGGAGTACAATTCTTAGGTGACAAGCTTGTATCTTGGCAGTCAAAGAAGCAGGATTGTACATCACTGTCATCAACTAAATCAGAATACGTCGCCATGTCAGCATGCTGTGCTCAAGTCATCTGGATGAGGTCACAGCTGATGGATTACAGATACGTTTTCAACAAGATTTCGATGTATTGCGACTCCAAGAGTGCCATTGCTATCTCGTGCAACACTGTTCAACATTCAAAGTCCAAGCATATTGCTCTTCGTTACCACTTCATCAAAGAGCACGTAGAACAGGGTACAATAGAACTTTACTTTGTGGGTACAGAATACCAACTGGCAGACTTATTCACCAAAGCCTTGCCTCATGCAAGATTTGTGGGATTAGTTCACCAGATTGGTATGCGATGTTTGACTCCAGACGATTTAGACAACTTTCTTAAACAAAGTTAAAAGAGTCAAACATCAACACTTTTTCTTGTAAATATTTTTTGTAAAACACAATGCGTTTTTGCTATATATTCATTTTTTCATTAAAAAAAAAAAAAAAAAAAAAAAAAAAAAAACAATTTTCATCTCTTAGGGTGTGCAAACGAACAACCAAATCAAAATATGTTATTGTTATTTCAAATCACGAACATATTTTGAGGGGGAGAATTTTTTTTAAACATTTGCACATTCTTTATCAAATTCTTCATCATTATCAAAATCTTCATCCAATCACATTTCCATGATCTCTTGAACCAAAATTATGTCTTAGTTCAAGGGGGAGAAATGACAATGGTTCTTGTTTGCAACAAATTGGATCTATGTTATCAACCACCATAAATTTCAGGGACTGTTATTGTCAAAAAGTAATCTCATTAGGATAAAGTGTGAACTAGAAAATAGGTTAAAGGACTTAAAGTGGAAAAACTCCAAACCTTGGCCTATATAAGTCACATATCCCAGATTATTAAACACATAGTATTCAGAATCATAACCACTTGCCGCCAAAATCCGCTCCTAAATTCAAGATTTTGATTTCTTCTAGAATCTAACCTGCAAGTGTTATATATGTTTATTGATGCATTATAATCATTCGCTTGTAATCTTGAAACATTTCTGTGGTTCAATATGATCATACGGGATTTCTAGGGTTCATAGGTTTGAATTTTGGCTGGCAACAAATGGTTATGGGTTTTTGTGATTTTAGTGGTGGGATTTGCTTGTCTGTGTTATTTGATTATGTGCCTTAAGTTGTAGAACTTGAATCAAACACATGGTCTAATTCGGAAGATTGAATAAGCAAAAATCATCTGTGTCTATCAATGTGTTGCTATTTATGAATTTATAAGTGTTTATTCTTGATTAGGGCATGGTTAGGATGCTATTAGATCGTATCTTGTAGTCTGCAAAGGTCTAACTGATAATTTGGTGAGTTTGAATGTTTCCGAGTTAGGATGAATTTTTCCGAGTAAGCATGATTTTCTCCGAGCAAGGAGAATATAAATTAGTTACTTAGAATTTTTTATAAAATTTTCCGAGTAAGTAATTTTGTCTCCGAGCAACATTAGAAAATCAGATTTTTCGAGTAATAAAACTTTAACTTCTCCGAGTAACTCAAGATCTTAAGTTTTTCCGAGTAAGAAACATAAAGTTTTCCGAGTAACCAAAGTTCATCAGTTTTTTCAAGCAAGTTGACTATCTCCGAGTTAGGAGGATGTTTAAATGTTTCCGAGTAAGGAAAATTGTAGTCTTCGAGTTAGACTAGATATTTTCAGTTTTGGTTAAAATCCTCCGAGTAAGGATCAATCTCACATATTTTCCTCCGAGTAACTCATTTTTTTCCGAGTAATCAACTTTTTCAGACTTAGATAATTTTTTAAAAGTTCACGAGAAGGAAAAATGAGGTTTGCTTTAACATGATTGTATGCAAAACATGGTTGCCTGTCTGATATGTGCATGTTATTTATGATTATGTCTTTCTAAGTGATACATCGTGTTAGTTAGATTAAGATCATGTAATATGTCACTCACACTAACATATATATGCACTTTCTATTGTGTGTTGTTGTTTGTGTTTGTGCTATACAGGATAATCATGTCTCATACATCTGTTGCTAGAGAGTATATGATCCCAGAAGGAGATGAACGCAAGATTAGTAATTCCAACTCAAGAGTGGATTTCGATATACTACCATGTCATCAATCATGCCAGATAATGGTGGAGATTCTCAAGAGACATTTCGTCAGTCCTGTTATGACTAGGTCAGCAAGTGTACTAGAAGTTTACATTAACCAGTTCTGGCACAAATTATTTATCAGCAGAGATACCAAGACGATGGCAATAACCATTGATGACAAGAGAATCAAATTCGATGTCAACACTCTTCGTGCTGTGCTTGATCTTCCTCTACCAAAGTCCGGTCCTAAAGGCTCATTTCGCAAAGATCCCTCTTTTGAGCAAATAGTCGAAACATTGAAGACCATTGGCTATGACGAATCAGGAGAAGAACTCACCTCTCACTCTAAGGTTGACAGAAAACACATTCCACAACCATGGTTGACCTTATTCACCATCCTTAGCCACTGCATAACAGGCAAGGAAATGGGACTGGAACACCCTAGACTCGAACACCTCAAGTTCTTTCACGGTGTTATAAACCTTTACCACGTGGATTTTGCACAATACATCTGGACAGATATGATTTACCAAGCCCGACAATTTACCCAGAAGAAAGCTTACAAGGTACCATTCCCTCGCTTCACCAAACTGCTCATCTTTCACTTCATGGCAAGACATCCAGAGACAGACAGACGTCCAAACGAGAAAGCGCATACAATAAACATGGATCACATGCTTACCAGAGTAAGGATTCATGCAACCAACACAACTAAGCAAGGCTTAAGAATTCCACCAAAGTTTTTATCTGAACCGGTGAAGGGAACTGAGTCCTATGTATGGTATGATGAAGCGGAGAGAGCAGGAAAGGTTGGGATTACAGTAAAGGGTACAAGGGCAACCAGAGGCAGAGGTAGAGGAAGAAGTAAAACAGTCATTACAGCCTCTACTAGGACTAAGAAGATCACCCAAGCCTCAAAGAGAAAACTAACACTTAGAGACGAGTCTTCTGAGGAGGAAGAAGAAGAAGAGCATATAGATCTGAGGGAAGAACGAAGGAAAAAGCTTGTATCAATCAAGACAGAACTGGCAAAAGTTGATAAAGGATTGGGCAAGGGCAAGGGAAAATCCATCAAAATGACAGATGAATCATTTGAACCCCTTGAACCACCCATGACCAGAGAAGAAGAGATTGAACAACTCAAAAGGGCCACAAAAGAAAGCAGGGCTAAATTCCTAGTTGATCAGAAGAAACTCAAAAGAATGACAAAAGGTAAAGGATCAGCTTCACGACCTAGGGATGAAGAGCCATTGTCACAGTCAGAAGAAGATTCTGAAGCGACACACAGTCAGTCTGCAAGTAGGTCACCAACTGAATCTAAGAATAAGTCAGAATCAGATCAAGTCGTTCAAACATCCTCAGATTCCGAATCAGATGAAGAAAAGGACAAGGATGATGAAGATGCAGAAGATACTGATAACAAAGATGAAGATGATGAGAAAGACGAGAATGATGAAAGTGGTGGAGATGATGAGAAAGCAACAGATGATGAAAGTGGTGAAGAGAAAGATGACGTAAATGAAGAAAGTGATAAAGATGATGAGGACCAAGAAGATGATAACCAAGGTAACGACAGAATACCTACCCCACCAGTCATTCCATCACCAGTGGCTGAAACCTCCAAGACCACACCACCATCACCAGTACCTACAGTTCAACAATCTGACAGTAATGAACTTAAAGCCCTAAAAGAGCAGATCGCAGCTTTACAAAAATAGGTGACAGCACAACAGGGTGATATCGACAAGTTCAAAACTTACGATATTGAGCGAGCAACAGATCATTACATCAGCAATACGCTACCACAAGAGATCAGCAAGCATCTGTATGAGACAATCCCAGGTCTTATGAAAGAATACGTCAAAAGAAAGCTGGATCGGGTTGTGGCTAACCAACTTCAAACCACACCAATAACAATTCAGACATTACCATCCAGGCCTTCTGTTGATGATCTCAAAGAAAAGTTGCTCGAGGCTGTCATTGATGATCCTGAAGAGAAAGAGCTTCATCAAGCATTGCTTAAGTCAATCAGGAAAGCTGAAAAGAGGGGTGAGGCATGCAAGAAGGACAAGCCCATTAAACATCGTCAAGATGATCCTGACAAGGACGATCAATCCAAGAAAAGGGAAAAATGCACGAGAAAGGAGGGTCCTTCTACAACACAACCTACCCCCACTATTCAGCAAACTGGTAATGAGGGCTTCGTACCTCAAGAGACGGGCGCTTTTGATGAAGCCGAACCACATGACATCATCACCATGGAACAAGCTGACACTGATACTGCTCCCCCAAAGACTGCAACTGTTCCTGAACCACCAGTTGATGCACCTCTGAGGCCTGCTCCAGAATGGGTCAACCCAGATGCTACATAATACACATGGTTTGAAAAGATGGTGGATGCATACCCTGATGCACCAGAAGATGCTGCACCTGCTGAAGGCTCTATTATGGACTTTACAAAGTGACTAAAGAAAGTGATGAAGGTTCAGCACTTACAACTATCTGACATCATCAATGTTCACAAAGCAGGGTTCTCTGAGTTCAAGACAACAACAACATCACACCTGGAGTTCGAGTACAATTTGGAACAAGTTGCAAGGGCAATGTCAGAGAATGTTGACTGGAATGATGCACGAGCTTCTCATCCGACTGACAATTTTCAACTTCACGACTATTCTCAACCTTTACCCCTCGTTGGACACGCCCACAATCCAAAGATACCCAAGGCATACTTCTTCAACAAAGACTTGGAGTATCTGATTTATGGCAACACCAACCCAGAGAAACGCTATGCTACATCCCTCACAAAATTCCAGGCAGCCTCGTATGCACTGGAAGGATTTGAAGAACAAATCAGCAAATTGTTCGTCAAATCAATTGAGACATACAATGATGAAGCTGTCCTTGGGATTTATCACTGGCCTGATATGAGGAAATGGTTCTACAAATGGAAGCTTACTTTCACTTCGAAGACTAAGGTTTATCAGAAGAGTAGGATTCTTTCCATCACGAGTGCCGAAACAGAATCAAAGTATGGGTATAATTTTTTGACAACGATCACTGTGAGTAGGAAAGATAACCAAGAATACACGTTCAACGAAGCTGATTATCACTACCTGAACATCAATGATATTGAGGACATGTATCTACTCAAAGTTCAAGGGAAACTCGAGCACCTTCCCGGTCGTCTCCAATACGACATCATCAACTCTGTTCTGATCTACATTCGCAACATTGTGATCCGAACAAGAGTTGAAGATGTTCATCTTGGGGTGGAGAGCTATCAGACAAAATTGAACTTAATTCAGCCAGATACCAGACCTCCAGGGATAACAGAAAAGCATCCATACACTTTCGGTGACAATCCATTTAGAGTAGTGTATGTCAGAAGAAGCACTTCGCAGTTCATGGGATATCAAGATATCCACAAATTTAGCGATGAAAATTTGATCCAAGTCAAATATGAACTTGCTACTATTCTGGATAACCATAAACACGGGAGGAAGCAGGGGTGGTTGAGGCATATGATGTGGAAGAAGAACGATGTGAAGTAAGCCGTTAAATTCATAGACCGCATTGACTGACGGCTTCAGTTTCGAGAGCGGATGAGGAGATTAGAAAGTTACGTGGGTGGATGAGCAAGAATTCCTAACATTCTTACTTTCCGCCGCCCAGGGTAATCTATGGTATCATTGGTCTATATTTTTGTCATTATTCCATCATTTGTTTAATATGACTATGGCTTGTGCACACATAATAGTGCACAACCCGTTCTTGTAAAGAAAGGACCCTGAGGTACGCATCAGTGCCTCAATCCTGATCAAAGGAGCGAAAGCTTCTTACTTATGAGTATAATTAACCAGAATTTTCAAAGTTTTTCAAAATTCTACTCATAAGGACAAGTATTCCCTTGTTAAGGGGGGAGTATTTGAAACATAATCTTTGTTCTAAAAACAAAAGTTCTTGAAAATTTTCCCGTAAACCTCAAAAAGCATATTTTAATCAAAATTTTATCAAAAACAACATGAATATGCTATTTTTGAGGAGGAGAATGAAAAAGTGATTAAAATATGGTAATTCAAAAGTTGAAATCTCGTATGAGCTCGACTCAGAATTGAACCCTCGAATTGACGATATCAAAAGTCAGTAATCGAAAAGACATGTCCGGGACGGGTAATAATTTCAAGCCGGTTTATCCGGTGATGTAAACGTGTCTCGCAAAGGACTTGTCTGAGTAGAATGTACCGATTTCGAGAGATTTTCCTTGAATATGATCTGGACGGGTAATAATTTCAAGCTAGTTCTACTAGTGATGTAAACGTGTCTCGCAACGATCATGTTCATTGAAAATCGATCAGTTCCAAAAAGTGTTGACTCTACCCGACATGCGCAAATTTACCTTAAATACTTATGAGCACATGTTAAGGGGGAGTATTTATGAAAATACAAAACTCTCTAAGTGTTAATAAAATATGTTTTTATAATCATAAGCACTTTGAGAGATTTTCGAAAGGTTTGGTTTATGGCAACAATAGGATAGTCATGGAGATATAAGGTGACTAAGGTTAGGAAAAACCGTCCTATGATCCGCCAGAGCCAGAGGGATCTACCCAAGGACAATACCAATAGTTTAGAACTAGAAAGTCCTAGGTATGATGAAAAAAAGTTGAAAAGAAATGAAAGGAGAAAGAAGGGGTTGAAGAATGAAAAAGAAAAGTAAAGAAAAGGGTGAAAAAAAATAGCCCTCCATTTGATCAACCTTAGGGCAGACACCGGGTTCAATAAATATGCTACTGGTTGTTACTATAGTAATACCGGTATTGAAGATTAAGCCATCATGGACCCAGTGACGCACTGCACTAAACCTTCTAGCCACTCAGGTGTCTCTCAAAAGACATTTGTTTCATTTCTCACGAAGAACCCTTCATTATCTATCGACCTCTCACTCCGAGATGTGTTGATATTGAAGAGGAGGCACTCTGCTCCATGCCTCCGATGACCCAAATATAAGCACTTGATTGAGTCTAGAGCCACGAGATACATCAAAGATCTCTTAGGAACACTTAGCATTGTTACACTGGTCGTTCAACAAAAGGAACACTAGTTGTGAATTATAAGAGTGTCCTACGCAGGTCTTAGTAATCTGCCGAGAACATTCATGAGAGAATTTACATATTGTGATTCTTAGTGATTGAATGGAAATCCTGCCAGGGTCAACATCAAACAGCCCTGACAGCAGGTCACTTCGGTAATCCCCTGTGGATTACGCTTAGTGGTTCCAAACAGTCTACAGTCGTGGAGTGATACTTCGGTATACTTCAGCGACTCATCTGAATCATTGATATACTTCAGTGTATCTTCTGGTTCAGGAATGGCCTTGGGTAGGATTAGAGAAAGTCTTCACACTATGCTGTTGATGATCTCGAAGTAAGAATCTGTAAGTGCCGGATGATTTATTGCTAACTATTTATCTGCAGGAAGTCATGGAGATTGGAAGTTCCACTACCACCATTTCATCATACTCATATCCCGATGAGAAGTCAAAGATCAAGCAGAACAAAATTTCACAAGTCAAAGATTGAAGCGTATGAAGTAAGAATTACTTGATACATGAAGAACAAAAGTTAGAAGACATATGAGCATGGTGGAAAAGAAGCAAAGACACCAGAATTAAGGAATGTTGGTGGAAGGTAGATACTTACCTTACCATATCACTTAATCAAGAACAAAGAACAAAGATCCAAACGACGTCAAAGCCAAAGAAGCAAAGATGACGTCAAGCAACCTCGATGATCAATACTTAAGGGGAGATTGTTGGGAATACGTCTTAGATTATCATGTATTGATCATATTATGTAATAGGTTGCTTAGGCCTTTATGTTAGTTATTAAGGTGCGGCCTGTGTAGAAGGCCCATGGGCCGTGGCCTTTTATGTGTTTGTTATTTAGGGCAACGCCCAAACTCATGTGAAACACTATAAATACCCCTCCTATTGAAGGGAAGGGGTTGTTGGTTAATGTTATTTATTTTCTCATTTATCTTATATTTAACCTACATCTCTTTCTCTCTCTAACATTCTCTCTCTACAATCAAGTAACCTTGTGTGATAAACTTGAGACCTAACAATCACTTTATAAACTATTTCGCTAAAAAAAAAAAAAAAAAAAAAAAAAAAAAAAAAAAAAAAAAACACTTATACACTGTTTGTCACTGTTCCATCAATCATTTTGTCACTCTCTTACAAACTACTTTACCACCTAATAAACCATTTTGTCATCATTTTTCAACTATTTGTATTCATATTATAAACCAGTTGGTTACCTTGCTACCCCCTAATAAAATAATAAACCGTGTCGCTATGAACACACAAACTGTTTTCAAATATCCTACAAACCATTTTGCGGTCGTCCTATGGACTGTCCTACCACTATATCATAAAAAAAAATCAAATTTGTGACTTTACTACTATCTTATAAACAATGAATTGTTTTCCTATTAAACTAATTCACAAATTAATTTACAAATCATATTATTAGCGTATAATAAACCGATTCGCTACCTGACTACTATTTCATAAACCAACAAATGGCTTCATTAGCATTTTATAAACTATGTTACAATTATCTTACAAGTTTTAATAACACCTTATAAAACTATTTTACTCCCCTATGAACTGCTTTAGCCACTGTCTATTTAAGCAATAAAACTGCATTACTATTACTCTACAAACTATTTCGCCGTTACTTTACGAAATATTCTGTAATCACCACCCCCTGAACTATTTACTTCCTTGAAAAGTATTTTATGTTGTAACCTCGTAAACAGAAGGACCGATATTTTTCTAATAACTAAACTCAGCATTGCATCGTTGGACCTTAATTATACAAAGCCTGATCACCTATGTATAATCAGGTAGGATCATGCTATGCTAAGAATGGTTGCCTAAAATTTTATCAAAGTCAAATTTTCTATTTTCATTCTCGAGAAATCACAAACTCACGTGAGTAGACAAAAGAAGTGCAACTTATGGGTATTCATATTAGTAAACACAGTAACCAGAAAAACATCTACGATGACAAACTCACCTAGTGCCCACAGAACTTGAGGCTTAGCCAATTTTTTTTTTAGTATGGTCTGGTTACTGAAATACCACAATCATCTACGATGAGAAACTCGTCCGCGTACCTTATGGTAATAAGATTTTAACAATACGAAGAGGACCCCTTAATGGAAGTAAGCAATGAAGGGACCAATAAAACTTTTGACAAGGGCTAGGAACATACAATGGGCTGGCTTATAACCTAACAAAATTCTCAAGACCTTGTGGAGCAACCCGAACAATTATCCTTGGGACAATTGCCTAATCCTTCAACTAATTCTTTGAGAGTATTAGCCTGACTGGGATGTAAGAGTGATCTAAAACACCGTTGCTCATTAAACCAAACCTTAGAGGTGAATCAAGCATCTCTATCCACGACTAGGAATAACAATACACCAAGACTTAACACTATTCCATCAATGTACAATTCACCCTCTCCATATCGTATAATGAGATTATCCCTTGTAAGTAATGGATACCTTGGATTGGACTATCAATGTACAACCACCCTTACGATGTTATGTCCTCTAAAAGTTATAGATTATTCAGCCAACCGTTTTGACATAACCTCACTCCCACACTGAGATGCCTAGAAGTCTTAACATGGCCGAACGGCCATTGATACACAACTTTCACTTGTGACCAAGGAAAACACCTCATGACTAAATTTCAGACCACTAGCACAACAATATAAGTCATGATACACCCCAATACTGCCCAAGTGAATTAAGTACCATATCCATAAACTTTACCCGATATTTAGCCATCAAACACTACCAAGCATTGGAAACTAGACTCTGTCCTTAAACATTTGATAACTTATACGGGGCATTTATATTAACCATAAAACTCGTTGTGATTTTTCTAAAATACTTATTCTAACAAGTTAAAATATTTCTAGTCAAACCTTACAGAAATTTTGTATGTTAAGAAATGGCTAAACATTGATTTTTGTGAAATTGTCTTATTCACACCATATAAAAAAAAAAAAAAATCATTCTACTAAACTTTAAATTTTTTTAGGGTCGCATTATTTTACCCGACTATTAACCTCAAACAAAGAAATTGTGTCTCTTGAATTATTGAGTTGGTCAAATTCGTGTAAACGCTTAATTAAATAAAAATTTCGGACAAATTTTTTATCAATGCCTCTAAGCAGGAGAACGCACAATCCCATAACAAATCTTAGGATCAAACCTCGAAAACAACCGCTACACTCACATACTACCTGACCTGCCTAGGATTGACAATAGCATGTGTGAATGATTTTACTAATAGTTGGAAAAATCAATTGGTATTAATCGAATCCTCCTACAACCACAAGTTATCACGCTAGTATCAAGACAACGCCACTTGAAACAATTTGTGGTCGGAAGTGTCGATCACCTGTTTGTTGGGCTAAAGTTAGAGATGTCCAACTTATGGTTCCATAAATCATTCGTGAAACAACTGAGAAGATTGTACAAATCAAGAACAGACTGCAAGCTGCAAGAAATCGGCAGAGGAGTTATGCCGATGTACGACGCAAACCTTTGGAGTTTAATGTGGAAGACAGAGTTATGCTTAAAGTTTTGCCATGGAAGGGCGTGATACGTTTTGGAAAATGTGGGAAGCTAAGTCCACGTTACATCGGGCCATTCAAGATCCTAGTTAGGGTTGGCCCAGTAGCGTACAAGTTAGAACTACCAAAAGAACTTTAAGAAATTCACAACACTTTTCACGTTTCAAATCTGAAGAAATGTTTGTCAGATGAGAGTCTTTTCATTCAATTGGATGAGCTTTAAATTGATGACAAACTGCACTTTATAGAAGAACCTGTAGAAATCATGGACCGATAGGTCAAGCGGCTGAAGCAGAGCCGTATCCCTATTGTCAAGATTCTTTGGAACTCTCGACGAGAACCAGAATACACTTGGGAAAGAGAAGACCAGATGCGTCAAAAATATCCACACCTTTTCACTAACACAACTTCGACATCTAACTCGAACTGAATCCCGGGACGGGATTCCCCTTTAAGGGATAGGTACTGTAACAATTCACAATTTTGAAGTCAATATTTAATATTTTAAGTTTACTTAATATTTTTAGTTTAAGTAAATGCACTTTTGCGAGTAACTAGATAGGTTATTCCGTATATTTCGTTAAACGTACATTTAATTCAAACCGACACCTGACAATATACAATATACCTATTTTTATGCATTTTGGTTTCTTACAATCATAATTTAAATATCCCATTTTCACTTTTGCATTTTAATTAAACTTTGTACATTTCGCGTTTTGCGCGGTTTCAATTTTTAAACATCGAGTAATCACCAAACAAGCTCAATGATCACCTAAAATATCAAAAATAGATTTTGATGTCAAGTTTTAATATTTTTGTAAGTTTTTTATTTTTACGTTACCCAATTTTAAGTTTCGCGTCTTAAAAACTCCACGTTTGCAATTACCGGGATCAAACTATACACTAAATGATACACTTTAAACTAAATAATACACCAAAAATCACCAAACAGCACAACCTCATATTGAGGTGTTCGTTTATTAAGTGTGTCATGAGACACTTGTTATGTTTTTTCTTCATTTGTCTCCCACTAGCACAAAACCACTTTTGATAAAACCATCTAACCATGCAAACCACTCATTCTAGATCTCAAAACTAGAAGAATTTTTTATCTTCCTCTCTTGTTGCTGTCGTGGTGTTATAAGCACACAAACACCATCACCATCAAATTTCTTGGCTAGTTTATGTGCTCATCTTGAAGATCTAGTGCTCTTTCATCTTGATTTCTCTTGTATTCCATCTCATTTGTGTAAGAAATCACACAATATTTTTCATATCACTACTGATCTATACTTCATTTCATGTATTTTTCATGTTTCATATGCTTGTTGTATTAATTATTGCATTGTACATAGCTTAAATTACTTAAAACTATGATTGGGACTAAGTTTGCAAATACCTTACTGATCAGGGACTGTTTTCGTAATTACTGCACTAACTCAGTACACTTTGAGACTTAGGTAAAAATAAATGATCGTATATCTATCTCTTAGCTTTGATTTTTCGGGTATTTGGTCGTGAGACGATACCCGATGAATTAATTAGAAAATAAACGACAAAGGTTGTCGGAAAAAGCACACCAGATTTGGATGGATAAAAAGTCCAAAAAGTTTTATAGAAGTCTCTGTTGCACAAAACATAAAAGTTGTAGGTAACACATTAACTTAAACGTATCTGAAAACCCCACATAAAAAAGAGTTAAGGAAATCAACTTATCGCAAAATCGGTGGGACTGTTTGGTGCTGTCCCGATCAGACTTGACATATTAGGGTAAAATGGTAATTTCACTTAAGTTATATAATTTTCAGAATAGTGGGACCCACAAATCTGATTAGTAAACTTAAATACCTTTCTGAAAATATAAAATTTGTAATATAACTGCTTACGGGTTAGGAGAAACGGAGTTTTTGGTAACGAATATCCACTTTTAGTCAAAACCCGCACTTAATCTAAAATTCTATAACTTATCGAAATTTACTTAAAAATAAGTCAATTATATTTTTATGACATCTAAAAACACTATAAATGATAATAAAAATTATGGAACTATTTTACAAACTTAAAAATATATAAACTATAATTTTGTTAACATATGATGAATTTTTCACTTACCAGAAGTGGTAGGACCCACTTTCGGAAATAAAACTCGATAAACTTACATTTGGATAATTTGACCACATATCGACACAATAGGATTTTTGGACTATAAAATATCATAAAACCCGAACTTAGGACAACATATATATTAGGGCTCGTAACACTTTCCTAACTTGTCAATTTTAGTCCCTGTCACTTTATAAACCTTAAAAACTCAATGTACAATTGCATGATTGAAATAATGAATATATAAAACTTTCTTGCATCCATATTCTATTATTTTAAAAACCTAAGACGCAACATATTATTTTTAGGTTGCTCGTAGGACGTCTTGGTTTCCTCATTTCTTACTTGATCTTGCTATTTGATCTTTGGTGAGTTCATAGCCCCACTTTAACTCTTTAAACTGTTTATAAACCCATTGGGGGAGATACATGCTATTTTACAATTTGGACACAAGTGTTTTAAACTGTATGCTTATCAGAATATATATTATTGCTAAAGTACCGATATTGCCAAAATAAGACCCTAACGAATCATGAACCATTAATCACTTGTTGTTGCGAGTGAACGCGAATATTGTGAATAGGCCTATTGGGATTGACGAATCCCATTTGTGTGATTTGATAGATGCCACAAACGCACTATATTTGAATTTTAGGTAAAATGGCAATTTACCTTTCAGGGCATTGGTTCATTTTATGAACCTTCAGTCAGTTTGAGTGTCATGAGCTTAAAGCAATAATTATTATTTACCCATAATTGTATTCGTTGCAATTATTATTTTAACTCTGAAATCTTGTGGTCCATTAATTATTTATAAACCTATGAATTTCACTCAACATTTGTGTTGACTTTTTAGCATGTTTTATCTCAGGTTTTAAGGTATTTGGCAAGAACGAAGTCGCACGGAGATTGTTTTGATGGCTTGCATTGTGTTATCATTCGATAAACTCTTAAAACTTTTATGTTAATACATTATGTTTTCTAAAATTACTTGGGACCTCTTGTAACTCTAATGTTTTATTATGATCGAATGATAAACTTTTAAAAACGTCTCATTTAGAGTTGTTTTCTATGATTATGACTGTTGTACTAATAAGTAGCACTCTAATGATATTACATTCCGCTTAGATATTTTGGGGGTGTTACAAAACTACAACATCATTCTAGCTTTAGAGTGCTCTTAAATTGCGGATGAATTCTTGCTTCTCGGCAATGCTCCTCAACACCTCCTCGCGAGCTGCACGCAAGTGGGTTGTAACTCGCATATCCGATTCAGTTATCATTAGAAGTGTGTGCAACCCGTAGCTATTGATGGGCACATTTAGGGGCAACGAATGCACCCTAGTCATCTCTGGATCTTGTGTTCGAAATTCATCGAGATACTTGTTCAGCTCGGTGAGCAAATTGTTCGCCAGATCAACCTCTGCTACAAGTTCTCTCCCAAGTCGTGTAAGGATCATTTTACGCACCTCATTTGGTTCGTTCGACATAGTAATGTGTTTGTGATAATTTATAGAGAAGTTGTTTTAGAAAATTATTTTGTAAGGTGTTATTTATAGAGTGAATTAGGTGATAGGAATTAAATGTGTGGTTGGTGTAAAGGTGTTATTTCTTTAAGATAGTAAGTAATATTTGAGCAACCAATATTTTTTAAAAAGCGACTTTATTTGCGCAACCAATACTTTTTGAGCGACTTTATTTGGGCAACTTATAACGTGGGTGGTTGTTTTTGCCTTTAACGCAAGACCACGGTGGCGTTCACTTGGGTTTAACGCAGCAATGTGAAACTTTAACTCGGGTGTCACGTTAAGACACCGAGTGGTCTTATTTGATTTTTGAATTTTGAATTTGGTTATTCCGCTCGTGAGTTCCCCTTATAACAACTAACCCCCGTCACACTTTTAAGTCTTGTCCATTTATACAATACCATATTTTCGTTAAGATTGTCTTGGGTAACTTCGAACAAAACTTCCGCTACAAGTTTTCATCTTCCTTTGACCAACGAGTATTCATTTTCGATGTTTGGACTACGAAACATATTTTTAAATATTTCAGTTTGTAAGTCTAGTTGTACACTGTTATTGTTACCAAAATTTTCATTGATATTTTTTCATGACAACCATTACATTCATATGATCCACAAGAACAAAAGTACAAGATTAAAAACAAAACAAAAGTTAAAACATGGATCAAACATAACACAACGTTTTTCATTGATATTTCTTCAATGCCTTTTGCTTGAACCACAACTTTTTTTTTTTGCTTTTCTTTCCTTTAGTTGTTGAAAAAAATATTCAAGATTTTTAATCCTGTTTTCCAAGGCATAAACTTTTTCTAAGCCGGGATCATCATTCTCTTGATTCTCCTCTTCATTAACTCCTAAAATCTCATCATAGTAGAATTCTTTTTCCCTCAGCCAATTGAGAATCTTGACCCTCGTCCGATCATCTACTTGCCTATACGAACCGTATTCAGAAATTGGTTCGGCACCAAAACCTTCGAGGACTAGGTCAAAGAGAAAAGGGTTGTCTAACACTTTCTCATACTCCTCTTTATCAGTCGCAAATGGGTACACAACCATTGTTAGGTGATTTGTTGGTTTGGGATTAATGTGTGTTTATAAGCAATTTGTTCGAGTATTAAATGGACTTTTTTTCCAAACTTTAGACCTTTGGTTGATCATCTTTATTTGATGGGTAAAAGAAATAACGTGGGAAAAAAGTCTCTTAAGCGACTTTTTAGGGGGTATATAAGCGACTTTTTTAGGTGCAAGTGGCATGTAATGATGACTTCATTGCTGTCAGGGTAAACAAGTCATTCATAATTGTACTTAGATTCAAGCGACTTATTTTAAGCGACATTTTATTATTTATTTATTAAAGCGACTTCTTACCCAAACATCAAAATATTTTGTAGTGTAATTATTTTCTAAAATATTGTTGTGTACTAATTATTTTTAATTTCATAGTTGTTGTTTTGGTAATTGTTTGAAGGTTTTTAAATTTTTTCTGTTTTGTGCTTTTTGTTATGTTAGTTTAATAGGGTATTGTACTTAATAAAAGATTGTTGTGCCTTTTGGTTACCTATTTTCTAAAAGATTTTTGTGTAATTATTTTTAAAAATACAACGTTTTTCCATTCTATAAACATTAGAATACCAAAAATTGAAAATCACTACAAGTTTTATGTCTATTTTCTCAAAGATTGTAGGTGACATTCGGATTACAGCGTTTCTCTTTTTGTTCGCCATTATAGGGTGTCTGTAGAGCCTTACCCAAGTTCCTCTTCCTTTTAAGACACGTGAAAATTTCCTGTACGCAAAGTTCAACATTGATATCAACATCGTTATTGACCTTTGATATTTCCAAAAATTTTCCGGAAACGTAACATGAGAATTCTGTCAGATCATTTCTGATGGCGTCAGGAGTTACAACCTGACGGCGTCAGGTTTAATTTTCTGAAATTTTTTGAAAGTTTTGTTTTCATAAAAAGTTTTTATTAAATCTATAACTTATAATCTCCAGGAATCTGCAAAATTATCATTCCACAAGCATTATATCCTTATATATAGAGTTTATCCCGCCGATGTTATGCACGTTTTCGTGTTTGTTTTCTCAGGTTTAACAGGTTATTTTGGACAAGGAAATGTTTGTTGGATCAAGCTTATGGCGATGCATTAGTCATGGAGCTTCAACATTACTTTGGAAGAAGATCTAACCATGTTATTTCTTTATCCACACGAGCGAATCAGGGGAGTATTTGATTTCATTCTTATACCTTATTGCTTTTACATCTTGTTATTTGAAACATTGGGGACAATGTTCATCTTAAGTGTAAGGGGGGGGGGGGGGTAAAATACGATTAGAGAATGCTTTTACGCTTGATTTTTGTTTGTTTGATAGTAGATGTGTAATAAAACTGAGATAAATACCTGTTAGGGTAATTTTAGCGCCAAATTTAAATTTTTTTACAACATATAGGAGTAAAACTTTGATCTTAATGAGCGTCTCACGGATAGGAGTTATATGACTAGCACAAAAACCGTACCACTAAAAAAATTTTCCACCACCAAATATGTGAGGTTCGCCCCTAGAATTGGTAGGAAAAGCATTTATGCTATGATGTGTGTGCCGGTAGCACTTAGATTCTAGAACTTGCGTTAGGACCATTCCGAGGCCACAAGTGAGACTACATTCGTGTAGTTAGATTTACTACATGATAAGAGGCATTAGGATTAACCCATTGTTTTACACCTGTGTTTTTTGTTATAATTACGTTGGCTACATTGGTCAAGTAATTCTCCTACACCCTTTGCGTTGTACTCATTTTTAGTACACGATACCCCTAGTACACCCCTCAGAGCCTATCTTTTCGTTTCGACCTTTAAGCATTTTACTTAAAGGAAGAATTTGTTACACCCCACTAAAATGTACACCCAAATCGCCTTAACCTACCTTGTACGCACTCATTTTTAGTGCATTATTGTGACAACATTTGTTTAAACCCAAGTTAATTATCTAGTTGATTACATGGTTGCTAAGTCGAGTCATATCCTTGTACATATTGTTTCGGGACGATTGGGACTCATGGGTAAAGTACTAGTGTAATGGAGTAATGGGGAAGAACATCATTTATTACCCCCATATGTGCTAAATATTTTAAAAGTACTCCAAGTTTTTCGATTATCTTAATTCGAGTCATTAGAATAGTTATTTGTAAAGTTATGTAAAAGTTCAAGTGTAAGGGGAATGCAATGCCTCTATGATGTATTATTTTGGATGGTAGGGCAAGAGTGTAAGGAAAAAAAAAATCAAGAAAAATACAAAAAAATGAGAAAATGAAAAGTAGAAAAAACATACGGACTACCATCCCGTTTCATTTTATGTTTATTTTATGTTTTTGTTATTTTGTTTTTAGCTTAAGATTTAGTCTAGTCTTGGCTTAGCAACATTGTATAGTACATGTAATTAATCAAGATCTTTAACTCGCCACCAGTAAAATATCCTTTATCCAACAAAACCGTGTTTTCCTTTTCCCTACACCTAACGTTATAACCCATGTAAAAGCCCTCTTTGATAGTTTATCTTAGGTGCTTACGCCTAGTGGATGAGGTTTTCGATCCTTTCCCAAGCCTATGGTAATCTATTTGCTATGACAGGTAGTGAGAGATATTATCCGTTTTCATTTATGAGATTTATTTTGATGACACTTGAGAGATGTGAGTATCTAAACACTACTTGTGAGGTGCTAGTTTGTAATCTCCGTGCTTATTATGATTAAATTGGAACGATTATTTGTTGTAATTACTTTTATGTTAGCATTAAATGACCCCTAACTTGTATTTTGATTAGAATAAAAGCGCATTTGCTTGAGGACAAGCAAATCTCAAGTGTAAGGGTATTTGATGAAGCGAAAAGTGTACCGCTTTTAGGGGGTCATTTAAGCCCTAAATCGTATTTATTTGATCAAATATTGCCCTAAATCGTTCCTTTTGTCATTTTAGGTACTTTGGAGAAGAAATCTGGAAAAGGAAGCATTTTGGACGTTTTTGGAGCAAAAAAAGTGAAGAAAACGAAAAAGTCTCAAATTTACGCTGGAAAGTACCTTTGACGGCGTCAGGATTATCCCCAGACGGCGTCATGGCTTGGAAAAAGTGGTGGATGTGAAAATTACTCATGATAAGCCAGAGAATTTTGCATGGGAATTCTGACGGCGTCACCCTTTGGAGTGATCAAGGTCGTCACGGTATAAGTTAAAGCGGGACGGCGTCACGCCTAATTCTGACGGCGTCAAACCTTGATAAGCCAGAACGGATTTTGGAGAGCTAAAGAGGGACGGCGTCAAGAAGGCCATCCGGGAACCCTAAAAGCGGCGAGGTGACGGCGTCACACTCCATAACGTGACGCCGTCAGATCTGAAAGTCTATATATAGTTTTGCAATTTTTTGTCATTAGTGTGGAACTTATTGTGGAACTTTGTGTGTAAGAACCCTAAGACAATTTTAGCAGCTTTTTCAAGGCTTTTTGCCTTGAGATCTTCCATGTTACATTGAAGATAAGTTATCAATTAATCATTCAATATGTCTATGTGTTGTTTGATTCTATCTTGTTCTTGTCTTTTGTTTAACATGCTAGGCTAGATTTATTTTGTGTTTGCTTAGATCTAATGAAACCTAGCTATTGATTATTGGTTATTAGTGTGTTATTAGTTGTATTGGATGATTGTTCATCTATGTTAGGCTTAAGAAAACTGGCTAACTTCCTATTCGGTAACTTGCTTGAACGTCTTAAGAAACATGAACCAATGCGTACTAAGGTTTTTATGGTTGTATTTAATGCACAAGCGAATTCTAGTGATCCCATGTTAGGAGCTTCCTAGCCGGCTCGACATAGGAGTGAAGTAGGAGCTTGTAGAGTTGGGGAAGTACGTACGCCACCCCACAATTGGTATTAAGGAATACACCCATCATCCACGCGATTAATACACACTAATCAACCGGTAAAAGATAGTTAGGGAGTAAGGAAATCTAAGTAAACACATTTCTCTCCATATAAGTTTTACCACCTTTTCATTTTCTGTTATTTATTTTATTTGCATTCGTAGTAAATTGGGTTAGTTGACTTGCAACTAATTCCGCCCACTCCTTCAAAACCCGAGATTTTACTTGCTTTCATAAAAATATAAAAAATACAAAAAGAATCATCCATCACCCTTAGACCTATTAGAGTAGTTTTTCATACCTAACGAACACTATTCCCTGTGGAGAACGATCAATCCCCCGTACTTACCACTACACTATACTACATCGGTCAGGTACACTGCCTGGTGGGGTTGTAAGCCTCTTGAGATCCCTCGAGAGGTAAAACCTGTTGTAAGGTTGCAAAACCACGCATCAAGTTTTTGGCGCCGCTGCCGGGGAATAGTTATTGTTTAGGTTGAATTTTTATTTTATAGGTCTACTCACTAGATTCCTTTCTAGTGAGATTTTTATTTTATTTTTCTAGGTTTTCTTTAGTCTATCTTTTTTCTTCGTTTCTTTGTTCGTAACCATTACCATCCGACATCATGGAAGGTGGTAATATCCTCGATCCCAACAACCCACCACAACAACCACCACCTCCTAGAGCCCGTACTTTAGGAGAGTACTCCCGTCCTAGCCACCATGGCTATCGAAACACCATTGAGCTCACTCAAGGAGCCAATGTCACTCCCTTGCGATCCGACACCATCCGGTTGGTGCAAAGCGGATGCGCATTCCATGGACTTCGTTCCGAAGATCCTAATCAACATCTCAAGGACTTTCTCAAAATTGTTGATTCCATAGACCTTGATGTTGCCACTCGAGAGACGACCCGACTGCGTCTCTTTCAATTCTCTTTGCGGGACCAAGCTAGTCAGTGGCTAGAGCGTCAACCCGCAGGATCCATCACCTCTTGGGATGATCTCACCACTCGTTTCCTTGCTTAGTTTTTCCCACCGGGAAGAACTACCAAGCTAAGGAATGATATCTTGATGTTCCAACAACGTCAAGGCGAAACCTTCTACGAGGCATGGACTCGATTCAAGGACTTACTCCAAAAAGTCCCTCACCATGGCATAGAACTTTGGCTCCAAGTCCAAATCTTCTATGACCATATCAATCTCTCCACGAGGCAAACCATTGACCAATCGGCCGGTGGTAAGCTACGTGATCTAAGTGCGGAACAATCATGGGCTCTCCTAGAGGATCTTGCTCTTTATGACAACGAAAGTTGGAGTGATCCCCGTGATTTGAATAAAACGGTCAAGGCAATATCTTTGCCTTCGAACAATTCAAGCACTTCCGACCGTAGGATCATAGAACTTGAAGACCAAGTCAAGTTTCTGATGAGATCCTACGAGGCTCCTAAACCTTCAAGCCAAGTGAACAAAATCACTTCTTCGTGTAAATTATGTAGCGGTCCCCACAACACTCATGATTGCATGGAACTCCCCAAACAGGCTTTCAAAGAATTCGCATCCTCGCGAATCAATAAGGCGGGAGATAAGTGGCTCACTACTAATTATGGACTCAAGAATTCCGAAGATAGGTATGAGGCATGGAAGAGTAAGCCAAATTTTAGTTGGAACCAAACTCGAAGTATATCATTCAATGACTCTACCCCACTCACCTGGTCTGAACATTATCCTCAGCAACATACGCATAAACAACAAAATCGCGAGGAATCACTGCAAAAATTCATTCTCTCTCAAGAAACACAGCTCTCCAAACTTGAGAATCAATTCAGACAACAGCAAGTTGATATGAACAACAAGGTTGATAACCTGTTAAAGGTTATCAATGATCGCCTTGCTGGCAGGTCAACTTGTGAGTTGGCATGAGTTAATGAGATCAAATCTGTCACGGTGACTCACCAAACACCCCCTCCTGTAAAAATCAAGCACCCTAGTAAACTCTTCAAACACATATCACAAAACGGAAATGAAACTGGAGATACTCATACCCCTTCGAAACCTCTCCACTTCGTGAACACCATTACAGCAATACCTGTTCCTAAACCCAATCTGGACCAACAATCAACCGAGAATGTGTACAATGAAATGAAGGGTGAAATTTCCGAAAAGAACCCCGAGGCGCCCGACGACTATCTAGACTCACAAAAGAACTCGAGTACAAGAGAGGTGAGTGATGAGGAGGGCTCGGAAGAGAAATCCGAAATGCCTCATGGGCTCCCAGTACTGCTAGACCGCCCCCTGGTGGAGGAACTTGAGAGGGGCACAGCAAAGTTGCCTATGGGATTTGGAGAGAGAATAGAGGATGGCGCTCCCAGGGTCTTTAAGATATCTTGCACCACTAGGAAAAAGTTCATTAAAGATGCCTACATAAACCCCAACTCTTCTATGAATGCAATATCCCTTTCTCTATATAACGAAGCCTTCACCGAACAGGTCAAATATGAAGGGTCTAATATCATCGGGGTAATAAGAAGGGTACCAATTGTGATAGAAAAGTTCCTCTTTCATATCGAGCTAACTGTATTTAATAACATGGACTCTATCATCAGCCCATCCTTAGCTAGCCTTGTTCTAGGCAAACCATTCATAAACGCAACGGGAGTGATACTAGATGAGGATGATAGTAGTGCATTATTTACCGATGGTGTCAGGAAAGTGATTTTTCAGGATGGCAGTGAAGAAGTGTATGAGTATCAACCATTAGCAATTTGCAACGCATGGGGGCTACACGGTAGAAGGCCTGGCCGAATTAAGCAACGTGATCCGAATAATCTCAAAATACCTTGCATGATTGGTCACAAGCATTTTTATAATGTTTACATTGACACATGTTTACCCAAAAATGTGATGTCCTTGTTTCATTATAACAACATTTGCAGATGGGGAATGATTCATAAAGGGAAGGACGACATTGGCATAGATGATGATGTACAGGTGTTTGTAGGAAACATGACATTCACTATGAGCTTCGCAATCGTCGATAATATCGAAGAGTACATCGATCCCAGGTTATCACAAGTTGTTTTTGGGGCACCTTTTTGCAAGGCCACAAGCTTGGTTGTGGACGAGCTCAATGGGGTCATGACTTTCACCGATGGGATTAGGGAAATCTCATACCAAACGCCTTACAAGATGAGAGAATTCAAGGAGATTGATTATGAAGGGCTCGATGGGTTAAGTTCCCAACTCGTGTTATGTGATGATGATGTGAGAAGGGGATGTAAGGACACTTTTGACCTGTCAAGTGGATTCTTTAAGCATGATAAGGAGCTTAGTTCTAAATACCGAAACAATCCTTTTGATCTCGAGGACCCGAAATACCTTTACTATGAAAGTGATTCTGATAGAGAATCAAAGGAGAATGGCCTAGGAACCGTGACCAATGATGGAATCACGTAATGTAGGTGACTTTGAGTCTAGCTACAAGACTCGTTAATAAAGAAAAGCGCTTCTTGGGAGGCAACCCAAGCTTTATTTGCTTTGTGTGTTTATTTGTTTGTTTGTTTGTTTTTATTTGCTTCCGTATGTATGTTTAAATTTTATTATTATTGATTCATGTTCAAAAACTAATTTGTGAAAATGCTTTATTTTGTTTTTAACTTCGTCTTAACTACATATAAAGGTATTTTGCAAAAGTTAAGTGTAAGGGAAATCCAAATCGGTTTACAAGAACATATGAACATGAATCGTAATAATATTAAATGAACATACATATTAGTATTTGTTTGAGTCAAATGCTTGTATCGAGTCATAATGATGTTTTGCAGGAATTCCAGGAAGTAAGGTATAGGTTTTTCCAAAATTTTTCCGGAAACGTAACATGAGAATTCTGTCAGATCATTTCTGACGGCGTCAGGAGTTACAACCTGACGGCGTTAGGTTTAATTTTCTGAAAATTTTTGAAAGTTTTGTTTTCATAAAAAGTTTTTATTAAATCTATAACTTATAATCTCCAGGAATCTGCAAAATTATCATTCCACAAGCATTATATCCTTATATATAGAGTTTATCCCACCGATGTTATGTAGGTTTTCGTGTTTGTTTTCTCAGGTTTAACAGGTTATTTTGGACAAGGAAATGTTTGTTGGATCAAGCTTATGGCGATGCATTAGTCATGGAGCTTCAACATTACTTTGGAAGAAGATCTAACCATGTTATTTCTTTATCCACCGAGCGAATCAGGGGAGTATTTGATTTCATTCTTATACCTTATTGCTTTTACATCTTGTTATTTGAAACGTTGGGGACAATGTTCATCTTAAGTGTAAGGGGGGTAAAATACGATTAGAGAATGCTTTTACGTTTGATTTTTGTTTGTTTGATAGTAGATGTGTAATAAAACTGAGATAAATACCTGTTAGGGTAATTTTAGCGCCAAATTTAAAATTTTTTACAACATATAGGAGTAAAACTTTGATCTTAATGAGCGTCTCACGGATAGGAGTTATATGACTAGCACAAAAACCGTACCACTAAAAAAATTTTCCACCACCAAATATGTGAGGTTCGCCCCTAGAATTGGTAGGAAAAGCATTTATGCTATGATGTGTGTGCCGGTAGCACTTAGATTCTAGAACTTGCGTTAGGACCATTCCGAGGCCACAAGTGAGACTACATTCGTGTAGTTAGATTTACTACATGATAAGAGGCATTAGGATTAACCCATTGTTTTACACCTGTGTTTTTTGTTATAATTACGTTGGCTACATTGGTCAAGTAATTCTCCCACACCCTTTGCGTTGTACTCATTTTTAGTACACGATACCCTTAGTACACCCCTCAGAGCCTATCTTTTCGTTTCGACCTTTAAGCATTTTACTTAAAGGAAGAATTTGTTACACCCCACTAAAATGTACACCCAAATCGCCTTAGCCTACCTTGTATGCACTCATTTTTAGTGCATTATTGTGACAACATTTGTTTAAACCCAAGTTAATTATCTAGTTGATTACATGGTTGCTAAGTCGAGTCATATCCTTGTACATATTGTTTTGGGACGATTGGGACTCATGGGTAAAGTACTAGTGTAATGGAGTAATGGGGAAGAACATCGTTTATTACCCCCATATGTGCTAAATATTTTAAAAGTACTCCAAGTTTTTCGATTATCTTAATTCGAGTCATTAGAATAGTTATTTGTAAAGTTATGTAAAAGTTCAAGTGTAAGGGGAATGCAACGCCCCTATGATGTATTATTTTGGATGGTAGGGCAAAAGTGTATGCAAAAAAAAAAAAAAAAAACAAGAAAAATACAAAAAAATGAGAAAAAGAAAAGTACAAAAAAATTTATTTTGATGACACCTGAGAGATGTGAGTATCTAAACACTACTTGTGAGGTGCTAGTTTGTAATCTCCGTGCTTATTATGATTAAAGTGGAACGAATATTTGTTGTAATTACTTTTATATTAGCATTAAATGACCCCTAACTTGTATTTTGATTAGAATAAAAGCGCATTTGCTTGAGGACAAGCAAATCTCAAGTGTAAGGGTATTTGATGAAGCGAAAAGTGTACCGCTTTTAAGGGGTCATTTAAGCCCTAAATCGTATTTATTTGATCAAATATTGCCCTAAATCGTTCCTTTTGTCATTTTAGGTACTTTGGAGAAGAAATCTGGAAAAGGAAGCATTTTGGACGTTTTTGGAGCAAAAAAGTGAAGAAAACGACAAAGTCTCAAATTTACGCTGGAAAGTACCTTTGACGGCGTCAGGATTATCCCCAGACGGCGTCATGGCTTGGCAAAAGTGTTGGATGTGAAAATTACTCATGATAAGCCAGAGAATTTTGCATGGGAATTCTGACGGCGTCACCCTTTGGAGTGATCAAGGTCGTCACGGTATAAGTTAAAGCGGGACGGCGTTACGCCTAATTCTGACGGCGTCAAGCCTTGATAAGCCAGAACGGATTTTGGAGAGCTAAAGAGGGACGGCGTCAAGAAGGCCATCCGGGAACCCTAAAAGCGGCGAGGTGACGGCGTCACACTCCATAACGTGACGCCGTCAGATCTGAAAGTCTATATATAGTTTTGCAATTTTTTGTCATTAGTGTGGAACTTATTGTGGAACTTTGTGTGTAAGAACCCTAAGACGATTTTAGCAGCTTTTTCAAGGCTTTTTGCCTTGAGATCTTCCATGTTACATTGAAGATAGGTTATCAATTAATCATTCAATATGTCTATGTGTTGTTTGATTCTATCTTGTTCTTGTCTTTTGTTTAACATGCTAGGCTAGATTTATTTTGTGTTTGCTTAGATCTAATGAAACCTAGCTATTGATTATTGGTTATTAGTATGTTATTAGTTGTATTGGATGATTGTTCATCTATGTTAGGCTTAAGAAAACTGGCTAACTTCCTATTCGGTAACTTGCTTGAACGTCTTAAGAAACATGAACCAATGCGTACTAAGGTTTTTATGGTTGTATTTAATGCACAAGCGAATTCTAGTGATCCCATGTTAGGAGCTTCCTAGCCGGCTCGACATAGGAGTGAAGTAGGAGTGAAGTAGAGTTGGGGAAGTACGTACGCCACCCCACAATTGGTATTAAGGAATACACCCATCATCCACGCGATTAATACACACTAATCAACCGGTAAAAGATAGTTAGGGAGTAAGGAAATATAAGTAAACACATTTCTCTCCACATAAGTTTTACCACCTTTTCATTTTCTGTTATTTATTTTATTTGCATTCGTAGTAAATTGGGTTAGTTGACTAGCAACTAATTCCGCCCACTCCTTCAAAACCCGAGATTTTACTTGCTTTCATAAAAATATAAAAAATACAAAAAGAATCATCCATCACCCTTAGACCTATTAGAGTAGTTTTTCATACCTAATGAACACTATTCCCTGTGGAGAACGATCAATCCCCCGTACTTACCACTACACTATACTACATCGGTCAGGTACACTGCCTGGTGGGGTTGTAAGCCTCTTGAGATCCCTCGAGAGGTAAAACCTGTTGTAAGGTCGCAAAACCACGCATCACGATTTGGCACTGTGATTTGGCATTGCGATTTGGCATTGCGATTTGGCCTTGCGATTTGGCCTTGCGATTTGGCATTGCTATTTGGCATTGCGATTTGAGTGTTGTGACTTGACAGTTGCGATTTGTCTGTTGCGGTTTGACTGAAGACTCTGCGGTTTGACTAAAAGTTGACTTTTTACGACAAAACTTCAAACGGCCATAACTTTTGAACCGTAACTCCGTTTTCAGCGAAATACCTGTCAAAACGACCAGAACAGCTTGAATATTGTGAGGTTTCACCATAAAGTCGTGAAACGAATTTTTCGAGGCCCAAATCCCCTCCGGAAGGAAGTTATTAAAGTTTTAAGTTTTCAGACCAAAATTTCACTATAACAACTTGCATCAACCAAACCAAATCACAACTAAACAACATATCACCTAGTTTATCAAACGATCATCACTTTTAACACACAATCACTAATCATTGTACTGATCCAACAATTATCTTAACACGGCCAATTTATCATTATCTCACAATTTCTTCTTGATTTTGTAAAATCCCGCGAAAGAAACGATTTCTCGGTTTAAATCATAGATTTGTAAAATTCCGTAAACGTTTACATCATGTCTACTACTTCAGATTCTTTCATATCTGAGATACTCAAATTGTACGACTCGAACGATAAACATAAGACCTCCAACCCTGTACAACAAATAAAAGTGTTTGATTATGATAATGCTAACATGGAATCGTCGTGCTCGAATTCTCAAGAGAAAGAGTTTAATCAGCCACTAAAATTTCCTGATAATACAAAGAAAAGTTGCATAGAATGTTTTCGACTACTTCACTCACATCTCAAGGTTCTCTTTGAACAACCTGGATACTTGGGAGGATACAAACGTGCATTCGCATCACTCTTTGGTCAAGATGTTCAGACTTTAATAGTCAAAATGAAACTGTATTTAGATCAACTTGAACAACAACTTGACAAAGGATAACTTTCTGAAGGTAGATCCATGGATGCCTTTTGTGTGATCAACAACCAACTCCAAGTGTTCATTGATTCGCAATTCACTGAGGATTATGATTATGACAGTCAAATGACGAAAAAGTGTTTTGCTAATTACACTGGAATCGAGGTTGACATGTTCAGAGAAACACTACTCCAACTCATGGGTAATGTTAAGAGGTTCATTAATGAAAGAGCACAACATCAACAACGCAGTGGCTCTGAGTCTGATAAGCATGATACAAGCGACAGTTCTGGGACTTATATCACACATGGCGTGGATACTGATCACAGACCAGAAAATAACCAAGTCCCATCTCCTGAGGTACATGTCACTGATCAACATAAGGTGCTTTCTAATGAACGACATCATACTGATCAAATTAAACCCACTTATGACACATATGTTGGAAAAGAATGCTAGAAATACCATTCCTGATTCAATAAATATGAGTCATAAAGGGGGAGAAATTGATCAGGATGCTGAACATGATGATGCTTCAAGTTCTTTGTTTACGGCTAAGTCTTTTAAATCAAATGATATGGTTGAAAAAGAAGTTTTTAATGAACTTTCAAACAGATTTTTGCAACTTGAAAAACATTGTATTTCACTTGAAATCTCAATGCAACAAAAGGAAGAAAGTCTTCAAACTAACCAACCATGTAAAAATCCGGAATTTCCTGAATTCAGTGAATTTTTTATGATAAATGATTTGGAAGCTCAGCTAGAAGCCAAAAACTCAACGATCAACAACTTGAAAACACAAATTACCGAGATGCATGAGATAAGAAATGTAGTCAAGGCTAAATATGACAGTGATGCAACTGAAACAAGAAACATTAAATTGGAACTAAAAGTGGCTGAATTACTTAAGGAAAATGAGACTTTGAAAAAGCATTGCAAAAACCTGTGTGATTCAATCAAAGAAACAAGATCTAAGACTATAGAACAGACAACCTCTTTGATTGCCAAAAATGATGAATTCAAAGCTCAACTTCAGGAAAAGGGTTTTACAATTGCAGCATTAAAAAACGAGTTAAGAAAATTAACAGGAAATAGTGTGAACACTAAGTTTGCAAAACCATCAATCTTGGGGAAACCTGTTTTACAACCACTTAGAAACCAATCAGTTGTTAGACAACCGACTGCGTTTAGATCTGAACGGTCAAAATTTTCAAAACCACAGTTTGCCTCCCGAGTTGATTCGAAATAAGTTTTGTCAAAACCAGTCACTTCACAATCTAGACCTAATGTAAAGGAATATGCTTTTGCAAAACCTCATCATATGAGTGCTTCTAGTTCCTTTAGGATTAGTTCAAAGCGTGTGTCATTTGTGACACCAAAGGAACATGTTAGACATAAAAACAGTGTTCAGAATCACAACCTAGAGGATGCTAAGAAAAACACACATGAAAGACTAGGAATTTGCCGGTTTCTAAGTGTAGTTGTGTAACACCCCAACCCGACAAGGGTAGAAGCATCACATTATGGTGACAAATCAAAGCATACATAATAACACAGCGGAAGTCTTAAACAAATTCATAAGAGAAAGTCAAGTCAACACGACTTGAATAATACATAAGTTCAAGGAAAAGAAATAATCCAAAGGTACGAATACAAATGAAATCCATGATCAAAACAAAGTCATAAGATAAAGGTGGTCATCTAAGGTCAAAGCTTCATCTATCTCTCATCCCATCCAAAACATAATCCAAAAGCTCCTAGCTTAGATACCTACCGCACACGAAAAGGAAATGTGCGGCTGAGCTTAAAAAGCCCAGTGAACAGATATATAATATAAACGGAAACGAAACAAATGAAACATAACGAAAGGGATATAAATAAGGTACAAGAGTAAAGGTTAGGACAGTCATCCACCACGAGCCCATATCATAACATATCATATCATAGCATATCATAATCATATAGAGGGGATGCCTCTCGAATAAGCCGATAATATGAGGGGTGTCCTCATGTACCAGTTGGAGTGATCAGCTCCCATATTTTGTGAAAGGAGTGGATTGCACCCAGCCCCAGTCACCATATCATATCATATCAAAGCATATCATATCATAACATATCTAGGATGCATCCATTCGCCCCCCAAACAAATCATATTGGCCATATCAAATCATATCATAGTGAGCTCATATCATATCATAATGGGGACGGTGTAACCAAATCACTAGGGCTACACACTAGTCATGCCATTGGTGCATCAATGACACGGCCATGTTACCTTCATGGCTAGGAAACATATTTTGGCTCGTAGTATCAAACTGGGGTCAAGGTCAAAGGTTCATATCAAAGCAAAGGTTCATATGTCATAATCATAGTCCAAATCTCAAGGTTCATATCACAGGGTTCATATAAGAGGTTCAGAAGTCAAAGGTTCATATCAAAGGTTCAAATGCCAAAGGTTCATATCATAGGTTCAAATCAGAAATCAAGAGGTCGAAGGCACCTTATTCAAAGGGCAGAATATCTGTACCTTATTCCAAAAGCAACACAACCAGAAATGAATAAGATGAAAAGATCAGGTCCTCTCCTTCTTCACACCTAGAGGGGTAGAAAAGAATTACAAACTTTCCCATTTTAAGTAACTTTCCATTTTTAGCAGGTTTCCATATTTAGTAAGTTTCTATTTTTAGAAGGTTCCCATAATTAGAAAGTTTCCATAATTAGTAAGATTTCCATATTCTCATTTAGGTTAAGTCATTATCAAAACATATTATGGTTTTAGGGTGTATTTTAACAAGTCACAAAAGTTTAGGGTTACTTATGACAACTTTACATAATTTAGGGTTTTAAGTGTACTTATATCAAAGTTAAAGTTCAAATATGAAAATATCCCAATTAATCTGTTTTGAATCCATATTTATCAAGTTAACAAATTCAGTCCCTCGAGTTTCCCAATTTTACACTTTACACCCTTAAGTTACATAATTTACATTTTAAACCTTATAATATCCATAATTACACATTAAGCCCTTAATTTATCAAAATTACACAATGGACACTTATTTCATTATGTTATACGAATTTACCCTTAAGTATTCAATATTTATACATCAAGTCCCTCAAGTTATCAAAGTTACATATTTAACCCTTAACTTACATTTCCAACCTTTAATTATCAATAATTGCATATTAAGCCATTAAATTACCAAAATGACACATAACCCCATGAATATAATTTATTTCTCAAATCCACCCTAAGTTTCCAGAAATTACATATTTAGTCCCTCTATTTAATTATTTTTAAAATCGAATTATACTTTATTAGAATAACCATTTAAGCCCTTTAAATACAAAATTTACATAAGAGACCCATAACTTTTATTTTGTACGATTCATATGAGGTCCAAATAACATTCTAAAAATAACCCACAAGTTTTATAATTTACAAAACACCCCTTATACTTTTAATACAAATCGTATAACCCTTTTAATCCACAAAACTTTAACCCTAGTATCCTAATCATTAAGCCAATCATTATATCATCATTACACATCATTTATATCATCAAGAACAAGCCCTAATGCCCAAACCCTAAATCAATCTCCATTATTTTATTTTCTTCCTTATTTTCTTTTTAGCCGATTATATACTTAAATCAAAAATAATTATTTTAGGCCTCTAAAAATCAAATGGACATTTTTCCCAGATTATATTCATCATATGAAGCTCAAATAAATTATCATTCATGCCCAGAAAATTCGGATACAATTATTTAGGTTTTATACACGTTCATAAGATTTAATTCACAAATAATTCATAGATCATGCATGGTATGTTATTATCATTTTATTTGATGTTCATAGATCATAAGAGACTCAGGAAAAATGGCAAACCGAATTTAGGATGAGTCGAAAGGCTGGCACGAATTCTTTCCTTTCGGTTCTACACGCGACACACCACAATTTACCACGGCCTCACGAACGATCTACAAATCTTGCAATCATTTTTCATAGAGTATATATGATGTGAGGATCTTGAGAAAAATGAGGAACGAATTTTATAAGTATCGTATGAATTATAGACGATTATACTTACTTTCAATATTAGCGATAGGAATAAATTGACCACAATCGAATCCGCCCACACACAGCTCCAAGAATATTTTTCTAGGCTTCAATTGATGCCCAAGAACACATGAAAATTAACCTCACACCTCCAAGAAGTCGCACGGATTTTTAGTGATTATTTCTAGGGTTTTGTGGAGTTTCGGTTTTACTTAAGGAAAAGAAAATGATTTGTTTGCTTAAATGAGGATGAGGCCGAATATTAGGAGGAGGGGGAATCAAAAGGAGTGGCCTAATGAAGGAATAGGTCAATCATCATTTATTTTGTATTTATTTCCATTTATTTTGTAATTTAAATACACTTAAATAACTTTTAAAACAATTTAAATGTATACTTAATTATTTTTTTGGCTAAATTGGACTTTTTTATGTGCAATAATAATTTTGATAGCTTGCACAAATATTTTATGATGCTCTCTAATTATTTCATGTCATACTTGGTACATTTCATAATTTTTGGAATTAATTTATAAGTTATATAAGCCTTTATTTAATTTTCAAAGTTGTAGGGGCATTTTGGTCTTTTTACACATTTTAGATTTTAGGGTTTTACAAGTTGCGTATCGATTAAAGCGATTCCCTGTTGGGAATTAAACTAACAGTTGGTACTGCTCATGCATAAATTAGTACTGCTGAAGATCGTTCAAGAATACACTATCAGTACTAAGTCAGTTAGTACTGCTGGTAGAAGAGTTAGTACTGTTTATTAGATAAAGACAGAATCGTGCATGGATAAATATAGAAAAGATATGATGTATATCTCATTAATATAGATTTATACGGTAGATAGTTTACTTGTAAAGGACTCCTTGTCCTATAAAAGGAGATCCTAGGTTAAGTTTTATGTACATGCATTATTATTAGAGCTTCAAGGTCTTATTGTAATTCGTGTGATATTCCAAGATCACTTGTAATATATTGAAGCTATAATCGTTTGGTTAAACATTGTGTCATTGTTTTACTGTTACATTCATATAAACACATACATCACCAAACACAAAATCTTCTAAGTACTTGGTAGTAAATTCCGCGTGCTACTAAGTATATATTCAAAGTATCTTCAACACAATCCGTGTGTTTAGATCCGGTCAAGTGGTATCAGAGACAGGTTTCTGATACTTTGATTTATAAGATCCAGAAGTACTTACTCTCTTGCAACCAAGAAGATGGACATGGAGACACCTCAAACCTCAATACTTGCTAAACTCCCCATGCTGAAACAGAATGAATACGATTTATGGCGGCTCAGAATAGAGCAATATTTCATGGTGCAAGACTATGCATTATGGGATATCATAATCAATGGTGATTCCTTCAAACCAACTACTTCTGAGGAAACACGTGCGGATGGTTCCAAGACCACAAAGCTCAACACTGAGCCAGTCACAAACGATGAGAGAGTCAAAAAGAAGAATGATCAGAAGGCTAGGAATTTGTTACTCATGGCAATTCCTAATGATCAAGTGTTAAACTTTAGCCACTATGAGACTGCTAAGACACTTTTTGAAGCAGTTGTGGAGAGATTTGGTGGCAATGAAGCCACCAAGAAGGCACAGAAAACCCTACTTAAGCAGAGTTATGAGAACTTTAGTGCCTCAAACTCTGAATCACTTGATCATATCTTTAATAGACTTCAAAAGATTGTCAGCCATCTAAATGTTGTGAAGAAATAAGCCAGAACTGGAAAAGATGTCACTGAATGAATTGTACAACAATCTCAAGATTGTTGAACAAAAGGTGAAGAAAGGAGGAAGCACTAGTTCTAGTTCTGGAAACACAACATTCTTATCATCTTCCAACAATAACAGTTCTGATGATGTTGAAGCAGTTGGTACTGCTAGCCCTAAAGTTAGCACTGCTAGTGTAAAAACTAGTACTGCTGGCTTGACTGAGGAGACCATATATGCATTTGTGTCAGAACAATCTGGTGGGTCTCAAATCTTCAATGAAGACCTTCTTCAGATTGCTGAAGATGATTTGGAAGCTATGGATTTAAAGTGGCAGTTGGCCTTAATAAGTATTAGGGCTAAGAAGTATTATCAAAGAACTGGGAACAAGATTACCTTCAATGAAAGAGATGTAGCTGGGTATGATAAGTCCAAGGTGGAGTGCTATAATTGTCATAAGATGGGGCACTTTGCCAAGGAATGTAGAAGTCCCAGACAACAGAGCAATGGGAATGGAAACAAGAGTCAAAATAGGATGACAGTAAATGTGGAAGAAACTTCTTCCTCAAAGGAAATGGTTGCTGTAGATGGAGCTGTTTTTTATTGGAGCTTTATGGAAGAGGAAGTGGAACCAGCCAACATTGCATTGATGGCCTTTTCAGACTCTGAGATACATATAGTTCAAAAATGCTCAAACACTTGTCATGCTTTAAAAGATTATGAAACTCTTAAGAAACAGTATGATGATCTTAGAGTAGAATTTAATCAAGTGAATTTTAGTCTGTCTTATCATAAAAGAGGACTAGCTGTTTTAGAAGAACAACTTGATTTTTATAGAAAGAATGAGTCTAACTTTAATGATGATATAGCTGTGTTAAAGAGAGATTTGCAACTGAAAGATGACAAGATGAGTGGACTTGTATATGAACTAGAGACACTTAAGAAAGAAAAAGAAAATATAAAGTTAAGTGTTGACACTCTAGAGTACACATCAAAAGGGGTACAGAAAATAGTAGAGAGTCAAATACTTAATAAAGCTAAATCTGGTTTAGTTTACAAGTCTGTTGCACCCCCAAATAGAGGAATGTTTGTCCCTCCAGGAATTGATTTGGCTCATACAGGTTTAGAAGAGTTTAAGGATATGGATTTTCTTGGATATGGTACTAAAATTAGTGAGAATCCTTTTAAATTTGTTAAGGCTGAGGATTCTTATGTTAGTGCAAGTGATAAATCTCTCTCTGAGGAAAAGATGTCTTCTGGTAGGAACTCAGATGCTCCAATTATTGAGGATTGGACTTCTGATGATGATGAGGATGATCAGGTTAAGGTTAAACCTGATTTTGTTAAGGTAGAAGTTAAACATGCTCCTAAGGTGGTTAAAACTGAAAACATAAAACCAGTTAGGAAAAATGTCAAAAATGCTGAGATGTATAGAACTAAGAACAGATCACCAGTTTCTAAAGATAATCAGAGGAATTGGAACCACTCAAAATCTAAGCAATTGGATGATGAGTTTGTTATGATTAGGAAAGTATGCTTTGTATGTGGAAATTTTGACCATTTGGCTGCTTATTGTGACTCAAACCCATGGAAAAAGAGGGTTTTTGGGAATTAAAGGGTGAATAGGAATAATAATGCTAGGGTAACTCAAAATAGTCCAACAAGGTTGACTGACCCTAACGTGAATCATAAAATGTCACCCAGAGCAGTTATGTTAAGGCTTGGCATCAAAGCAGTTTCAACTGTTAGACCAGCAGTTCCAACTGCTAGACCAAACAAATGGTTCAATAACAGACAAACTGTTACAAGTGCAAAACCACTTTCAAATCATGCACAAACAGTTAAAAGGCCCTTTTATAAGAAAACATCTTTGAGTAATCAAAAATGGGTGCCTAAAGTTAAACCAGCAGTTCCAACTGCTAGGCCAGCAGTTCCAACTGCTAGGTCAGCAGTTCCTACTGCTAGGAATTTTAATGTTGTTAAGGGTAAATGGGGAAATGCTGTCAAGGCCTCATCACATTGGGTTAGAAAATCTACCAAACACAATGGTGCATCAATGACTCTCAATAAACTTTCTCATATTGATGCACAAGGCAGATCCAAGCCAGTGATGGTTTGGGTCCCCAAAAGGCACTAAAACCTTTATTTTGTGTGTAGGAACATCCTTCAAATGGTGAAGAAGACAGAGGCTACTCAGATAGTGGATGTTCTAGGCACATGACTGGTAACATGTCATACCTTTCAGACTTCATTGCTTTGGATGGAGGACCTGTTATCTTTAGAGGTGGTGTTAGAGGAAGGATTACTGGTAAAGGTGTAATTAAAACTGGTAATCTTGATTTTGAGAATGTGTATTTTGTACCAGAGTTAAAGTATAACATCTTTAGTGTGTCACAGATATGTGATAAAAAGAATAAGGTTCTTTTTACTGATACTGACTGCCTTATTCTTTCTCCTGATTTCAAGCTGCCTGATGAAAATCAAGTTTTGCTTAAAATCCCAGAGAGGGTAATACATACAGTATTGAGATGAACAACTTTGTTCCTAAAGAAGGTCTTACTTGCCTTGTTGCAAAAGCCACATTAGAGGAATCAATGTTGTGGCATAGAAGGCTAGGTCATGTTAATTTTAAAACCATTAACAAAATTGCTAAAAATGGATTGGTAAGAGGTTTACCAAATAAGATCTTTCAAAATGACCAAACCTGTGTTTCTTGCCTTAAGGGTAAACAACACAGAGCCTCTTGTAAGCCCAAGGTTCATACAGAAATGCACTTTTCACATCCATCTGATAAACTATAAACCCCTTGTATGAAGCAAATGCCAAGAAGATCCTGATGGCCTCAATTCTAGCCACAGGTGCAAATACCTCATCATAGTCTATCCCTTCCTCTTGTCTATAGCCCTGAGCAACTAGCCTTGCCTTATTCCTCACTACAACACCTCTTTCATCCTTCTTATTTCTGTAGACCCACTTGGTTCCAATAGCTTTCTTTCCAGGTGGCAAATCTACAAGAATCCATACCTTCTGCAACTGAAATTGTAAGAGCTCTTCTTGCATAGCATCAACCCAACTTTCTTCTCCAAGTGCTTGAGATATATTCTTGGGTTCAACCTGAGAGAGAAAATAGGTAAACAGACAATGTTGAAAGTCCTTATGATTATTTCTCCTCTGCTTTTGAATGTAGCTGAACAAAGCATGAGCTCCAGAGTTCTTGTTCACTCTGCTTCTAGTCTGAACTGCAGAACTTGGATCTCCAATAATTTGAGATTTAGGATGAACAATATGTACTCTTGATGTAGGAATAGGATCAACATCCACTGTGTCTTCCAAATTTGAGAAATCAGTCACTACACCTTCATCATCATAGGATGCATGAGAGAAAATCCCATCTCTTGGACTGGCATAAATATCTTCAAGATCAGGCATAGCATCATCATCTTGAAGAACATCTTTGGTTAGCTCAGGATATGACAAATCATCAGCAGAAACTCTTGAAGAACTGGCAGTACAAACTGGTATGCTAGCAGTAGGAACTGGGTTTGTACTGCTAGTTGATTTCTTTGAAAAAGTTTCATCAGCTTTCTTCTCTTGTCTTGTAAGCCTTTCAAGCTCATCTGAAAAAGCTTGATCTTCTGTGTCATTAGGCTTAGAATCAGACTTTGAATCAGTATCAACCTTTCCACTTGAGTTCTTGACATTTGGAGAGCAATTGGACAAGAAGGGCAGTACAAAAGATTCCTCAGAAGAGTCACTTGAATTGATATCTTCTTGTGTACCTGCATTTGGGTTAGCTTCTTGTGGACCTGCATTTTTGTTAGCTTGATTCTCTACAACAACAGGTATGTAATTCATAGAATTTGTTAAATAATCAAGATCAAACATCCAAGCATGTCCTTTTCCTGCAACATTAGGTTTATTTTCAAGAAACTCTACATGCAAATTCTCTTCTACTTTTTGAGTCTCCAAATTATACACCCTAAATGCCTTACTGCTTAAAGAGTATCCAACCAAGAATCCAGAATCAACTTTCCCTTCAAACTTTCCTAAGTGGCCATAAGTATTCAAGATGGTCACATGGCACCCAAAAGGTCTTAAGTAACTTATAATAGGAACCTTGCCAGTTAAAAGCTCATAAGGTGTTTTATTTTGAGGTTTGGTCACTAATACCCTATTAAGAACATAGCAAGTAGTACTAATTACTTCAGCCCAAAATATACTAGGTAAAAATGAATCTGCTTGCATAGTTCTAGCAGTCTCAATCAAGGTCATATTCTTCCTTTCTGCAACTTCATTTTGTTGTGGAGTTCTAGCATTACTATATTCCCTTTTTATGCCCTTGAGATCACAGAATTCATTTAGATCCCTGTGTTGATGCAAATAATGTTCTAAAAACGTTATTTCTATCTTTCGATTACTTCACGTTTTGAGGATGACAAAATGTGAAATCACGTTACGTTAAAATTAACGTAAACAAGTTTTTAATCGGAAGATCCCGTTTCTACACAAATCACTCTAGAACAAATTTACAACTTCACTAATGATCAAAGAAGTAAATTTGGATTTAAGACTTCACATTTTTATGTGACAAAACATTTTCTTCAAAAATATACTTTACAAATTATTTTTGTATAACTAAGAAATGTTTTAATGGAAAAATAAGTTTAAAATACATAACAGCTATCCCCCCCCCCCCCCCGCCGAAAAATCAGCTCCAAACTTCCCCAAATAAGTTTTCACCAGAAAAGACAAAAAATGGAGCGTCTTTGTCTGACACGGCTCCACGGTTCCACTAAATTTAGTGGAGCCGTGGGTGATTTAGTGGAGCCGTCCCCCTATAATGGCCATATTTTTTCTGCCTGTAAATATCAGACCACTTCACAGATTTTCTTCACCCTTTTTCATACAGAAACTTCTGAGTTTAAATCCCTCACACCATTTTCTTTTCTTGATCATTTAGTTTAGTTTTTCTTTTGTTCAAGAGTGATCCAATCATCCAACTTAGAGATCCTCTTCATTCCTCTTCAATAGCAAGAGAAGAACACAAAGTATCCAAGTTGATACAAGGTGTTGTCATTCCTCTTCAAGTGCAAGAGAAGAACTCAAGGTATCCAAGAAGATACAAGAGTTGTAGTAGTTGTTAGGTTACTTGTAACATTTGTTACATCCTTGTTGTATCATAGCATACATCAAGATCATTTTTTTTTTGAGAGTGTGAGTGAAGATCATTGTGATCTTATAGAGATAGTGAATATCTCTTGAAGCCATTGGGCTTGTGTGATTGATGAAGAAGAACAAGGGTCAATAGGATAGTGTTAGTCAAGTGAGTGTTGATCATTGTGATCGTGTCGAGATCTTGGAGATCTCTTGAAGCCATTGGGCTTGAGTGATTGATCGTGTGGATCATGGTAGATTGGTGCTAGCTAAGATTAGCACTCGACATCTAGCTTAGTGTCGGAAAGAGGATAAGCGACGTGTAACCTTAACTCTGTGATCTAATTGGTTCTCTATCTGCCTAACAAAGCTTTTAAGAATATCAGTAGTTTCATCCTTAGAACCCAAAAGAACACCCAACTAAACCTACTGAAGTCATCAGTGATTACCAAACAATAGGTCTTATGATTTATACTCCTTACAGATGTGGGTCCAAACAAGTCCATATGAAAAATCTGTAAGGGTTTACTAATAGAACTCATTAATTTAGACTTACAGGAGGCCTTGTGTTGCTTTCCTTTCTGACAAGCCACACAAGTATGGTCATTTTGAAAAATCTTGGAAGGTAAGCCTCTAACAAGATTTCCCTTCACAAGTTTGTTTATTTTTTTTAAAATTGACATGACCAAGCCTTCTGTGCCATTTATTAGATTCATCAACTGTAGCTTTTGCAATCAAACAAGATAAATCTCCAGAAGGAACAATGTTCTTTAGATTGAAACTGTACATATTGTTTTGCCTAGGGATTTTAAGTAATACTTGATTTTCATCAGGTAACTTAAAATCAGGAGACAATACAAAACACTCAGTATCATTGAAACGAACTTTGTTCTTCTTGTCACAAATTTGTGACACAGAAAAGAGATTGAATTGTTCAAGTTCTTTCACAAATATACATCCTCAAAATCTAAATTTCCTGTTTTTATAGTTCCTTTACCAGTAATTTGACCTTTGCTACCTCCAAAAGCAACTGATCCACCTCTAAATTCTTCATAATCTGAGAGGTAAGCCTTGTTTCTAGTCATATGCTGGGAACATCCACTATCAACAATTCCTTTATCCCTTAAAGCTCCATATGGATTTCCCTGCACATCAAATAAGAAAAATCAGTTTTTCTTTGGGACCCAAGCCACAGATGACTTGAGTCTACCTTGTGGATCATTATATTTGAATGTCTTATAAGAACATGATCCACTGTTGCTTTGGGATCTATATGTATATTCATTTTGCATAGGGTCCCAAGTTCAACATGCTGAGGCTTTTACAGCATTCCCCTTATTTCCCTTAACAGTATTAATTATTGCTTGTGTCCCAGCAGTAGAAACATGATTTACCTTAGAACTAGTAACTCTGGGTTTCCTAATCATGTTATTAAATAATGTTGTATTATAAAAAGGCCTTCTGACTGGTGAATGAGTTTTGTGAAAAACATTTTGCTTAGCAGTGGTAACTGTCATTGGCCTAGCAGTAGGAACTGCTATCTTTCCAGATCTAGTTAACACTGCTGATGGAACAAAGTTCATATTATTCTTTGGGTGAGTCTTATGATTTGAAATTTTTTGTTTATTCACCCTGTTAACATTGTTCCATACTGGTCTAAACTCACTTTTAACAACATTCTTAACCTGTTTAGCCATCCTTTTCTCATGAAAATCACAATCTCTAATAAGATGACTATAACTTCCACATACAAAACATGCTTTTCTAGTGACACTATATCCCAAACCAAATATTTAAGTCCTTGACCTACTATGTGTGTCTTGTTCCTTAACATCTTTCCTAGGAGCTTTTACATGCTCAAAAGTATTACTACAAGCACAACTAGGTTTTCCTTGTTCAACAGAGGCTTTACACACATATTCATCTTCACTATCAGATTCATACTCCTCAATGATAGGAGCATCAGACCAAACTTTTGGTTCATTAACTACTTTGGGTTCATTAATAACCAATTTAGGCACAGACTCAGTTGATTCCTCACAAGAAGGAGCAACATCAGTGGTTTTAGACTCAGTTTCACTAGTTTTAGCATCTGTTTCACAAGTTTTAGTCTGTTTTGGACCATATGTAAACATTGAATCATCTATCTCAACATCATTTCTAGGAGGCATATAAATTCTAGTGATAGGGGGAACTGCATGCATTCCTTCAGATTTAGCATACCTATCATTCATAGGAACATCTTCTACATCACTATCACTACTAAAAAATACACTTTCAAACATTTCTTGCTCATAACTCAACATTCCCTTATGCAAATTATCTCCATACCCAAGCCCAGATTTGTCACTTGAACTCATTTGAGAATCTATTAGTTTACTAAGATTCTTAGAAGAACTTTGCCAAGATTGAACTCTGGTTTTTAGTTCCTCTTTTTCTTTTTCAGTAGCAGCTAATAGTTTCTTATTGTATATAAGCTCATCAGTTTTAGCATCTAAATCAATCTTCATAAACCTAAGCTTTTCTTCATAAATGACTTGATTTCTTTGATGACAAGCTAATTGAGCTTCTACAGTTTTTAAAGCTTCAGTGTAGGCTTGTATTTCTATGCTATCATGAGCAATTTTATCTCTTTCTTCATTATATAATTGTTTAAGCTTAGCATAAGATTCTACATATTCTTTTGAACAAGATTGTACCTCATTGAAAGCCATCAAAGCAAGTTCTGTTTCAGCATAGCCTGACCAATTTATCTCATCTCCATCAACAGTCACCAATGCTTTGGCTTCATCAAACTTTGCAGGTTCCTTGTATCCATTCTTTCCAGCATCTCTCCTTCTGCCTTCTTGATTGCCCTTTGATCTGCACTCTCTAGCAAAGTGCCCAAACTTATGACAATTGAAGCACTCAACTTTGGTCTTGTCAAAGCCAACTGGTTCCTTTGCATCAAAATTCAGTTTTCTTCCTGTCTCCTTGTGAAACTTCTTTAGTCTCATGGAAATCATGGCCACCTGCCATTTCAAGTCCATCTCTTCTAGGTCATACTTATCAATCTATTCTAGATCCTCATGATCCAGTTGTGGAGCACTGGATTGATTAGCAAAGAAAGAGTGCATAAGATCATCAGTATATGATGAGGAGCCTTCCCTTTGTGAGTTATACCCAGAAGCAGTAGAAACACCATGAGCAGTACTAACTCCATTAGTACTGCTAGTGCTTTCAGAAGACACAAATGCCACATTCTGTGTGCTTGAAGATGATCCAGTTGAGCCTTTAACATCAAGTTCAAAAACCCTAAGGTTATTATACAGATCATCAAAGCTGAAAGTGTCAATTCCTGGCTTAGTCCTCATGATCAAGGATACTTGTGACCAGGAAGAAGGTAAAGCCCTAAGAAACTTCTTATTGGCATCTTCAGTTGAGACACCTACACCATGAATTTCAAGCTGACTCAAAAGCTTTTGAAACCTATCATACCCTTTGTGCAATCCTTCTGAGTTGGATACAGAAAAGCTTTCAAATTGATGCTTCAGAATATACTTCTGCATCTTCTTGGATTCATCATTCCCTCCAAATCTGGATTTGATAGCATCCCACATCTCTTTGGCATCAGTCATCTTGTGGAACTTGGCTAAGTGATCTTCTGGTATAGCCATCATTAAGGTTGTCCTATCCTTTCTTTCTCTTTCTCTGGCTTGAACCTCTTCAGTAGTTTTAGGAGGCAAAACCTTAGCATTCCCTTGGGTATCTGTTGCAATCTTAACAGGACCATTGCCATTCTGTATAATTTCCCACAGAGAATAGTCAGTGTGGCTTAGGTAATGCTCCATCTTCATGGCCCATATGTCATATTCACCCTTCTTCAGAACAGGAAGTTTAATGGATGACATGGTATGAGGGATTGGTTGTGTTTGTGTTTGTGGTGGTGGTGTTTGTGGAGGTTTCTGGTTGTTGTCTTCATTGGTTTCGATTTTATTAATTTCTTCTTCTCCTGACATTATCTCGGATCTGGTTTAGGTTCTTCTTACTCAGAGTTTCTCAACAAGCTCTGATACCACTTGTTGGTCCCAATCTGAATGGATCCTTCTAGCCTGTTAAAGGTCGTAGCTAATCTGGATAGATCCAAACTAACTACAAGAGAAACACCGACTATGAACAATATAAGTTATGCGGAATCTAACTTGTATTGCTAAGAAGAACAACGAATACTAAAAGAACTTTTATTACTATTAATCTGCTTAGGTTACAGATTACTAACTAAAGTAGACACGAAAAAGACACTTTGTTCTAATGCCGTAGGTTCCTTTTATACACTAAGGAAACCCTAACAGCTTACAATAACGTGTAAAGAGATGTTACGTATCTCTTCCTAATATAACTCCATGCATATCTCTGCATATCTATTCTAATAATAACTCATGCATATCACATAAGCAGTACTAACTAAAACACGCTAACAGTACCTTTCTAACACGAACAGTACTAACTTAAAGCTAGAAGTACTAACTACATAACTAACAGTACTAACTATAACCAGCAGTTGAAACTTCAGAAACACATAATTCCCAACAAAACTTAATTGTGGTTGTAATAAGAATGCTTTCGTCTATCAAATTGGATTGATTGAAAACCACCTCATAGGTCAAAAGATTAGTAGTTTACAATCAATTGTAACCTTTTTGTCTATGATCGATTACCTTTTGTATTGACCATTTCCTAAGCTTATTTGATAAAACAAAAGATTATTTTTGTGTTTAAGTTTGTTAATCCAAACTTATGAAACTTGAATTGATCTTGAATTGATTGGTTAAACTTAATGCTTATTTTTATAAACTAAAATCTTGACGAAGGTTTAACTTGTAAGAACAATAGATTAGTTCACCAACTAATTATCACAACCAAACATGTTAACAAAAGTTATCACAATCATGCTTATCAAGAGTAGTACACTAGTCTAAGCAAGTGTAGTTTTAATCATTTGAGTTATCGTATTATCATTATTGCTTGTTATAGAGATTTACTTTTAGTAGCTTTTATACTTACAACTCGATTCACTCACAAATCCCTGCGAACGATCCCGACTTACCATCATAATCTTTCTATAACGGACCAGTTCACTTGCTCGTATGTGTTATTTATAGATTCGGCAATTCAACCCTTATAAATTTAAAACTTGTACACACACGTAACACATCAAGTTTTTGGCGTCGCTGCCGGGGATTTTGATAGTGTTTCTGTAAGTTTTAGAAGTCCATCTCTTACCAAGTTCGTTTTCGAAAAAAAAATTCCGAGCTGACCATCTGATCGGAAGTCAATCCATCCGATCGTTCTTTCAAATCGAAATTTTTCCGAGCCAACCAACCGATTGGAAGTCCATCCATCTGATCGGTTAACCAAGTCTGATCTTTTGAATTGTTTTCATTCTTTGCTCGTGTGTTTAGACATTGCCTCGATTCTCTTAGGAATTGTATGAACACTCGCTCAACTGGAATAGAACCAATTTCACCTCTTTCAAATCCCGAACGTTTAATCCGAAGACCAAGAAGAAGAAGAAGAACACCCTTTGTTCCATTAGCCAACCGTGTACCAAGAGTACAAAACCCACCGTTTGATAACCTTTTTGAAGCCAAAGTCGTTTATAACCCATTCACTGATCAACCTTTTCCCATGGCTGACAATCAACCCATGTGGGCCGCCAACCTAGCAGTAGCACCCACGCCTGGAGCTGCTATTGTTGCTGCTAACCTAGGTGATAATTTCACCGTGAAAGGTCACCATCTTTCTATGATCAAAGACCATCAATTCGATGGCCGTTCACGGGCCGATCCGCACAAATACATTGCCGAATTCATCGAAATTTGTGGCATGTTCTGATATGGCGACACCGATGTCAATGCCATTAAATTCAAACTTTTTCCAACATCACTTGCCGGAGATGCAAAAGTGTGGTACAACGAATTAACCCCAAGAACTATCAATACTTGGGAGGAGATGAGGCAAGCTTTTGTAAGCCGATTCTTTCCACCTGCCATGTTTGACCGACTCATGGGAGAAATTCGTGCTTTAACAGAAAATCCTAACGAATCAGTCGTCGAAGCTTGGCTTCGTATGAAAGATTTGCTTCGTAGTTGTCATGGACATGGTTTAGGACGAGGAACCATTATCCAAATCTTCTACCATGGACTTGATGAAACATCTCAAGGAATCCTTGATGCTGGAGGAATTTTTCTTTACAAGACCCCTAACCAGGCATATCAATTGCTTGAAGATCGAGTACTCCTCAAACTCGATTGGCCAAAAGATTCCAAAACCAAACCCTTTAGAAAAACCGTTGTTTTTGCTGAAAGTTCCGATACCTCTAAAATCATGGAGAAAATGGAAGCTTTGGCCTCCAAAATCGACTCGCAATACAAAGATCTTAAAGGAGAAATGAAAGAAATGCGAGATGGTTGTAACAAATGTGGAGGTAATCACCCATCATCAGAATGTGACGATCAACCAATGAACGGACCTAAAAAAGGAGAAGCTAATTATGTCCAAGGTGGATACCGTGGAGGCGGTTATCGTGGTAATTATTACGGGAGAAATTCTGGAAATTGGCAAGATCGCCAACAAAGGGATAACAACCGTGATTCTCAACCTCGAGCAGACAATCAAACTCCATAAACCTCTGATAAAAAGCCAGAAGAAACCGATTTCGAAAAAATGATGATAGAATTCGTGACCGCTCAAAAATCCACTAATGAGTTCGTCAAGACTCAATTTTTCAATCTCAAAACCAAAGTTGAGCAAGGTTAGAAAAATCATCAAGCATCTATTCAGGATCTTGAAAACAAATTCGGTAGACTTTCTGACCAATTTTCTTCCCGACCATCAGGTTCATTACCAAGTAATACCCAATCCAATCCTAAACCAACATCATCTGGATCAAACGATAAAACTTATCGTCCACCACAGACTAGAAATGAGCATATCAATGTTGTATTCACAAGGAGTGGTCTTTCTAATGATCCACCACCAAATCCAAATGATATCACGATCATCCATGATGAAAGTGAGGATGAAGCTGAAGAAGCAGAAAAGGAAAATATTCCAAATACACCCACCAAAGAAAAACCCATCCCACCAGTCAAGGCGTACACACCAAAAATTCCATATCCACAACGCCTTAAGAAAGAGAAAATGGAAGAGCGTTATAAGAAGTTTGTTGAAATGATCAAAGAGGTTAGACTCAATGTACCCCTCGTTGATGTTCTAGCTGGAATGCCCAATTATGGGAAATTTTTAAAGGAACTTCTTAATAACAAGAACAAGTTGGAGCAAATATCCGCTACCTTTCTCAACGAAGAATGCTCAGCCATTGTTCAAAACAAAATTCCACCAAAACTCGGAGATCCCGAAAGTTTTCTGATTCCATGCACGTTAGGAAACAACATCACATGCGATGCTTTAGCCGATCTTGGTGCAAGTATCAATTTGATGCCCTATTCGTTGTATTCTAAACTTTCCATCAATACCTTGAAACCTACAAGGATGAGTATTCTATTAGCCAATCATTCCTACCAATATCCTGTTGGAATTGCTGAAAATATGTTTGTTCAAGTTGGTAAATTTGTTTTTCCCGTGGATTTTGTGATCTTAGAAATGGAGGAAGATAGTAGAGTCCCTCTTATTTTAGGAAGACTTTTCCTAAACACTGCTGATGCTATCATCAAAGTAAAAGGTAAAGAACTCAATCTTGGAGTTGGAGAAGATAGAATTACCTTTTTAATCGATAAAGCGATGCAATATCCATATTCCAGTGATGACACTTGTTTTAACATTGACGTAATCGATGAAGTCACTGATGAAGAATTGGTTGCATTACTTGACAAGTCTGATCCATTCATGACTACTTCGGAGAAAATTAGTGAAACAGATTTTGATAAAGAATTCGCTGATTTTGTGGAAGTAAAATTCGAAAAAGATATCGAAGAAGTTGAAGAAGGAGAAATAGTGGAAGAGAATTTTGAGGAAATCACCTTTAACGATCAATTGAGGATCAAAACATCTCTTCAAGAACCACCAATTGATCTTGAGCTAAAACCACTTCCCGATCATCTTGAATATGCTTACTTGGAGGATAATTCACTTCTTCCAGTAGTCATATCTTCATTGCTCAATGATAATGAAAAAGAATGTCTCATCTCTGTTCTCAAGAGGCATAAAAGAGCTTTTTCTTGGAAAACTTCTGATATTCCAGGAATTAGCCCTGATTTCTGTAAACACAAAATCAATTTCGAAGAAGGTGCTAAACCCGTTGTAGAAAGACAACGTCGACTCAATCCCAACATGAAAGAAGTTGTTAAGAAAGAAATCATCAAACTTCTTGATGCCGGTATCATTTACCCCATCGAGGATAGTCCTTGGGTGAGTCCAGTTCACTGTGTTCCGAAAAAAGGAGGAATGACCGTTGTGACTAACGAACGAAATGAATTAGTTCCTACTAGAACTGTCACTGGATGGCGAGTATGTATTGATTACAGAAAATTAAACAAAGCCACCAGAAAATATCATTTTCCTCTACCCTTCATGGATCAAATGCTTGAGAGACTAGCAGGGAACAAGTACTTTTGTTTCCTTGATGGTTTTTCAGGATATTTTCAAATTCCTATCGATCTTGCTGATCAAGAAAAGACTACATTCACATGTCCTTTTGGAACATACGCTTACCGGCGTATGCCTTTTGGTCTTTGTAATACACCAGCGACTTTTCAAAGGTGTACGATTGCAATATTCCAAGACATGCTTGAAACATCTATGGAAGTTTTCATGGATGACTTTTCATTTTTTGGGAGCTCATTTGAAGCTTTCCTTTCTAATCTCGATAAAATGCTCGAAAGATGTGAAGCTGCACATCTTGTTCTTAACTGGGAAAAATGTCATTTCATGGTGACTGAAGGAATTGTGATTGGACACAAAATTTCCAGTACAGGAATGGAGGTTGACAAAGCGAAAATCGATGTTATCACCAAATTACCACCTCCAACCAACGTTAAAGCCGTTAGAAGTTTTCTAGGACATGCCGGTTTCTACCGTCGTTTTATTAAAGATTTTTCCAAAATATCTCGTCCAATGACAAAACTTCTTGAAAAAGATTTTGTTTTTGACTTTAATGTAGATTGCATTAAGGCTTTCGAAACATTGAAAACCCAACTGACTAGTGCACCCATTATGGTTTCACCTGATTGGTCACTACCATTCGAGCTCATGTGCGATGCAAGTGATTTTGCTGTTGGAGCTGTATTAGGACAACGTGAAGGAAAACATTTCCGTCCTATATACTTCACTAGTAAAACACTTAACAATGCTCAACAAAATTACATGGTTACAGAGATGGAATTGTTAGTCGTTGTTTTTGCTTTCGAAAAATTCAGATCTTATCTTGTGCTTTCAAAAACGATTGTGTTTACTGATCACTCAGCACTCAAATATCTATTTACCAAACAAGATGCAAAACCGCGTCTTATCCGATGGATTTTGCTACTCCAAGAATTCGACATTGAAATCAAAGATAAGAAAGGAGCAGAAAATCTAGCTGCTGATCATTTGTCTCGTCTCGAGAATCCAAATTTGGAGGAATTAAGGGAAGATGAAATAGATGATTATTTCCCTGATGAAACTCTCATGACTGTTGACACAATTGATGAAAAAGAAATTCTGTGGTTTGCAGATTTTGCAAATTATCTCGTTGGAAAAATTCTCAGAAAAGGATTAACTCACGCCCAACGAACCCATTTCTGTAACAAACAAATGGAGAAAATTATGAAACGATATGGAGTTCATCATCGTTTTGCTACAGCTTATCATCCACAGACTAGTGGTCAAGTCGAAAACACCAATAGAGCCTTAAAGAGGATACTCAAAAAAATGGTCAAAGACAATCCTGTCGTTTGGTCGAGAAAACTCGATGATGCTCTGTGGGCATTTCATACAGCTTACAAAACTCCAATTGGTACAACACCATACAGACTTTTGTATGGAAAAACCTGTCATTTGCCATTCGAAATCGAACATCGCGCCTACTGGGCACTCAGAAACTGTAACCCTGATCTCAAAATAGCTGGAGAGAAGAGATTTTTTCAATTGCATGAACTCGATGAACTAAGACTCCAAGCTTATGAGAACTCCAAGCTTTACAAAGCTAGAACCAAAGCTTATCATGACAGAAAGCTTAGAATTCGGAAAAAATTCAAAGCTGGAGACAAAGTTCTGCTTTTCAATATGAAATACAAGTTTAAAGCTCCTAAGCTAAAACCGAAATGGTTCGGACCATATATAGTGAAACATGGATTTCCATCTGGATATGTTGAATTATATGACAAACAGGGTGGAAGTTTCATTGTTAATGGTCACCGGATTAAATTGTACTATGATAAGGAGCAAATGAACGAGATTTCTACCGAAGAAATTCCGCCTGAATCAGAATATGAAGTTATAACATTCATGGCACCCTTTCAGGCCGATTATAAGAAAAACACTCCTTGGGCCGAAGAAACTGGTTTTATCTATGATGTTCTTCCTAGACCTTGGGAAAGAGTGAAATTGGAAGACATAGATGAAACTGGAGAAGGAATAGTGATTGGAAACGTGGTGTATGTTCCCAAATCTTCAAAGAAGAAACCAAAGATTGCAGTAACGTAGAAAGAAGGAAGTTTAAGTCAGGCTGATGACTCGTTAATAAAACAAGCGCTTCTCGGGAGGCAACCCGTGTGTTTGCTATTTTTACTTCTTATTTTTATTTTCAAAGTGATTACACCCCAAAGTTTCTCTAAACCCTTAGTTGAACTTAAGTGTGGGGGTGTACCACTGACTTTTTAATAAAACGTAAAAATATTTTCGTGTGTTTGTTTTGTTTGTTTTAAGATTACTACAGGTAATGATTACTACACTTGGATCAAAGAATCATATGAAGCCCGAAAAATATGGTTTATTCTCTTATTTCCCTATTTTCGTACTTTGAAGTTCGTTTATCACATTGAGGACAATGCTTAACTTAAGTGTGGAGGGGGGTGAATAGGAAAATAAGGATAATTTATAAATTTTGAGCTAGATTTTAAATTTTGTTTGCCCTGGTGATCTAGTTATTTGTCATTTTTAGGATAATATATTAGAATAACTGGATCTATCCACTGGTGAAACCTTTAATTTTTGAAAAATTGAGATGTATCCCGATTAATATTGCAATCCATTCTTGGATTGATAACATTAGCTAGCACATATTATAGCCTTTCCACTAAATTGTGAGGATTTTAACATGTTATATATTTAGCATACATCTTTTATGCTTTGATTCTTTTGCTATGAGTGTGCCGGTGATTTTATTTATAATAGAACTTGTGCTTGTAGATCATTACGAGACCGTTGTGAGATCACATTTCGTGTGTGATATAAGTATATATGCGTGATAAGAGGCAACCTTAGGATTTAACCCAAATAGCCTTCCGTATTGATATTTAGCTAGTTACACTGACTAGTTAACCACCAATATAAACCCTATTGTTAGCATTTATCTTTAACGCTAGATACCCCTAGTTACACCTTCTGAGCCAATCTTTTATTTTGAATAAATCCAGAAAAATACAAAAAGATTTTACATTTTTTTAGCCTAGCCTTGCCCTTAGTCAAGTCTTGGTTGGATGCTAGCTATATGGCAAGATGGATGTTATGTGGGAAATCATGAAAGTACGAAGAAAGTTGCAAACTCCAAAAGCAGTGATTGAAGCAAAGAGAAGGATTAGTCATCGCAATTATAAGATGACAATTGAAGAGTTTATGTTCAAAAAAAAAGAGAAAAGTATAAGTCATCGCAACTATAAAGTGACAAGAATAGCCAATGAGCTATGGAATAATGAATTGATCGATCAAGTATGGAGTTTCTCAAGATTGCATGAGAGTGGTTCGAAATAGCTAGCAACATTTGGTTAGTAGACTTTGACTATTTTTTATATTCTTTATTATCAACATTTCTAAACATATCCCATGTCTTATCCTTACCTTTTGACTTTGTGAAATTATCAAGTGTATTGACATGTAGTGACCATCCGAGTTCTTGAGGAATTAGATAACGCGCCAGTGATCTAAGGTTATCCTTAGTGACCATCCGTTGTTTGGTAATGCAAGAATTTGCGCCAGCGATTTATTATGTTTTGCATAAGATATTTGCACACAAGTCTGATATAACCCTTGAAGCCTTAAACACGAATAAAAGACCTCTTTGATATGTATGCTTGGTGCTCACACCATATCGGTGTAGTTTTGTTTCTTGTACAAGCTTATGGTAATATTTAGATCATGACTGAGCAATGAGTGTGATTTCTCTTATATACTCCACCAACCATATAAATGAGTGATTTGAGTGAATTATATTTCATTCCTTTTTCGTGAGGTGATTAGTAATGTTCATCAAGCAAGAAAATCAATTGGGTATTGTCAAACATCTCAATGCTTCAATTAGAAAAGCTTATAGTGATGGATTTAACTTGTACTTGTACTTGATAGATTTGCATCACATTTTTCCTAAATATACTTGAGTACTATGTGGATAACTATTTTTACTTCTAGATTTGCTTGAGGGCAAGCAAAGTTTAAGTGTGGGGGAATTTGATAACGCTCAAATTGTGCATGTTTTAAGTAGCGTTATTCGTGCTTTTGTATATATTATTTGGTTATATTTATATACTTTTGTTACTTAATCGCACCAAAGTATGTTTGCAAAGTATATATAGCCAAGTAAAGGAAAAAGGAAGAAAAGGCGAAAGATTAATGAAGGAAACAAGGACTTACGATTGTACGAAGATTCTCATGTCAAGATCCACACCAAAAAGGCATTTCAAAGAATGAAGATCCAAGTATTCATTATTCCAAGTTCCAAGACAAAGAAAAGATCAAGTTTGGACGAAGAACAAAGAGCTATGAGAAAGATAAAAGTCAAAAACCAAAAGTACAATAAAAGCCTACAGCAGTCCTCCATCTGATCGGACACAACCCGTATCCGATTCGGATGGAGGCTGCATTTGAAGACCAACCGATCGGATGGCTACCATGCCGATCAGTTGGAGGTTACCTGTTTTGCCAAACTTCATCATTAAGTATCCTATTGAGTATTCTAGGCCATTCCATTCTGCTTGTTGGCCAAGTTGAAGCATTTAACACCCTAGGCCTTGAGAGTAGTATAAATAGAGCCTCTTGTAATCCTTTGAAGGTGTGCAATATACAACAACTATCTCTAATCATAAACCACTCTCAAAAGCTCTCAAATTCGTCCTGGAAGTCCAGAAAACTTTGGAAGTCCAAGAAGTCAACATTTGAAAGTCAAACTCTCAAGAAGTCAACACCCATACTTTGGGTATCATTACGTAATCATTTGTAATCTCATTCTAATCATTGTAAGACTTTTAATCATGATTTCTAATGTTCAAAATTCTGAGTTTATGTTCATGTTTGCTATGAGTGGCTAGTGCCTTTGTTCACTTGCTTAGATGATGTATATTACTTAATGATTTGCGTATGATTGTGATAACATATTTTAATTCAATTTCAAGTTAATTCTAAGATCCAATTGTGCTTGAGTTTCATAGTGACATTTGTTAATCAAGTTTGACTAGTTGTTAGTAATTCTAAAGGTCGAAAGGTTTATTGTAATTCAACTAGTTATAATCATTTGTCTATGAATGATTGTTTTTACACATTATTCTTGGTTAAACAAAGAAACTTAATTGTGGTTGTAATAAGAATGCTTTTGTCTATCAAATTGGATTGATTGAAAACCACCTCATAGGTCGAAAGATTAGTAGTTTACAATCAATTGTAACCTTTTTTTCTATGATCGGTTACCTTTTGTATTAACCATTTCCTAAGCTTATTTGATAAAACAAAAGATTATTTTTGTTTTAAGTTTGTTAATCCAAACTTATGAAACTTGAATTGATCATAAATTGATTGGTTAAACTTAATGCTTGTTTTTATAAACTAAAATCTTGACGAAGGTCTAACTTGTAAGAACAATAGATTAGTTCACCAACTAATTATCACAACCAAACATGTTAACAAAAGTTATCACAATCATGTTTATCAAGAGTAGTACACTAGTCTAAGCAAGTGTAATTTTAATCATTTGAGTTATCATATTATCATTATTGCTTGTTATAGAGATTTACTTTTAGTAGCTTTTATACTTACAACTCGATTCACTCACAAATCCCTGCGAACGATCCCGACTTACCATCATAATCTTTCTATAACGGACGAGTTCACTTGCTCGTATGTGTTATTTATAGATTCGGTAATTCAAACCTTATAAATTTAAAACTTGTACACACACGTAACACATCAACTACCTGCATTTATTTGGACTTTAATGCTTAAAAGGGTTCATAGTTGAGGCCCTAATCTTATGTTTTGAAGTGCATATACGCAAATGATATATGTAGTTGTCTATATAGGTTAACCATTTTTAAGTATAGTTGTCTATTTAGGTATCAAGTACAAAATTCTTCAAATGGCATATTTCTACCTGTATTTATTATGATTTCTGCAAATGTACAAGAATATTTTATGTCTCAATGTTTAAAGGGTTTAGGATCAAACAAAAAATTTTGAAAATTTACAATTTACCTCAACGGCATCATCTGCAACGTCTGCTTGGCTTTGAATAAGATTCAACTTCATAAAATAGTCATTACTACGTACAAACCATGGTTGCAACCTTTCTTCACTAGTTGGAATAAGTTTCAATACTGGATTCGAACCCTAGGTAACAAATTATTGTAATGTCAAAAACAAATATAGAGAAGTCGTAACTTATTTGACAAATAACAAAAAATAATGAAAATGCTTACCGGACCAAACAGTAGATTATAATCACGTTTTCGGAAGGTTTTACCCTTTGACCATGAAAGACCACGTGGGATCTTACTCCGGTCTTTCTTCCACCATGACTTGCTGTTGGGATAACTCTCAAGAATCCAAATCTAACATGAAAACAATACAACTAATGTTATTCTTAGTACACAAAAACACGACAAGAATTACAAAAAGTTTTTTTCCAAAATCAAACCTTAAAAGCCCAAATAAAACCACATAGATTATATGTGGCAGTTTTAGTTAGGGTTAAGTCATGCTTCTACTTGTAGTACGCTTCATAATGCCGAGGAACTACAGTTGCTAAATTGACGTAGAAACGTCTCCACAAGAACTCCCCCCATGGATAGGCATTCCAAGCAGAAAAATCCTCAACCAGTCGCAAAAAATGATTAGGAACAATGTACCAAGGTCCACAACCATTGAATATGATCTCAGCCACTATCAACAGGCAAACTCTAACCGCATCCTCGTTTGATAATGCATTAAATTCTTTATCGTTTTCCAAAATAGCTAAAAGCTCACAACCTTTCACAGTAACCTTTCTCTGAAACTTTTTTTCAGGAAAGAGTCGCAAACCAAACGGGCTATTATCAACTTCTACATGGTCAGGCAAAGGACCAAAAACAAAACCAGTAATCAATAGAAACTCCCAACGACCAAATTGCAAAACATTATCCCCAATTCTGTAGGAAATAGGGGGGCAATGATCAAGCAATTTTGGAATATATACCTGGTGCTGTAAAATGAAGTTTAGCAAATGGTTATCATTTGCATGACAATGGGGTATATCTAACCATGGACCGAAAACACTTTCTTGGAACAGGCTAATTCGAGATTGATTCTTTCTCAACTTACCTTTAATCGTTTCTAGATAATGTACCTTGGAACGAACAGTTATCTTTGCATCAAAGTATCTGCTTAGATTTTCCATGTGGGTCTTCTCTAATTAATAATGACTGCGTCTAGGGTTTCAGTAGATTGATCCCTTTATTGAAATTGGAATACAGAATTTAGGGTTAGGGTTTAAATTTTGATTTTGATTTTAATTTTGGATTTGATTTAGAGTAGGTGTAAAGGTAAGTGAAGAGGAAAGAGACTGAGTATATGTGTTTTGGGGGAATTTGATCGTGTGTGTGTGTGTTACGGGTTAATGTGGGGGTGTTTTTAAAAAAATTCGCTTAAAGAAAAAATAGTCGCTCAAATCTTTTATTACGTCGCTCAAGAATTTGAAATAAAAAAGTGTTTATAAAGTATTTTAAAAAGTACTTAAAAAATAATACAAAAAGGTGAAAAGTACAAAAAGGCGAAAAGTACAAAAAGGTGAAAAGTAAAAAAAGTCTATCAAAGTATCAAGCCGTCAGTCGCTTAGGTTGCTCAATATTGGGAAGGGGCAAAAAGAATAAAATAAAATTTTTCGAAGTTTGACTTTTTTGGTGGAAAAAGACAAAATAGAATGTCGCTTAAGGTATGAAAAGTCGCTGTAAAAAAATCGCTTAGAAAGTACACATAGTGGGCTATGACACAAGTACCACTTTAATGATTGGGTGCGACTTTTTGGGGTGCCACATGTCACCTTCATATTAAGTCGCAAGTCGCTCGGTATAGTTCAAGAAAGTCACTAAAGTGAGTCCTCAAAAGCCCACCACTTCGAGTGACTGTGACAGTCTCAGAATTGGCCCATTATTTAATAACGATTGTTATTAAGGAAAGACAAAAGTGTTATGTTGTCGAGGGCACTAAACCGTTTGAAAATGTTATCAGTATGATTGAAGCGGATCTTAAGTTGTCTCGTGGATGTTACAAACTAACCTACAACCTTCCACTAGGTGGGAACGTTTGTGTAAAGACAGATCGTGATTGGCACTATGCGGTTAAGTTTTCCAAGGTGAGGGGCTATTTCCATCTGGCACGACTGCGATGTTTCATGCTGATGAGGATGCTTTTTCTGATGAAGAGGATGCTGATGAGGATGCTTTTTCTGATGATGAGGATGCTTCTGACGAGGAAACGATGCTCTGATACCATGTTAAGCATTGTAAACCCCATGGGCAATGCTTTATTATTCATCACTATTTATAGATTACAAAGGTAGCATAAATATAACCCTTATGGATCTTTTGAGGTATTTTATGGATCTTTTGAGGTATTTTATCTCATTGTAGTTTCTGGCAAAAATCATTGATATTTCAAAGATTTTTTGAGTCAAACAACGAAAACTTCTGAGAATGCTTTCTCCATGATCTAGTGTTGTCCCAGTAAGCGAGTCGAAATATAAGTTGCAAAGTTTACTGAATAATTATTTTGTCTTACTTCATAACTGTTACATGTTCGAGTATATATATACCGGTTCTAAGTGAACCATTGTGTCCCTTCGGTTTGTACATAACCGAATATAACTAACTAACTAACTAACCGCCATAACTAACTAAACGGTTATAAACTATCTAACGTATACATTTAGTCCTTCGTGTTTTGTTATTTAGATAGAAGCAATATCGAGATTATAGTTCACATTCTCCTCCTTAATCTTGATCGTTGCTTCGTCCTAAGTCTTGAACTCCGAGCATTTGTCGCATAGTCACAAACTTCAGTCTTGGTAAAGCTTTTGTTAGTATATCTGCTCTTTGTAATTCTCCACTGACGTGTTCCACATTGATGTGTCCATTCTCTACGCATTCACGAATGAAATGATAGCGAATGTCGATGTGCTTGCTTCTTCCATGAAAAACTGGGTTCCTGACGAGTGCTATTGCTGAAATGTTGTCGACTTTCAACGTTATTCTTTTCTCTTCCTAACCTGTTAATTCACTAAGTAGCCGTTTTAACCATAAGGCTTGACATGCTGCTCCAGTAGCCGCCATGAATTCTGATTCACATGATGAGACCGCTACTGTTGGTTGCTTCTGAGTACACCAGGTAATAGGTGATTCTCCAAAATAAAATACTATTCCAGTAGCTCCTTTTCCTTGATCGGTGTTGATTCCATAACTACTATCGCTGTAACCTGTAATCTTGCAGCCGCCTTCTTTCTTGTATATAATGCCATGCTCCTTTGTTCCTTTGATGTATCGGATTACTTGTTTCACTGCCTTCAGGTGATGATCCTTTGGGTCTTGCATAAATCTGCTGAGTAGTCCGACTGAGTAACTAAGATCTGGTCTTGTATGTAGTAAGTACCTGAGACTTCCAATTAAGCTTCTGTAATAAGTTGTGTCAACTGAGTTTCCATCTTCCGCCTTGACCAACTTAGTACCGGGATCCATTGGTATCTTCGTATCATTACTTTCCATCATACCTGTCTGCTTAATTGTAATCTCTCCTCCTGTCTGAGTAACTTCTATCCCAAGGTAATAAGCTAACAATCCTAAGTCGCTCATTTCAAATTTGTCTTCCATCTGGGATTTGAACAAGTCTATTTCCTTCCTTGGAGTGCCCGTGATTATCAAATCATCTACATAAACTCCAACTATTAGTGTAGAAGTCTTGCTTCTCTTTGTGTAAACTGCTTGTTCGAGATTACATTTCTTAAAGTCTAATGACTTCAAGGTTTGATCAAGCTTCACATTCCAAGCTCGTGGTGCTTGTCTTAAGCCATACAATGCTTTAGTTAGCTTGTAGACTTTCCCTGAATTTCCTTGTTGAATAAATCCTTCAGGTTGTGTAACATAGACTTCTTCCTTCAAATCTCCATGTAAAAATGCTGATTTTACATCTAAGTGTTGTACTTGCCATCCATGATATGCTGCTAGTGCTAATATCAAACGAACTGTTTCTATCCGTGCAACTGGTGCAAATACTTCATCGAAGTCTATTCCTTGTTCTTGTACATATCCTTTTGCTACTAATCGTGCCTTGTATTTGATGATCTTTCCTTTTGCATCCCTTTTGGTCTTAAAAACCCAATTGAGTCCTATTGCCTTCTGATTTGTAGGCAATGTAGTAAGAGTCCATGTGTTACTCTTGTTAATTGAATCCAATTCAATCTCCATGGCCTCAATCCATTTCTTATCTGTTGATGCCTCCTTGTAGTTACGGGGTTCTTCTTCCGTAAATAGTAAACTTTCAGTTTCAATTTTACGTTCATTCTCATATATTTTCGTTAAGTCTTTGAAACCTCGTACTGGTGTATGATCAAATCCATTTTCTGAGCTCTTAATAGAACTAATAGTAGCTTCTTCTTCTTCCTCTTCTGAGTGTGGATTGTAAGTGTATGTAGGTGGGGTGATTGGTGAGTCTGGATCAGGAATTGGATCCTGTTCCTGATATATGTTATCATTGTTTTCTGTGTTGACTGGTGTAGGGTTTTCATTGTCAACTCCTTTTACCACAAAACTTGCCCAAAATGCGTCTTGTGTACTTGATTCCTTTCCGTTATTATCCCAATCCCACGATTTCGTTTCCATAAACTTTACATCCCTGCTAACATGTTTCTTCTTTTCTTTTGGATCATATAACCTACATGCTTTTGATCCTTCCTCTACTCCTAAGTAAATCATTGGTATGCTTCTATCATCCAGCTTCTTCAAGTGAGGTATTGTTATCTTGGCATAAGTTGTGCATCCGAATATTCTTAGGTTTTCCAGATTCGGTTTTCTGTTGTAGAGTGCCTCATATGGAGTTTTATCTACCAGGGCTCTTGTAGGTACCCTGTTTAGTATGTAAATGGCGTGTCTAACTGCTTCCGCCCAAAAAATTAATGGTAACTTCATCGCTTTCATCATACTCCTCGTAGTTGATAACACTGTTCTATTTCTCCTCTCCACTACTCCATTTTGTTGTGGTGAGTAAGGTGCTGTCAACTGTCGTGCTATTCCATTTTCCTTATAGTACTTGGTGAATTCATCAGATGTAAATTCACCTCCCCTATTTGTTCTTAGCATCCTCAATTTCATTCTCATTTCCATCTCAATTTGTTGTCTAAATTCCTTGAAAGTGTTAAATGCCTGATCTTTCGATGTCAGAAAGTAGGCCCACATGAAACGTGTACAGTCGTCCACTAACAAGAAAATAAGTTTTTTTTTTCCTGATTGTGTGGCTGGATTTATAGGACCACAAAGGTCTCCATATACTAAATCCAACGGGTTCTTTGATCTGAATTTAGCTTGATTTGGAAATGGTGTTCTACTGTGTTTTCCTAATAAACATGCATCACAAATCTGTCCTGCATGATTTATTCTTGGTATTCCTTCCACTAGACACTTTCTTGTCATTTTGTTGATGTCATCAAAATTCAGATGACCTAATCTAGCATGCCATAACCATGCTTGGTTATCTATATTTGCTAAGAGACATATAGGTGCTTCTATTTGTAATCTAATACTGTAAAGTTGATTCTTAGATCTTTCTACCTTCATCAACAACTTCTTCTTCTTATCATACAAAGTCAGTTTGTTTCCATCCATGATGATCTTACAACCTATCTCTGTGAGTTGTCCTAAACTTAGTATGTTGCTCTTGAGGTTTGGTATGTAGTATACATCCGATACTATCTTTTTTTCTTGGTTCCTACAACCTAACAATATAGAGCCTCTACCCTTTATCTGTACATACGATCCATCTCCGAAACGTACACGTCCTGTTATGCTTTCGTCAATATCCCTAAAATGACTCTTGGTTCCCGTCATATGGTTACTTGCACCATTATCTAAATACCATATGCTTGCATCTGTTGTAGCATATTTTCCGGGTTGAACTTGTCCTTCATTCAATAGAACTTCCTCGTGTTCAGTTTCGTGTGTAGTCATTAATAGTGATGGTTCATCGTCTTCTAAGATAAGGTTTGATTGTTCCCGAGTTGTCGATGTTTCTCTGCAGTTCTTCTTATAATGTCCAAGTTTTCCACACTTGTAACATTTTATCTTGCTCATATCCCACTCACGTTTATTCCTATCTGATTTTCCTTTGTGAGTTGAGCTTTCCTCCTTTGAGTCATATTTGTTTCTATTACTTTGCCAGTTTCCTCGTGAAGAGTTTGATCTACCTTTGCGATTACCGAATCGTCTACCTCTTTTCGAGTGTTCGCCATGTGCGAATAGTAAGTTTTCCTGGCTTTCCACTTGTCCTCCTTTCCGGACTTTTATTCTTTCCTCAAATGCCTTGAGTTTTCCAATGATCTCATCTAAGGTAATATCATCAAGATCATTTGTTTGTTCTATGGATGCTACTATTTGAATGAATCTATCTGGTGTGGAGTCTAGTAGTTTTCGTACTAAAAGTGATTCATCAAGTGTCTTTCCTAATTATCTTGCCTTAGTGGCATAACTGTTTAATTTAGCCGTAAATGCATCCATTGTGTCGTCTTCCTTCATTTGAAGTGTTTGAAACCCAATCATTAATGATTGTAACCGTGCTTGCTGCACTCTTTCTTCTCCAACGTGTCTCTTCTTTAATGATTCCCATAGTTCTTTTTCCGTTTTACAGCCCGCTACTTGTAAAATCACATCTTCGGTCAACGCTTGATATAGGAAGGCCGTCGTTGCCTTATCCTTTTTATCATCTACTTGCGTATTTTCCTTAGGTTCTATTGCTTCCCATAAACTGTGTGCTTCTAGTATAACCTTAATTTGTATAGCCCAAATGGTGTAATTTGTGGTTTTCAATTTAGGGCATTGATATTGTGCGATAGGTGTTACGGGTTTTGGTGTCGAAGTGTTACTTGTATCTTCACCAGACATCTTATATGGATTTATGATCTTCACTTTCTAATCGTATGGGAATTTTTCTAACTAGTATGGTATTCCTACTAATATGGGACTAGAAATAGTTTTCCGGGAATCCTAATAGTATGGGATCAATAAATAGTTCTCGGGATTTCCTAATAGTACGAAAATAACACTTCTATACTACTTATTATAATAGAAATCCAGAAATTTGACTTGTGACCTCGTTGTTGTGTTAAACACAAACGTATTCCCTTCTCGTGTGTCGGTATGTAGACAATTATACCCACAACGCTTTTCTTTCCCTTGTCTCCGCGTTAATATTCCCAAATCCTAATAACTTGTTGTTTTCCTTTTCGATGTTCACCAAAAACTTGTTGTTGTTGCCTCGTTGTTTTTCCAAACCAATTCGCAAAACACAAACCTTCGGCTTCCCCTTTTATTTTGTGTCAAATTCTTTTCTGCCCAAACCAAACGAGTTCCTATTTCTGTTTCGGTATTTCACACTTCGTTCCCATGTTGGTGTTGTTGTTGTTTGTTTCTGTGTCAACTTGAAGTCGTATCCCACACAAACGTGTCCTAGAACTTCCTTGTTCTTCTCGGTATTCTTCCAAACAAACAACTGGTTTTAGTTGTTATTTTTCTTTCGAATTCCAAGTCCTTTTCCACAAAATCCTTTGATACCTTCTCGGTATTCTTCTCAGTATCCTTTTTCCAAAGAACTTTCTGTTTTTTTTCGTTGTTGTCGTTGTTCCTGTGTCGCTCCAAAGCGTTTTCCACAAACAAGTTCTTGAGTTCTCCTCTTGTTCTTTCTCGGTTATCTTGCAAACCTTGTCCACAACAACCCTTTAACCTCACGCTTACCAAGCGTTTTTCTTCTTCCCTTTGTGTTTGTTCACAACCGGTTACCCACAAAGTTTTTCTCCCTTTGTTGCCGCGTTAGGCAGTCTCAACAAAGTTCTACAATATTGTTTTCTTCTTTCTTTGTTATCGCGTTCCAGAAATCCCCAACAAAGTTCCCACCAATACGTTTGGCGTCCACGTTTGCAACTTTACACAAGTTCTGATCGTGCACTATCTCCCTTGCGTCTCCTAATTATTCAGGTGTCATTTTTCTGTTTTGAAAACAACACTTTCCCATCGGGTCTCTTCCGTTCCCAGCGTGTTCTATCTCCTTGTCGTTCACTGCTTTGGTATCCAAACGAGCATAGGATTAAACACTTGCTCTGATGCCAATTGTTGTCCCAGTAAGTGAGTCGAAATATAAGTTGCAAAGTTAACTGAATAATTATTTCGTCTTACTTCATAACTGTTACATATTCGAGTATATATATACCGGTTCTAAGTGAACCATTGTGTCCCTTCGGTTTGTACATAACCGAATATAACTAACTAACTAACTAACCGCCATAACTAACTAAACGGTTATAAACTATCTAACGTATACATTTAGTCCTTCGTGTTTTGTTATTTACATAGAAGCAATATTGTTGGGATTCTAGATTTGATGTGACAAAATAAATAAAAGAATGAAACAAGAAGGACTAAAGATGACAAAGAGAGAAAGCTACAATGATTAAAGATACAGGAAATAACTTATTATGTAGAAACGATTTTATATTATTTAGTCTTATCTCTTTGTAAACCCTAGCACTCTCTATTATATAAAGAGAGGCAGGGTATGTAGTTTAATAGGTCTTCCACAATGTAATCTAAAGGTGTGTGTGTGTGTGTGTGTTTAGGCGTATGATTATAAACGCCTAAACAAGTTGTTCATAGCCTCCAAGATCAAAGGTGTCTTTGATCCTGTTACAAGTTTAGTGTAACCGTTTTATTCTGATCAAATAAAATTTGGAGGTGATGGTGTTTGGTAAAACTTTGTGTCAATAACAATTGTTTTGTTTTATTCCGCTGTGCATATTGTTCATTGTTATTGTTAAACCCTAAGGCTCAAAACGATCCAAGAAACTATCTTTACCACGTTCTTAGTTTCTACAAGTGGTATCAGAGCTTGGGGAGCTCGTTACCTAGGGATTCACAAAGTTTACTGTCGAAGAGATGCAGTTTTATAAAGGTACGATCTGTTTTTATGGATACTGTGGTAATCGTTATATTTTTTTTGGTATCGATAACATCAGATCTGCACATGAATTACCTCGTACTTATTCGTATGATGCGGATTAAAGTGGGGTCAATTGATATATTAAAAGGGTTTGTCGTTGTGTCTTTTGATACGAATTTAATTGACCTCGTACTGGTTTGTCGTCTTTTGCACAATAAAGAATTCTTCACATGGGTCAATATTGTCGCTTAGCTGATGACTTGATTTTTGATTGTGCGAATTTAATGATTATGGTACTTTGTGGTCAACGATTCATCTTGAGTGGGGTTGAATATACGAATTTACGATTGTGGGGCTGCGTTTAACCTCGTACTCAGTTCAAGTTTAATTAATGAGATTCGAGGCAAGTGGGACTGATCTGGACGTATTATTTTATTTGAGCTTTGGATTTAATTCTGCTGCTACGCAAGATTTATTCTGCTGCTTGATATTTTACTCTGCTGCTACGTCTGATATACTCTGCTGTTTTTTATATAACTCTGCTGTTTGTTATATGACTCTGCTGCTCGATGTGAATTTACTCTGCTGCTACGCATATTGACTCTGCTGCTGGACTTACTCTCTGCTGCTATGTTATTGTTTCTACACGATTGATACTTGCATGATTTACGAGCAGTGAGGGGAAGTAAGTATGGTTATTGGTTTACACACACACAGGGGAAGTTCACACACACAAAGGAGTTTGTTTATTTGTTCTTAAAAGATTTAAAAGGCTCGTATTTGGTTTAATGGATTAATTGATTACGAAGATGATTGATCATGACTTAATTGATATTGTAGTTGAGTTTCACAGTGCGCGTTCTTATCATATCTCAAAGTGGGTGTTACACTTTGGAGATAACTTGTTTGTTTTATACGGTGGTGACAACAACTTGATGAATCTAGCAGTGTGTGATTTTTCTTATGATGCTCTATGCACACATTCGCTATCACTTGAAGGAGTTACATTGTAGTGCTCAGTGTCTCATTAAAGATGAGGATTTTGTCAAGGGATTGCGGTCTACTTATATGGTGTTAGTATAAGTTTGGAGTCACGTGGATAGTGCAAGATATAAGACGCAAGTTTGGGAAATTCAACTTCTTCATCAAATTCGTTATTCTCAGTTTTCTTCATCAGTAATCATTACAAGGAGCTTACTGATTTGAAGAATCATTTTATGTACATGCATCACTCGAGGGGAAGTTTTAATGTTTACTCGTTCTCTATTTGTTGATAACAAAAAAGGGAAGAGATATTTTGAGTGGTATGGCATGGCTTAAGGGGAAGACAAGGAAGACCAGTCTGTTTCATTCAGGGAGATGATCACATCTCAACTTCTCTACTTCGTCTAGGGAAGTTCGTACACGACTTTGTTTGTTTTGTCATCATCAAATAGGGGAAGATTGTTGGGATTCTAGATTTGATGTGACAAAATAAATAAAAGAATGAAACAAGAAGGACTAAAGATGACAAAGAGAGAAAGCTACAATGATTAAAGATACAGGAAATAACTTATTATGTAGAAACGATTTTATATTATTTAGTCTTATCTCTTTGTAAACCCTAGCACTCTCTATTATATAAAGAGAGGCAGGGTACGTAGTTTAATAGGTCTTCCACAATGTAATCTAAAGGGGTGTGTGTGTGTGTGTTTAGGCGTGTGATTATAAACGCCTAAACAAGTTGTTCGTAGCCTCCAAGATCAAAGGTGTCTTTGATCCTGTTACAAGTTTAGTGTAACCGTATTATTCTGATCAAATAATAATTGGAGGTGATGGTGTTTGGTAAAACTTTGTGTCAATAACAATTGTTTTGTTCTATTCAGCGGTCAAAGGATGCTGTGGAGGATCGATCTTTGTTCTTTTATCATCATCAGAATCTTCAAAGGAGGATGGTGTTGATGGAAGTGGGTCGGAATATTCCTCTTCGACAACTGCTTTGCCTTTTGGTTTTGCTGAAGATGAACTTGGAAGATAACCTTGAGGAAAGTAACTTGCCCATCCCTCTGAATCGTCTGATGATGAATCTGAGGAAATGTCGATAATTGGAGCTTTTGATGAACTCATGATTTGTTGATTTTGAGTTAGGGTTTGTGAATTGGGATTTGTTTAAAGAGTTTAAGGGATTTTTGGACTTCAATGAGGGGTTGGTATGGTATTTAAGGAAGTGATTTTGATTATATTGGGAATGTTGACTTTTGGTCAACACTATCTCAACTCTGCTGATGAGTTTGAAAGTTGAAGGGTCAAATTGAAACTTTTGGCGCGTTCTTAAACCTAATTAGATCAAAACGGTCTCATAAACTAATTTGATCTTATTATCCTTTAATTGCTCAAAACAACATTTGATTCTCACCCAAGAACATTAATTCATATCATTTCACCCAAAACCCCCAATTCAAATGGCGCGAAGAACATTTTCGGATGAACATAATCAGATAGCTTTTCTTAGTAAGGTTACTGCAGCTGATGGATTTCATGAGGTTATGGATTTTCTGAGTTCATCTAGATTAAGGTATGCGTTAACAGCTGATCCTACCATTTATACATCTCATATGAAACAATTTTGGTCAACTGTTAAGTTGGATACACTAGATGGTGAGGAAAGATTGATAGGTAGTGTGGATGGGGAGAATATTGTAGTTAGTGAAACAACCCTTAAGAGATGTCTTCGTTTATCAGGCATACCTACACCTCCTACCCTTACCCCAGAACTAGTTATGACTGAGCTTGAGAACATAGGATATGAGAGACCTGAGGCTGGTGGAACATTTTTGAAAGGTCGTCTTTGTCCCCATTGGAAGTTCTTGATACATACTCTACAACACTGCTTATTTCCCAAAGTAGGTGGATGGAGTGAGTTTAGTGCTTCTCAGGCTATGGCTTTAGTGTGTTTAGCAACAGGGCAACCCTTTGATTTTTCTTCTATGATATTTGAGGGTATGAAGAAGTTTATTAAGAAGAAATTCTATTTGTATCCAAGGTTTCTACAACTTGTTATTAACTCTCAGCTAAGAGAACCCTTGAGGCATACAAATGTTGAGCCCTGTAGTAGAATGGCAATCAAGATGTTTTCCTTTCTAAAGAAGAATGGGAAAGGATTTTCTGGTACTATAACTCCCCTAACTGAGCACATCTTGAATATAGTGGCTGCAGTGAATGAGGATGAAGAGGCTGGTACACCCACAGCTTCCCATCACACATCCTCATCAACAAGTTTGAATGAATCAGTGTCACATGAAACCCAAAACACCCAATCACCTAGGACTTCACCACATGAGAACATTGTGCTACCCCAGGCCAATGTTAGTATGGTAGCAGATGAGGCTGATACAAGTGTTGGAGGTATCATGATGGAAGAGGCTGGCACTACTGTTTCCAACTTAGTAGTTGAGCAGGACAGTGTCAACATAATTAAGACCTCAACCATGGCAACATCTTTTGTAGTAGGTTCTCAAGAACCCAATACAACTGATGGTAACCCCAGCCAAATGGCTTCTATGGGGGGCTCAGATGTTCGACCTAGGGTTGAGACTGAGTTTGTGTCCCAAGATTCACCTCTCGGAGAAGTTAACACATCTCGAAGTGATGAGGACAGAGATGAAACTATTGAATTGATGGACACTGATGTACATATTGACATTGCAAATGATACACCTCTCGGACCAGGTTACACAGGTCGAAGTGTTGATGCTAGTATTGAACATGACACTGAGGATTTGACGGTTAAAACACCAGTACATAATGCCAATTCCAATGATCAACCTCTCGGGTCAGGTTACACAGACCGAAGTTGTGAGGATATCATGAAACAATTGAAAGAATTGACGGATAACTGTACAAAATTGTCAAAGGAGGTCCTTGGTCTTCGAAAGGAGTTAAAGACAGTCAAAGCTACTCAAGGTGCTGAAATTAGAAGGCTTAAAATAAGGATTACTCATCTTGAGGGGAGGCTAAAGAAGAGTTCCAAACCAAGTTTGGAAGAGGATGCTTCCAAACAGGGGAGGAATGATCAGGAGACTGTAGTGAATGATCAGGATCAGGAAGTTGTAATAGGTTCAGGGGAGGTTGAAAAGGACTTAGTTGAAAATGTTGGTGATAAGAGTGACAAGGTTGACTCTGCTGGTGCAGAACACTCTGCTGATGGGTTAAACGTTTCTGCTGATGATACTGAGAAGAGTGCAGGAGTAAAGGACTCTGCTGATTCAGATGATGAACAGATGACTTTAGCTCAAGTACTGCTGAACATGAACAAAGGAACTAAAACACCCACACCATCACAACAACCTGCTACTGAATCTACTGAAAAGCTTGAAAGGAAGAAAAAGTTGGCTGATGAACAAGCTCAGATTGCTCACGATGAAGAATATGCAAGAAGTGTTGCAGCTGATGAAGAGAGAAATCAGTTTGAACTTATGGAAAGCTCTACATTTAAAGAAGTTAATCAAGAAGAATTAAATGAACAATTGTTGTATTTCATTGATTCTGATATGATTGTAAGAGGTGAAGCTAGGTTGATAACAAATGATGAGCAGTTGGATGGAAATGAAAAGACAAAAGAGCTTGTTGAGTTTATACTCAGAAAGAATGGGTTAGCTAAGTGGGAAGAGCTGATTATGAGGATTAAAGAAGCACAGAAGCATGGTTACAAACCTAAGTCACCTTCAAGGAAAGCAGTGGTTAATGATATGAAGTATTACTTGAAGAATGCTAGAAATTATCAGATGAAGGATTTCAAAGGCAAGTCAGATGCCTTAATTGAAAAGGAATTTTATGAAACTTATGCTAAGCTTAATCCAAGAAAAGTTTCTGAAAAGAAGAGAAATCCAGAAGTTATGGGATCTGACAATATGAAAGCATCTGGGAGTGGAAGTGTTTCAAAGCCCATAGTATCTGATGTTGAAAAGGAGAAAGAAATTATTGTTGAAGCTGAAGTAATGACTGAATCCTCTGCTGGTACAAAGAGATATAGAAGGAAAGTAAAGCAGGTGGGTAGGAAGAAGAGAAGAATTCAGTCAGTAGTGATGAGTGATTCGGAGAAAGAGGAGAAAGAGGATAGTGATTCAGAGAAAGAAGAAGTGACTGCAGATGACATGAAAGGGATTATGGATCTCACAGTTCATGAACCTCAAGAAGAGCCTGAGTTACTTAATGAAGTTCCTTTATCAATAAAATATCCAATCATTTCATACTCACATGATGTTCTAAGTGATAGTCAAGTATGCTGGATAATTAAGAGATCAAATGGTTCAAGTGTGGGGTATATTAGTTTTTCTCAGATGTTGCACTATATGGATAGGGATGATATTACTCAACTCTGGAATCTTTATAAGATGAATTATGGTGATACTAGACCAGAGGTGGTGTATGAAAGACTAAATTATTACTATTTGAAGAATATGTTTGAACCAGATGAGAGGAGTATTGAATGGAAGAAGTTATTAAGCTCCACAGTTCAGAAATGGTATTTATATCAATCTTGTGGAGTTCATCTCTTATCATGTATAGGTGTGACTGTGTATATGCTTGTGGAGAAGGATTATGTTATCAACAACAGTACATCTATTCTGTATCAAATGTTGCAGCCTGGTAAGTTGACTTTGCAAAGACCATTTGATGTAGATAATCAAGCATTTGAACTAATTGAGAAATATAAAAAGTTGCTGGAATCAAAGGTTTCAAAACAGTAAAGTGTTTGGAAGCATCCTCTTGGTGATTATCTGGATTTAAGGAAACTTGATGATTTTTGAAGAAAAATATCAAGTTTAGGGGAGGATTGTTGGGTCTAAAAGATGCTGCTGATTCGAGAAACACAACTCTGCTGGATAGTTATGTGACTCTGCTGATTAGTGCATTAACTCTGCTGTTTTGATAACTCTGCTGTTTGGGATAATAGGCATAGTGTAACTCTGCTGCTAGCTCACGAAGACTCTGCTGCTAGAAGATTTACTTTGCTGCTTATTAGATATGTATAGTATGTTAAGGATAAGTATAAAAAAGATACGTATGAATATTTTTCTTGTATAGGAAGTCTTGTAAACCGACTAGGACTCCTTAGGTTAGGGTTAGATATCGATTATCTTAGCATACGTATTGTTTTACACTTCAAGGTTTCTGTAACCCTATTGCTATTGAGCAATCGTTATTAATATAATTGAAGTGTTGTTTGATAATTCGTTTGTGTTTATTCTTCTTAAGATCAAGTATTAGTTTCCGCATAATATTTGATATACAACTCAAGATCAGTTTCTATACCGATTACTTTAGATTTATCTAAAGTAATTAATAAGATCGTGAAGCTCAACTGGGATCAACAAATATCGAGATTATAGTTCACATGCTTTCTCCATGATCTAGTGTTTGATTTGCTTTTCTTCAAACTGATTTATTCTAAATGACGGTGTACTGAAGAGTGACAGAGCTTAGTGCTGTATTTAGATGTCCCAGATCAGATACGTTTATTAGGAGCGATAGTTTAACATCAAAATTAGTGTGACCTGATGTTTTTTGCTGGACAGATCTATCACAAATAGCACTTTTAACACGCCACCATCTAGAACTTTATATTGCATGAAAAATGTGTTCCATCATTAAAAATGTCTAATGAAAAGTAAACATGCTATAATGCAACCTTGTTAACATCAGCATCACAGAACACTAATTACATAACTTTAAAGCGTTGGTCAAAGTGATTAAATAATCCTATTGAGAAATCAAGCTTATGAGTCATGAATAAGCTACATATACATATTTTCAGCATAGCTTATAGATTCTTGACAAAAGTGTTGGAAAATTAATTGTAATAACCAGATTCCTGGGTTATAATAGCGATTGAACATAAATGTAGTTGAATGATCTAACCCGGGTATTACTACAAAGCAGGTGCAGTGACCACAAAGTCGCAAATATCGTCATAATAACTCAGAAGTGAATTTATTTTTTTTGAGTCTAATTTTGACTTGTAGATGATAATTGTTTCTATGTCCGTTTTTATGTTTTCTTCACATCATGCTCTTTAGGAGGCCTGTGAACTTCCAGCAAATTAAACCAAGAAACCAAGCTCAAGCTTAGTGATCCCTAATTGCTAAGTTGAGTTGCTATGGCATGATGGCGTATGATATATTACTAAGAACCATCTCATTTCATCTAGAATGTTTATTAGATATGTTTAATACTCTACTATGTGGTCTTGATCTTATGACTGTTGTTGGTTATGATGTTAATGGTACTGTTAACTTTTCTATTGTTGAAGACTTATTTGAAGGAAGAAAATATTGGTAAAACGGTTGTATTATGATATTCCATGAGTATTGTACAACACCACACAGTGTGGCTAACAAAGTTTTTATTTAACTGAAAGTTTTCATATTAAGATGAAAGGTATATATGTTGTCAGAGGTTATGTTAACATACGTCGATCTTTAGAGGTATTTTATCTCATTATAGTTTCGGGCAAAAATCATTGATATTTCAAACGTTTTTTGAGTCAATCAGCGGAAGATATGTTGCATTAAAGTCTGCTTGAAAACTTCTGAGAATGCTTTCTCCTTGATCTATTGTTTGATTTGGTTTTCTTCAAACTGATCTATTCTATTCTCATAGGCTAAACGAGGGTGTATTGAAGAGTGACAGAGCTTAGTGCTGTAGTTAGATGTCTCAGATCAGATATGTTTTTTTTATGAGAGAGAGAGAGTTTATCATCCAAATTAGTGTGACCTGATGTTTTTTGTTCGATAGATCTATCACAAATAGCACTTTTAACTCGTCGCCGCCATCTAGAACTTTATATTGCATGAAAAATTTGTTCCATCATTAAAGCTGTCTAATGAAAAGTAAACATCTTATAATGATTCCTTGTAAACATCGGCATGACAAAACCACTAATTACATACTTTAAAGCTACGGTCAAAGTGATTAAATAATCCTATTGAGGAATCAAAGCTTATGAGTCATGAGTAAGCTACATAAACATATTTTCAGCATTGCTTATAGATTCTTGACAAATTAATGTGTTGGAAAATCAACTGTAATAACCGAATTCTTGGGTTATAATAACGATCGAACATAAATGTAGTTGAATGATCTAACCCGGGACCAAATGGCATACTAGTTTACTACCAAGCAGGTGACCATGAAGTGGCAAATATAATCATAATAACTCAAATGTGAGTTTATCTTTTTCAGTCTAATTTTGGCTTGCAGATCATAAGTTCGTTAGAAGAACACGACAAAAGAATACCAAACGACCCTTTTCGATTCTCACCGAAAATTATAGAATACAAGACCTAAATTAACCGGATGTAAATCTGATGCTGTATGTTCGTGTATAACAAACCAAAATGAATGTACTTGTAAAAGATACAAATGCGTCTTATAAGTTAGCAATTATACATTATCCACTACATGACATCTTTCAATCATTTTCATCAAAAAGTAGATCACAATATCTCGTCAGGCCGTCACATTACATGCCTTCTGAACTCATTAGAAGCCAAATGGAGTTAAAAGATCTTTAGCAACTCATACCTATCTTGCACTACTCATATCAGTTATGATAAGTACATTTTAATTAACAACTTAAACAAGTTATACAAAGAAACAACCAGCCTTCCTAATTTATTGACTCTTGTTCAAAGAACCCGTGTCGACTACTACCGGTGTATGCCCTATGAACAAACCAACATGACCCATGAGCTTATCTTTCCTTGAAAACGTTGTGCCACACGAGCATCGCCATTTCACATCCCCACAGTGTTTCTCATGAGTCCGTAAATCTGAAAGCACGGAAAAGTGCTTTTGATGACACCTTTTACATGCGTACATCTTTGGGCAATGGCTCCTTTTGTAGTGATTCTTCATGCAAATCATAGACTTCAATGGTTGGAATTTTGCGTGCTTACGGTTCCATCTACACCCTTCTTGTGGGCACGAGTACTTTTTAGCCAATTTTGTTAAAGTATTACCATTTAATGAGACAGGATTAGCTAGAGCCGCAGTGGTCTTGTACTCGTCCCCATGGGCTCTCATATGCATCCTCAAGTTTGCATCTCGCTTGAACCCTTTACCGCACACTTGACAATAGTGTGTGTATTTAGCTAGCAAATCGGCTGCATCCATTTCTATGATGTCATAGTTTGTCGGCGACAATCTCTCATGAGACCTTGATCCTATGTCTCTGTGTCTATCTTTTACATCCTGAACTTCTTTTCGTTTGTCTAAACCACCATACTCATTTCTTGTGTTACAAGTTACACTGCCAAAACTATTTTCAATCCCACCACCACTAGACCACTCAAACAAATTGTTTGAGTTAGCCAAATGATCAAACTCAAGTGTGTCATCATGGTTGTTATTGCTAGGATTACTATGGTTGGCCTGAGGACCAATATTTTGGAAAGTGAACATGACGTTAGACGCGATCACGATGATTTCTTGGAGCAAACTCGCAATATTCTCCATGTTAATGGATGTTGAGCTAGAAGCAATGGATTGATTTTGTGTTTGCGAAAAATACATGGCCGCGATGGAATGAACTTGTTCGGCTTTGTCTTTAAGGATGTTAAGATTAAACATAGTGTTATCATTAGTTGATGAGTGAATTGAGGAAGCTAGAACATCCTCATATGTGTTTGAGAAACAATAGTTTGGTTCAGCAGCCATTTGTAAAAGGTGTTTGGTGAATGTTTTTTTGATTGGTGGGTATATAAGGAAGTTTATTTGTTAGTTAAGTGTCAAAATGATAGTGATACATATTAAAATAAAGAAAAAAGAGAAGGTCAACTTTTAAGCTAGGTTAAACCATCACCAATTGCCACCTTCCTCAAGTAACACCCTGAACCTTAGTCGTCACATATTATCTCTTTATAATTTGTTAAAAAAAGGGATATGGGCTTTTAAGTTTAATATTGGAAGACTGGAAGTAGAATATAAAACTAGCAATGATTGTTGCCCCAAATATCGATTTTAAAGTATCAAAAGGATTAAGATCGCTTAATGTCTTTTTGGAAGAGCAAAGGCTAAAGATATATTAGGAAACCTCAACTAAAGGGACCCAAAAATACAAAATCACAAAATCACTTTTTGCTTCCAAAAAAGAAGCAAATCCATCACAAAATCACCCAATCAAACTAAGATTATATTACTCAATGTTACTCGTGAAAGAAAGCAGATAGTGAGTGATGTCGCATGCACATCTCAGCTCAATTATTATATAGTCAGAGTGATGGCTCAAGGTAAAGCTACTAAAGCATCGCTTTAATCCCTCTAATTTTTAAGGCCCCCAATTTTTTAAAGCACCGTTATGTATCAAGTCGTCACATATATTTTTTAGCATCATCTTTAGGGCCCTAGAAATTTTTAGGCCCCCCTAATTTACTAGTATACCTGATATAGTTTAGGATTTGAGGCCACATTGATTTTAATATTTATTCTTTAAGCCCAAAGACTAACTAAATACTAAGGCTTGCATTTTAGTTTGAAAAAAAACAAAAAAACAAAACCAAGATCGTCTTTTAGCGTAATGTAAAAGAATGGATCAAGCTCATTTTAGTAATTTAATGGATCAAGCATTCAAGCTCATTTTAGTAATTTTTAGACCCCTCGAATTACTAAAATACCTTATACAGTTTAGGATTTGAAGCCACATTTGTTTCTATATTTATTCTTTAGGCCTACAAGCTATGATATACCAAGTCCATCATTTTAGTTTTATCAAAAATGACCAAAATCGTCTTTTTAGGTAATGGAAAAAAATGGTTTAAGCTCATTTTAGTTATCCAATTCTTAAAGACTAATAGATAAGATAGTATATGAACTAAAAGTTTGACAATCTATTGTGAACCGTTCAAATGATGATTATTTTTATATGTTCTATGGTCTTTTGATCATGTATTTTCCGTACTTTTTGTTTAGTGTGTTAATAAATGAATGCGAAGAAACTGTTTAAGTATTCATGTAGGGTTTGTTTGATCAAATGTTCACGAACGAACACATACAAGCCCACTCATTTCCGTTCATTTTGTCGTCTTAGCAGGGGCGGCTCAATCTTTAACGAGGCCTAAAGCAAAGTTTAAAAATGGAGCCTTTTGATTATTTGCTATATATGATTTTATTAAAATTTTCTATATAACTTCTGTCTAGAAAAACCAAGAACGTCTAGTAGATTAAGAGCTGGTTGATGATTGAAAGACAAAATGACAAATAGAGAAATCAAATGTCGTTGTTACGGTGATCTAGAAGTAGGGCTAAGACGACATAATTGAACCAACACGAGCGCGCTTGTATGTGTTCTTTCGTGAACATTTAATCAAACAAACCCTACATGGATACTTAAACCAATTAAGCGAAAGAAATATCATGCTCATGCTCATTGTATAAGAAAAAAGTTTCTTTGTATTCATTTATTAACACACTAAACAAAAAGTACAAAACATATATGACCAAAATAGCATAACAAATATTCACAAACAGATCGTCGAGCTTTTAGTTCATTTATAATCCTATCTATTACCCCAGTTCAATTTTTTTTTCATTACCTTAAAAGATGATCTTGGTCTATTTTATAAAACTAAAATGATGGATTAGGTGTATGATTGTCTGTATGCCTAAAGAATAAAGATAAAACTAGATGTGGATTCAAATTCTAACTTGTATCAGGTATTTTAGTAAATCGGGGCCTAAAAATTACTAAAATGAGCTTAATTCATTGTTTTTCATTGCCCTAAAAGACAATTTTGATTGTTTTCATAAAACTAAGATGATGGACTTAATACCTAATAAACTTTAGGCCTAAAGAACAAAGATAAATGTGATGCGGCTTCAAATCCTAAATTGTATCAGGTATTTTAGGAAATTAGGGGGCTTAGAAAATGTCGGCGCCCTAAAGGCGATGCTGAAGAGTTTAACCATTTCTAACATATGTAATGACTTTATACATGATGGTGCTTTAGAAAATCGTGGGCCTTAAAAATTCGGGGGCCTAAAGCGATTGCTTTAGTAGCTTTACCCTTGAGCCACCCTTGCCCTATCTCTAATTCATCAAAACAACGACGTTTGGTTCTCAATTTACTAAGCATTCATGGTTTTCTAGTTAGACGTTATATTATTCCAATCACTTCACTAAAAACATAGCAAATAATCAAAAAGGCCTGCTTTAGGCCTTGACAAGGCTTGAACCGCCCATATAGACCTTTACATATGACATGTGATAGAAGTATTCGATGGCCTTTAGTTTGTGCCGGTTAAGGTTGTTATTATTATTGTTTGATTTTTTTTAGAAAAAAAGACTAAAGAGAATAAGACTTTCGATACGTCAAGATTAATGGTGCATGCATTGTTTCAGAACTAAACAATGGTTAAAATTCTTATCGAAGAATAAGACTTTTGATACTTTAAAATTAAATAGGCATGCTATTTTACGAAATAAAAAAAAAAAAAAAAAAAAAAAAAAAAAGGATTCTAATAGATCATAAATTAATTTTTACAGTTTCTTCTTTTTTCCATAATAAGTAAAGTTTGAAAATAATGATCATTAAACAATTTTACAATTATGTTGTTTAAGACACATGACAACTTTATAAAGTCAAACGTGTGACAATTAGTATAAGTGTGAGTGTTAATTAAAAATATTTGTTGCATATTACTCGTAATAAACAAGAATATTTATCATTTTTTAACCAAATGTATCGAATTATGCTATAGGTTAATATTTTTGTTTTAGTTTAACTATAAGTGTCACTTTTAAGTCCCCTTAGACCCTTTACAACGGTTAACGCCATTCGGCATTAAAGGGACCTTTTTTGCAATCTTAACGCGCGTTAAGGGGAGTTAAGCGTTGGAAGCCTCGTGCGTTAACGCGGCGTTAAGGATTGCGTATACCCTTAACGCCACGTTAAGGGTAGAACGCGTAAAAAAAAACTTTTTTTGTCACTTTTGCCCCCTAGATCTGTCGCTATCTATCAATTTGAATTCAAAAAAATTTTCATTTTAGCCCCTAAAATTTATAACCGTTGGAATACAACGGCTTCCACAAAAAAAAAAAAAAAAAAAAAAAATCAAAACCAATTTAACTCTCTTATAAATACCCATTTCACACCACATTTTTTTCACACTTCCACAAATCAATATACTTCATCATATACTCTCATCTTCAACCTTCCACCAAAAAAAAAAAAAAAAAAAAAAAACTTTTTATACAATGGATCCGGAAACTAGTCACGAACAAGTTGATGTCGACTTTTCAAGTGACGAAGATGACATTCAGTGGATGGCATCCGTGTACGAACAAGTTGTGCATATGGAACAACAAGAAGCAGCTGGACCTTCGATTGTATATGGGCATATCTTTCGTGAACGTAAACTTGCTGATGAATGTTTGCGTGCCGACTATTTCGATCAAAATTGTAAGTATCCGGCACAGGTTTTTCAAAGAAGATTTCGTATGAGCCGGAGACTATTTCTACAAATAGTTGAAGGTATTAAATATTATACCACCGATAATCTTCCTTCTCATTTTAAGTTTTTTTCTGAATCAAAAGATTGTACGGGTCGAAGTAGTATAAGTGCTCTTTTGAAGTGTACATCTGCCATACGCCAATTGGCGTACGACAACTCACCTGGTGCGTTTGATGAGTATTTGCAAATAGGTGGGAGTACTTCATATGAGTGTCTTGATAATTTTAACAAGTGCGTCATAGATTTGTTTATGCCGGAGTATTTAAGAAAACCAACATGGTCCGACGTTCAACGTATTTATGAAAAACATGAGTCGCACCATGGTTTTTCGGGAATGCTTGGTAGCATTGATTGCATGCATTGGGAGTGGACAAATTGTTCGGTTGCTTGGCAAGGCCAATTTGGTAGGGGTGATAAAAAATACCCAACTATAATGCTTGAAGCAGTTGCGTCACAAGATTTATGGATTTGGCATGCATTTTTTGGGATGGCGGGGGCGAATAACGATATTAACGTTTTGGATAACTCACCGTTATTCGATGACCTTCTTAATGACGTCGCCCCTGCAGCACCTTATATGGTAAACGGAAGGAGGTATGAAAAGGGCTATTACCTAGCCGACGGTATTTACCCACAGTGGGCTACGTTTGTCAAATCCTTCTTGGCAACAACTGACGCGAAACATGGTTACTTTAAAAGGAAACAAGAAAGTGCACGAAAGGATATCGAACGTGCTTTCGGTGTGCTTCAAGGACGTTGGGGTATCATACGACAACCGGCACGGGCAATGGAAGTAGTGAAGATACAAAGAATCATGTATTCTTGCATTATTTTGCATAATATGATTTTGAAGGATCAAAAGTTTTCACTACGTGAATTTAACGATATGTGGGTGGATCTGTCACCACGTTTGAGGACAGACAGGTGGGTCGAAAGATGCGATGGCCAACGTCGAAGGGCAAGAGAAATACGCGACCGAGAAACGCATACTCGACTCCAACGAGACCTTATGGAGCATGTTTGGCAGAAGCGCGTTCAACATCAAGAAGAAGAGTATTCAGAAGACGATGAATAAATATTTAGTTCGCTATCATGTTATGTTTCTTTAATTTCAGCTTTTTATTTTTTTTTATTTTTTTTTAAGTATGTTATGTTTGAATGAATGTTATGTTTTAAAATAAATGAAGTAATTTATAAGTTAGGGGTTGAATTTGAAAATATTTGAGTTAAGGTGTGTTAAAGCTGAGTTATTGTTGGAAGGGTTAAAGCTGAGTTAAGTTAAGGTGTGTTAAAGCTGACGTGGCAGTGCCTTAAAATTTAAGGCTGAGTTATTGTTGAAAGTGGCCTTAATGACATCTGATACAAAAATGCTTAGTCGGATAATGACTGAACACTAGAGGGTTCTATTATTTGATCCTAACTTCAACATCACAAGAACATGTTTGAAATTTGATGTCCAACACATTAATGTACATTATTTTTCCGTGTCAGAATGTTTAAGTAAACCATTTTTTTAAAGATAAACGTGGTATATTTAAGTAAATCGCAGTATAAACAATACAAACACACTAGACTTGGTTGAGAAGCATGTCACACATGACCGGTGTTGAAGTAATTTTCCGTAAATACTTCAGACAAACAAATGAGGTCCTTCGGACGAACTAGACGGAGGTTCTTCCGAAAGGCGGGTGAATCAATCTCTTCGGCTTCTAAAGGTCTTCCGGGTAGCTGCACACAGGGAAACACGCGTTAGGCTCACCCCGGGTGTTATCCCAGGACCAAGCTTCGGCGTGAAAATGAGTATTGATAATCCGAAAGACTTTGAATAGTAATTGAGAGTAAATGTGAATGGTAAACGTTAGTTGAGAGTAGTAAATGAGCTGGGTATTTATACTACCCGGCTACAGTACCTGAAATGGCATCAGCGGATTTTACGGAAACATGTCGCAGACATAATCCCGTAAATCCTGGGATGGCGGCGGTTTGTCTGCTGCTGCCATCTGTCCAAAGGGTAATGCCACTTGTCCTATTACTTACAGTTATATTGGCCGGAAGAATTAGGTTCCTTCCGGTATTTAACCGGATGACTCCATGTCGTCCGGACGGCTGGACAACCCCCAGTATCATAGTATCAGTTTCACCGATATTGTGATACTTTGAAAATTTTGAAATCCCGTTTTACCAATTCTGAGGGGCTTAGTCCGTCAGGATCCGATGAGTGGGTTTGATGTATAAACCGCCAAAAATCATTATTGCCTCTTTTTAAGGATAGCCGTCATTTTTACTGGGGTTTCAAGATTCAGACACGTGTGCATGTGCGCACCACATGGGTGACAGGGCGCCACATCATCATCTGACACGACATGTCGTTTCATGTTCTTCCTTTTCCCCTATAAATAGCGTCATTTCTATTGTTTTTACCACTGTAATTTTCTGCTCTCTGACAAACTTTCAGAAGCATTTTTCCGAGTGAGTGTTTCTAGCTAATCCGAGCGATTTCCGCGTTGCCGTTTGACTTAAGAGGTACGTTCCGAACCATCCGCACTTTGAATTTCTTTGCCATCCGGCTATATCCCATTTTCCTTCGATTAGTCTATGTCGAACTCTCCCATTTCAATTCATGAAGCGGATACTCAGGAGGTTGGGGGATTTCTACCCAAGTTCGATATTCAAAAATATACCTCTCGGATGGACGAAGGGGCTGTGTATATGGTGACAATGGAGTTCGGTATACCCGAAGATCTGCATCCGAGGCTACCTCCACAGAATATGACGATGGATGAGTTGCTTGATGATGCTATTGGTTTGTATCTGGAGTATCTTTATGAGGGCGGTCTTAGCGTACCCTTCTCCACTTTTTTGCTGGACGTCATTAAATATTATAAGGTACATATTTCTTAGTTGGTTCCGTTGGGTCTGCACCGTGCGACCCTTTTTAAGGTATACAGCCGAAGCTTGGATATTACCCCTACCACTTCTCTATTCCAGGCCTTTTATAAGTTAAGCAAGCAAGGTCACTGGTTCTATTTTGAGAAGAGGAGCGGCAAGGAGAAGAGGGTTTGTTTCAAGGAGATTTTGACCGGTCTGAAAGGATGGAAACACAACTTTTTTCTAATAGACAGGCGAGCTATTTCGTTCGCTATGCCTTGGAGGCACTATGACTCTGACATCTCGGACCCCTTTCCGAGAGGTGAGTTTAATGTTGAAGATGCCAAGAAACTGTCTGCGAATGTGATCGATCTCATTCCGATTCCCCCGGGTTTCCTTTATGCCGTAGGGCTGACTTCACACTGGGAGCATCCCGGTTTTCAGGCGACACTTAGGGATGCCGAGGGAAAAGGTATAGCCTTACAGCCTTTGCATTTGCTCCCTTCTTTTTGTGTTGATGTATTTATGCATGTTTATTTCTAACTGTTTTGCATTCTCACCTTCCGCAGCTGTAGCAATGTCTAAGTATCTGATCAAGCCCCAGATCCGCAAGGGTGCTTTTATGGTCAAGGGAGATGAATACCGTGAGGACGAGTCTCACGAGTTACATGTGACCGCCCCCGCTCCGTCAAAAGCCGATATCCCTGAGAAGACGGCCGAGGAGAAAAAGGTCGAGGTGGCCAACGAGCGAGTTTTGGAGGCCAAGCGCAAGAAGCAAGGGCAAGCTGCCACCCGGGAAGCTCTAAAGGCCCAGAGGGGAGTGGGGGTTAGCAAGACAAGGGTGTGCGTTCAACGCGGCGAGGGAGGTAGCGGCGCGACCCGTCCGGTCAAGCGAAGTAAGCCGGCAGAGGACGTCCCTGTGGTGGATCTAGACCACGACTCCTTGGAGGCCATTCCTAACCCATCCCCTATTCGGTCATTGCGCCCAAATGAAATTAGAAGGCAACCGGAGGGTGCGGAATCCGCATCTGGAACTGCTGATATCGGTAAGCTATTCGGATGCGTTTATCTTGTGCATTTTCCTTTTTTTTTTTTCTTTTTTTTACATTATCAATAACGGTCATGCTTTTTATTCTTCTTTCAGGAGGTCCTTCTATTGTTGCTTCCGGTCGTGGCAAGGTTAAGGTCACTGTTGATAATGATCCGGAAGCATTGTTCGTTCCGGAGTGGTCGATCAGGAAAGATGACCGTTTGGATAGCTGGAAAGTCTGCAAAGACTTAATGTTGAATTTGCCTAGTCCCCGAGAGGAGTCATATCTGGAAGGCTTGGGTGATGCGGAGGCTGTTCAGAGGGCCTGGATGCTGTTGGGTCGTGGGGCCACAGCTCAGTCGGATATCCTATTCCGATATGAGTCCCTCCTTCAGGAGTACAAGCAATTGCACCGCACCCATGAAAAGTGCGGGGATGCAGCCCAAGAGGTGGAGGAGCTCAAAAAATTTGAGGCATGAGCATGCTAGCTGCCTGGTTAAAGAATCAGATCTCATGGGTTGCATCTCGAAGTTGGAGAAGGATAGAGATGAAGGGAGGAGGGTTTCCGCTGAGCGGATCAAGGCCTTGGAGGCCGAACTGAATGGGGTCAAGGGTAAAATGATTGCGGAGGAGAGGGAGAACTCTGAACTCCATCAAGAAAGGAAAGACCTGGCCGTCAAGGTGGGCCAAACGGAAATGGAGCGGTTCAAAGTAGTATAAGAGTTCATTCTGGAGATGGTTCGTCGGCTTCTGAACAGTCACGAGTATAAACAACATTTGGCCGCTCATTTCAGTTTGTCTTCCCAATCCGGGTTTATAGATGGTGTCACCTTGGACCGTTCGCCGGAGGATGTGGCTAGAGTTCTGGCAGATGTGGATGACTTGGATGTGGAAGCTGAAACCAAGTTCCAACCTTCGTATGATGGACTATTTACTGCGGAGTATCCCTATGTCCAGAAGGTAAGCGATGCCTGCTATAAGCCTCTCGCGGAAATACTAAACTTATTCCCTGACCCCGCTCCTGTGACCGAAGGGCCTTTTGTTGATGGTTCGGTTGCCGAAGAGGATGCCTCTGCTCCTTAAGCTAGTTGTTTGTTTGTGATGTCTGGGTGTCTCCATTTTGACTACGGATTCAAGCCACTCCGGATGTTATGTGTAGCTTTTTAAATCCTTGTTACTTTAGCAACAATCATTGGAAAATGTAGAGCCTCGAGGCCGTTAGATTAGGTTTGTGAACAACTACAATGGTTCGGACAAAATAATAGCTTATGAATTACGTGACTTGAATGATATTTTGTATATCTTTGGAAATTATCTTATGCCAGTTGCTTCGTTAGTTACAAAATGTCCCCTTATATATATATATATATATATATATATATATATATATATATATATATATATATATATATATATATATATATATATATATATATAGATATTATTATGTTACCTGCATGTCTGCCTGTCGGACTCGTGCGGCGACCCTTTTTTGGGTGCCGTTCGGCCTTTTTGCCATGGTGATGCAGCGACCCCTTTTTGGGTGCCGTTCGGCCTTTTTGCCATAGTTATGCAGCGACCACTTTTTGGGTGCCGTTTGGCCTTTTTGCCATAGTTATGCAACTACTACTTTTTGGGTGTCGTTCGGCCTTTTTGCCATAGTTATGCAGCTACCACTTTTTGGGTGCCGTTCGGCCTTTTTGCCATAGTTATATGGCAACCCCTTTTTGGGTATGAACCATCTTTGAACATTGACCACTTATCTCCGGAGGTCGCGAGCCTCTCGGAGGGGTCATTTTCGACTTATGTTCAGAATATAATAAGTAGTGTAGGAACATGATACGTAGAGAAAATTGCTCCCCTTCAATTGTGGGATAGCTGCATTTTTTATTCAAATAGTTAATCAAGTCCTTTCGGACGTTACATTAGATGTATTATTCATACATTTACAAAAAACATTTCCTAAGGTTAACGGCATGTCATGTTCGTGGCACTTCTTTTTCCTCCATCGTCTCCAATTTGTATGATCCAGTTTGGTGCGCTTCCACGACACGGTACGGTCCTTCCCAATTGGGTCCTAGCTTTCCTTGATTTTCGACCCTGCTTGCCTCATTCCTTCGGTACACAAAATCGCCTACCTTTGATTGTGAAGGTATTTTCATTTTTTGCGTTAGTTATAGCAGAAATAAGTTATAATCGAAATGAAATAACTATGTATTATAACGAAATTTCGTCTCAAGAGAGTCATCTGAGGTTTTTCATTTACCTTGAATGACTCGGCGCGAACCCTTCGGTTGTAATATTGTTCTACCTTCTTCTTGTATTTCGCCTCCTGGATCGCAGCCATCTCCCTTCGCTCCTGAAGTAGATCGAGGTTTAGGCAGATTCCCTTGTCGTTTTCCTTTTCTTCCGTTACCATAGTCCGAAAGGTTGGCATTCCTATTTCCGCCGGGATGACCGCTTCACTTCCGTACGTGAGGCTGAATGGTGTTTCTCCATTGCTTGTCTTCAGAGAAGTACGGTGTGCCCACAAGATATTCGGCAACTCGTCTACCCATCCGGCTCTCTCTCCGCCAAGTCTTGATTTGAACCCCTTCATAAGACTCTTGTTTGCCCTTTCTACTAACCCATTAGCTTGAGCATGGGCCACAGCGGTGTTTATCTGGGTGATATTCAACCGCTCGCACCAACTTTTGAAAAGATCATGAATGAAGTTGCTCCCATTGTCTGTGATAATTACCCTCGGTAGTCCGCACCTGCAAACTATGTTCTCCCAGACAAACTTTTTGACCTCTTTACCAGTCGTTCAGACCAACGGCTTAGCCTCCATCCATTTAGTGAAATAGTCGATTGCCACAATAACAAACTTGATTTTCCCATGCCCCATTGGTAGAAGGGCCATGGGGCCATGATTGAGGTCATCACGGTTTTTGGGAGGCTTGGAACGGGTGCGTGTATTTGAAAAGCATCACATTTCTGAATTACTTCTCTGGTGTCCCGGTGCATGGTTGGCCAGTAATACCCCTGTCGCATTAGCTTTGCCACCACGGATCGCGGCCCGGAGTGCATCCCACATGCTCCTTCGTGCACCTCCCGGATGATGTAATTAGCCTGGAGTGGTCCGACACACCTTAACATTGGGCCCAAGTAAGATTTTTTGAAAAGCACATCGTCCACTAGAGTATACTGGTTTATTTTCATCCGGAGAGCCCGAGCCTCGTTTTGATCTTCCAGCCAAATGCCTTCTTGCTTACACCGAATGATCGGGGTCGTCCAGTTTTCTTCTTCTTCTTCCACAATGGCGTTAATTACTTCTTCTTCCGTTGATGGTTTCTCTAAGACTTCCACCAAGATTTCTTTCGTCAGATGTTCGAACGCCACGGACGCCAGCTTACTAAGTATATCTGCCTTCTGATTTTGTGCTCTCGGGATGTTCCGGATTTTAAACTGGTCAAAGCATGCAATACATTCTTTGGCTTTGGTTAGGTATTGTATCATGCTGTCTTTGTATGCCACAAAATCTCCATTAATCTGGCTTGCCACCAAATTGGAATCCACTCTGACTTACAACACCCATTGCTCCTGACTGGAGATATTGCATATCTCCTTGCCCTCTTCCTTCAAAACCTGGTCGGGTGTGATCAGTGGTATTTCCGTTATGAAGTCTGCTAGGACCTGTCCCTTAACCGCATTTCGGGGCACATACGCGATATTGTAAGCTTCTAGTTCCACAGCATATTTGGCTAGTCTCCCGGATGCTTCCGCCTTGTTCAGTATCTGCTTAATGGGTTGATCAGTGATGACTTTTATCGGATGGGCCTCGAAGTATCTCCTCAGTCTTCTTGACAGGTGTAGCAAAGCCAAGGCTAGTTTTTCAACCGGGGCGTAATTCTTCTCGGCCTCATGCAGCGTTCGGCTGACGTAATGTACTGGGGTTTGCCTCCCGTCCCTTTCTACCAAAAGCACTCCGCTCATTGCTTCCCTTGATGCTGCCAGGTATACATACAGGTCTTCCTTCGGTTTTGGAGTCGTCAGGTAAGGAAGCTCAAGGATCATTTTTCTCATTTCTTGAAACGCTGATTCGGCCTGTTCCGTCAAACGGTATTCGTCCTGATTCTCCTTTGTGATGTTTTTCAGCGTGTCAAAAAATGGAAGCGCTCTTTCTGCTGACCTGGATAAGAAACGGTTTAGAGCTGCTAGTTTGCCGCTTAAACTTTGCATTTCTTTGAGCGACTTCGGGGATAGCATATCCGCGATAGCCCGAGTTTTTTTCGGATTTGCCCTTATTCCTTCGGACGTTACCATATACCCAAGGAATTTCCCTTCTTCCACTCCGAAGGAGCATTTCTTCGGATTCAATTTCATATTGATCCTCCGGAGAATGTCGAATGTCTCAGCTATGTCGGCCAGCAACTCTTTCTCAGTCTTGCTCTTTATCACCATGTCGTCTACATATGCCTCAAGATTTCTACCTATCTACGACCGAAAGGCTGAGTCTACTAACCGTTGATACGTGGCTCCAGCGTTCTTTAATCCGAATGGCATTTTGGTATAACAATACGTTCCATGTTCGGTATAAAAGGCCGTCTTTTCCTCATCTTCCTTTGCCATTTGCACCTCATGGTATCCCTTCTAAGCATCTAAGAAACATTTATACCGAAATCCTATGACCGATTCTATCTTCCAATCAATTTTCGGTAACGGGTAATAATCCTTTCGACAAAATGAGTTGAGGTTCTTGAAGTCGATACACATCCTCCAACTACCGTCGGATTTCTTTACTAACACCGGGTTGGAAATCCATGTGGGGTACCGCACCGGCCGAACTATCCCGGCTTTCACCCATTCCTCTACCTCTTTGGTTATGGCTTGGCTCTTTTCCGCCGAAAAGGTTCTTTTCTTTTGCGCCACCGGTCGGTCTTGGACATTCACGTTCAGCATATGTTCCGTAACTCGTTGAGGTATTCCCGTCATGTCCGCAGGCTCCCAGGCGAATACGTCTTGACTGTTTTTGAGTAGCGTAATCAACTGCCTTCTGCATTCCGGGGAGAAGTTCCCTCCGATGGTTACCAGTTGATCCGGGTACGCCGGATGTACCATTACTTCCTCCGTCTTTCCAGCCAGTTCCCCTGTTGCTTCAGCGTTCTGAGGTTCATTTTTTGCCTCCTTTTCGACCATCTGTTTTTTCCCATTTACGGCATTCTGATATTATGACCGACCGCGTGACCAATGTCGCTATGCCTCTCGGAGTGGGAAATTTCATCATCGAGTGAATAGTTGATGGGATTGCTCGTAGCTTCTTTAACCTGGAGCGTCCTTATATGATATTGTATGGGGAGGGAGATCTTATCACAGCGAATTTCATCATAGTTTTATGGAACAACCCTCGACTTCCGAAACAAACTTCCAGTTCCACCTTCCCCAACGGCTTAATGGATTCCTCTGCGAATCCTATTAAAGGCGTATTGGTTTCTTTCAGTCGGGCCTTGATGGAGGGGCATAAGTGTTTAAAACAGTGTTCATACATTACTTCTACAGATGCGCCTTGGTCCACATAGACCCTTCGTATTGTATAGCCCTCCACCTCGGCCTCCACTATTAAAGGCTCGTCCGACACATCCCCCGGAAGAATGGGTGGGAAGCTGATTGGGGCATTCATCCAATCCTCTTCTGTGTCTGCCATTTTCCGTTTTCCCGCGGCCACTGGACTTTGGACCATATTAATGATCTTTCCTTTATTTATATGGTTACCTTTCGTTTGTGGTGTAGGACCAGCCATTCTGAACTTCGGGTAGATCGAATAGTTGGTCCCACGGATGGCGCCAATTTGTTGAAGTAATTTTCCGTAAACACTTCAGACAAACAAATGAGGTCCTTCGGACGAACTAGATGGAGGTTCTTCCGAAAGGCGGGTGAATCAATCTCTTCGGCTTCTAAAGGTCTTCCGGATAGCTGCACACAGAGAAGCACGCGTTAGGCTCGCCCCGGGTGTTATCTCAGGACCAAGCTCCGGCGTGAAAATGAGTATTGATAATCCGAAAGACTTTGAACAGTAATTGAGAGTAAATGTGAATGGTAAAAGTTAATTGAGAGTAGTAAATGAGCTGGGTATTTATACTACCCGGCTACAGTACCTGAAATGGCGTCAGCGGATTTTACGGAAACATGTCACAGACATAATCCCATAAATCCTGGGATGGCGGCGGTTTGTCTGCTGTTGCCATCTGTCCAAAGGGTAATGCAACTTGTCCTATTACTTACAGTTATATTGGCCGGAAGAATTAGGTTCCTTCCGGTATTTAACCGGATGACTCCATGTCGTCCGGACGGCCGGACAAGATAGCCGTCCGGACACATACGCCAACAACCGTTTAATGTTAGACCACGTACCTTTGTTGGAAAGTAGTTAAAAATAGCTTTTCCAATTACTCGTGATCACTGTCTAGAAAGGACGTCACTGACTTTAGTAACCATGAAAGTTTTTTTTTTGAATGCCAGATATTATTAAAAACAACTAGCAAATAGCTAGAAAATTACAAAATAACAAGATGAGTGTTTTTAAGTTAATCCATCCAAATAAAAGAAGTCTTACATCTATAATGACATCAATTAAAAAAACGAGACATCATATCTCCAAAAAGCAAAGATAATGATAATCTTGTACGTACGGCCGGTCATGCAGAGAAGCGAGTGTTTCTTTACAAAAAAAACATTATATTGCTTTATAACGATGGACATGGTATAAAGTTAGGTGGTGTTTGTTTATTAAGAGGGTCTGAATCTGAATCTGAACCGCACGTCTGAATCTGAATCTGATGCGTAAATGTCTGAATCTGAACGCATCTGAACGGAAAAAAAAAAAACTCATGTTTGAACGGGAATTTTTTTTTTTTTTTTTTTTTTTTTGGTTATTTTGTGTCAACAAAAGGCATTCAGACGCGTTAAGACACCCCTCTCAGGTCTTGACCATTAAGATCTAACTGCATCTGAACGCGTCTGAACGAAAAAAGAAAAACAAACGGTCTGAATGACAAAATGTCTGACCGATTCAGACATTTGTGTCGTTCAGATGCTGTTAAGAGGCAAAAAAGAAAAAACAAACGCACCCTTAGTAAAATACAAGCTCGATCTAAAAAAAGAATATTGAGGGCTGAGACATGATATCAACAATGAGGGTGTTTAGTGTTTACTCAAAAGAAACCAAAATGGTACTGTAGATTTCTTGAAAATTTTTCAGCCAAGATTCTTTTGTCAATATATAGTTAAAGTAACATCGTTTGTGTCATAACTCTTTATTGACTCGCAATGTAAGAAACACAAATTGAATCAATATAGGTTTATGTCGACCTCGTATTCATTTAAACCCTAGTTGCCTAGCCTATGGAGTCTTATATATTACGTACGTAGACTGGTCACTCGTCTATTCTTCATCATGTAACTCTTTTTTTTTTTTTTTTTTTTTTTTTTTTTAAAGCAATATGATCGTGGGTTCTAGTGGCTCTAGAGACACTCATAATTTTTCGGCGTAGTGCTAATTTTTGAGACATGCATCGATTTTTGTTAGCACACACAGTTCAAAAGCAATGTGTTTTTAGTCTTGTTTAGCTTTTATTAGATACGAGCCGTGCAGCCCGCGCGTTGCGCGGGGTGGTTGGCCTCAGTTTTTTTGCAACCATGTTGGCCAAAACATTTTAGCAATACAAAGTACTATAAGTAACAGCAAGATATTTGTATGTGAAAAAGGACTTGTTCTGCAAAGAGGCAACGACTTCAGGGGTATTTTGTGTCATTTTCCCAAACTTTCGAAATAGACTTTTTGGAAAAGGAATCCTTTTGCAATGGGGCGTCTCCAAACAGTCGTAGTAAAAAAAAAAAAAAAATCTTTTTTTTTTTTTTTTGGAAAACTTTTGCAAAGAGTCGGCAATGTCAAGGGTTAAAAAAAAAACGGTCGTAAGTTTAGAAAAAACAGTCGTGGTAAAAAAAAAAAAAAAAAAAAAAAATTTGAAGAAGGACTCTTTTTGCAAAGAGCCGCCGATGTCAGGGTTATTTTTTGCCAATTTTCAAAACATTTTTTTTGGGAAAAGGACGACTTTTGCAAAGGCGCGTCAACTTTAAGGGTATTTTTTGCCAATTTGCCAAAGTTGATTTTTTTTTTTTTTTTTTTTTTTTTTTTTTTTTTTTTTTTATTGTGGGCCGGGCCGGTACTGTAGCATGGTTTGTAGTTTTTTTTTTTTTTTTATTGTGGGCCGGAGGTGTGTACTGTAGCGCTACAGTACAAAAATTAATTTTTTATTACCCACCGTCATTGTGTTTTTATAATAGTTATATTAGAAATATCCGATAAATTTTAGTTTTGGTTCGTATGTAGGCATGTTAGTGATTTAGTCTTCTCATTTATTTTATGCCCATTGGGGGCCGATGCCCTCTTAATTAAAATAGTTTGGAACCCTAAAATTAGTAACATGTTTATGCGTGAAAAGGTTACGTATCTTGTGACTTGTAATTAATCCATGATGAAACATGCATGTTTATCATGGACGAGACTGGCGACGATTGCCGCGTTGCGGGCGTGCCTGTTTTTCGGCTAAGATTTTGAATGGCTGAAAAGTAATGAAAATAAAGTTTAAAAAGTGTGAAATTTTTGTTTATTAAATTTATTTAAGAATAAAGAGAAAAAATTAATGATTTAGAGGGTGGTTTTATTTATTGTTTTTTTATTCTGCTCAGTGCACAGTTATGTGATTTTGTTTGGGTTAATTGAATAAAGTAATGAAATTTACACAGTTATGTGATTTTGTTTTGGTTAAAAGAATATTGGATTTTTATATGATAATGTGATGTAATATATATATATATATATATATATATATATATATATATATATATATATATATATATATATATATATATATATATATATATATATATATATATATATGTGTGATGTAATATGTAGTTGTATTTACATTTTTTTTTATTTTTTTTTTATTTTTTTTTTATTTTTTTTAGTTTAGATTTTCCTACCTATAGTTATAATATTTTTTGCATGGGAAGTGAAACTGAAAGAGCTACTGTTTCAGTTTGTCATAGTTCTTTGAAAGATTCAACATTTTCATAAATATCAAAGAAAGAACCAAACATAGTATGGAGGATTATGTTGCATTCGAAGTGGAATTGAAAGAGGTACTGTTCCAGTTTGGTTGGATTTTTTTTTTCTCTTCTGCCTATATAACCAACACACTCTTTTTATCACATTTCCCCATTTATTATTATAACTTTGAAGTATTTTATCAATAACCCTAGATCTGAATCAAAGAATGGCGTCTGTCCCACACATTGACCAACTTAAGGAAGCTTGTGGCTCGGATAGACTTCAAGATTGTTTTAGGTTCTTCTTCGGTCAGGAGAGGGCTGAGCTTGAAGTCTTTATTCAGTGTCTTGGGGAATTATGTGATGAGCTTCGCACCACTGCTGAGAACCGTCAAGTTTTGACTGCTGAAACTGAGACTTTTGGTCCATTTCATGAAGTGGCTGGAGATGTGATTGACTCTATGGATGAGACGTCGGATATAGAGGCTAGGATGTTAGCTGGTTTGGTTGTTGTGCTTGATTTAGCCAGAGAAGGAAGGGCGGAGAAGGATCATCACATCTTTGTTATGGATCTTCATGATTAGGTTATTTGTTTAGCTTTCATAGTGCTATGGGTATGTAAATGTTGGGGGGTTAGTGTCTTTTGTTTGAATGTTTATGTTTGACTTATGTGTAAGCCTTTGGGCAATTTTTGGGGAGGTATTGCATATGCCTCTGTGTATGGATTAACCTTTTTAGGTTTTATGTATAAATAAATATAACTCTTATTATCTACTTTAAGTTACTTGTGTTTTTTCATTTTTGATGTGTTCTATCTTTGTAACTGGTACAACTTGCTTTTCTTTTTGTTTTTTCTCATATATTCTAAATGTGAGTTATGCTACAATAGTGATGTAACTGATTAGCGACGTGGTTATTCTACCAAACAGCAGGCTTACTATTTTTTTAAGGTTAAAGTTACGCCTATATAGGCGTTGTACAAAATACAAAATGACTTAGCTGTTGTACAGCAAGATTTGCCTATATAATTGGTGCTAAGTAATAAGTATATATGTTTACATAAGTTATTGTCTTTAAAGCACATGTGAGTAGTGTGCATCTACGTAGATTATCATACATAGTTGATCGGTGATTTTCTTTTGCATTTGTCGCCTGCAAGTTTGTACTGATCAGTCTTCTTTTTTGGATTTTTTGAGAGTTGCTGCTTTGTCTGTATCTTTGTTTTCTGCGAAAAGGGATTTCCTGGCAGTTTTTTTGGTAGGTTTGGTTGTCGGTTTTGATGTTTCAGGTAAACGGATGTGTTTTGTTGATGGTGTGCTCTGAGTTTCTTCGCCTTGAACTATTTCACTTTCTTTGTGTATGCTACTTTCGCCCGTAGGAGCAACCCCTGATGTTATTAATGGTATATCGTCCCAACAGTTGTCGAGAATGAAAAGTTGGTTTTCCTTTGTACTATCTGGATCAAAGTGGAGCTGAAAATTTTGTTTTTTTCCTTCTAGAGAAAGCAGTTATGTTGGGTATTCATAGGAGCTTTAGTTAGGTATCATTTGCAGCAATTCTTTGCAATCTTTTACCAGCGAATTTGCCTCATTGCTAAAACATGTCATTGTTGCATTGGCAGTGCCATCGGATAATTGTAGCCTGAAGCAATAGCTGTGTAAAAAATATATATGATGGTTTTTAGTAAAGATATTTATTTCTTATAAAAAGTTGCTTATGTATATTGATATAAGAATGTGGGAATATTGTACTTTACCTGTAAGTTATATCGCTTTCAGAGGTTGGCTGCTTGCATTGAGTGTGTGGAAAGCGTTCAGAGATTTTGTATCTACAGTCATGGCATTTCTTGAAAAACCATGGTCTTTTTGTATCAATTTTGTCAATAGTAGCGGCGACAGTAAAGCGAAGATTCCGTTTTATTAAAATTTTAAATGTGTATTATATTTTCATTTGATTATAGTTGTGGTGCAATTGTTAATTACCTGTTGGTTTTGCGGATTTTCATTGGCCAAATCTGCTAGTGTCACACGGTTTCTGTACTTTTCTTGAAGCGGATCTGCACATCTTTGATGCTGGATATTGAGTATTGTTGGTGGGTCAATGAACTGTTCATACCTGTATTGTTAATTGATGTGAGTTTACTTTTTTTTTAAATGAAAAGTGTAATATTACTTTGTTAGTTTGTTTACTTACACACTACGAATTTCATGGCATTCAGGTATGTCCGGATTGAAATAGTAAAAAGTTGCAGCTGTGGGAGAAAGCTGTAGTCCTGTGTTATTTTAGCAAGATGTTAACCAATAAAGTTAAAAGGTTGAACTGTAAGTATAAAGTAATAGCTTTACCTCCATAGTTTTTAACCAAGCATGAGCTGACTGCTATGATTACTGGTTTTTCTGCTTTTTCATATTCTGTTTTCCTAAAATCGTGAACGTCTTGATTCCATAAAGTAAAGCGGATTGTGTGGCCACTGTTAGAATTACAAAGTATTTGTGAGAGTCAATATAAAAACTAACTTTTAAAGATAAATGTTGAATACTTACTCTAAATTCTAGATACCAATGTCTCTCCAAACTGCTAAACCTTGCGTTGCTTTTATTAATTGTTGTATTTCAGTTACATATTGGACGCATCCGATATAATCTTTAAATAATGGTACCAAATTATATATCTATTAATTATAGTTGTTTTATATACATGTGTGTAACATACCTGTTAGCAGGCCTTCTTTGACATCTACTTTTGAATACAGCTCTCGATGGTGGCAGAAGTTGAAATAGTGTGTTGGAAAGCCTGTGTCTGGTGTGTCCTTAATATCTGTGTATGTTTGATATGTGTCTAAATACACATATATTTACCTTGTTTAAACTCACATAAACAGCCAAAAACACTTTGAAAAGTCAAATAATACAGAAAATATCATAAAATGTGTTTTTATATGATTCAGGTGCAAAAGGAGTGAAAACAGATGAAAAACGAGCAAAGTTTCATAAATTGGCAAAATTAGTCCCTGAACTTTCAAAGTTGACAGAAAATACCCCTGGTTGTATAAAATGGAAAAATAACATTTATGGTCCTTGGGATATTGAAATTTGGCATGTTTAACCCTTGTGTCAACTTTGGGAAAGTTACACTTTCAACCCTCAAAACTTCATAAATTACACAAATGATCCCTAAGGTTAAATCCAGATCCAACACTAAATACCCTTAACCCATATTATTACTAAATCCTAAACCCAGCAAATAATAAACCCAGTCCAAACCTTTTAATCCCTAAGCCCAGCCCACTTACTAAAATTAAACCCAAACCCGACCCACTCACCCTTATTTAAATATCCCAGGGTCAAACTAAAGTTTGACCCGTCTTCTTCTTCCCCATACCGCCAAAAACAATACCACCCCCACCTCACCTCTGCAATACCACCAATCAACCCCTTATCCCTGCTATTTCACTAAAACACGTTTCCCTCCCACTACACTTAGCTACTTACACCTTCCCATGTGCTCAGATAAGTTAAAAGCCACCTCATCCGTTTTCCCGCCAAAACAAGAATAGACGAATGAGATGATTTTA